>CP053454.1:186835471-187076202 GCA_022644695.1 Cenchrus purpureus
CCCTCCATTTGCACTATTTTGATGATGTCATCCTCGCGTCCAAGATGGAGGGTCTTCTCGCATGAAGTTCGGTCTTTTACGCTTCAATCCTCGGGGATGTTCCTTTGTAACACTTCGGTCCTTGCCACCTTTGGGAGTGATTTCATCATGCTCTCGAACACGACGGACTCCTCAATTGCTCCTTTGAACTTGTTGTGACTCGTCCTTTATGTTCATGTTTTCCTACAAAACATATCACTTCCAAATGCACATACAAAGATGAACTTGTTATATCATTAGTGTGACTAGTGGCGGGTTAGTTCCATAATCAAATCCAAACCAAAGTGTAATGAACATGTTTGGTGTACCAAAATACACCGTCAATGTGTGGCACGACGGGGACTCACACCGGCGGCATCGACTAAATGATAGACTGCTTGGTCGAACCGCTTAGGTTGTGTGTGTGTTTGTGTTCGTCGTTGTTGAACCGCTTAGTTTGTTTCTAGATCATGAACTGCTAAGTTAATTAGTTTGGTTGTTTGATTTTGTTTGCTTAGTTAATTAGTTTGGTTGTTTGATCCATCCACGTCTCCTATGATATGTGTTCTGTTGTGATGAACTGGAGATCTGTTGAGATGAATTAGATCTTAGAGACAATGGATAGTCATTGCCGACGCGGGTTAGCTCACGACGTGGGCGGTCATCGTGGCGACCGATGGTTAGTGAACCCGATCGCCTTTGTTAGTGAACCGCAGTGCAATGGTTATCTTTTTTTATATTGGTCACGACGCCGACGCTATTTTTTTGAAACTTGCTTCCCTAAAATATTAGAGCCCATAAAACAGCACCTAAAAATCATAAAACTTGCTTCATATTTGGACATTTAGTATTTGAATAAAATATCAATAAATACACTTGTGTGCCCAAAATTCATATATTTCGTTTTACACCCCATGGTAATTATATAATAATTCTAATAACATCAAATTTGCTCTAAAAATCTACAAATTGACTTGGCAACATAATTTGGGTACCTAAACTTGTCTTCAAAATTTCAAATGGTATCGATGAAGGAATAATATACTTGTGTACAAATGTCTACATCTCTCACATAGTTTCCTAGAATGTTGCTTGAACATTGAAGTTTTCCACACTTTGCAACATGTTTGAACTCATATGCATTTGAAAACTTAACAAAACCTTGTGTTCACCTTAAGCTTCGAAATGCAAAGTTTCATCACTAATGGTTGTGTAAAACAAATATTATTTGTATGTTGTACTTACAAAGAACAAATAAGGCATATAAACATTATTCAACAAGCGGAATATACACTAAACAATAAAATTAATGAAAAGATGGTGATTTTAGAAAAATTTAGAAAAAATATCAAATTTGGACTAATTACGACGAAGAAATACTTGTTACAACATTTGATTGCAGATTAAAAGAAGAAATGGGAACTGTTCTTCATTTGAATAGAATCGGGCCCCATATTAGCGACGGGGCTGATAACTCGCGTCGGCTTTGCTGCTCTTCCAAAATTTTACATGATAATTGAGCAACACACAAAAGCTAATCTACTACCGATTTCCTATTCCAATACTCGTCGAACTTCACCATTTCGCAGTAGAGCCTAGTCTTGCAGCAGAAATTTGAAGCCATCCTTTATCCACGCCGCGAGCCGGCCTCAAGACGCCGATCGCCGCACGTCCAGGCCGGAGGCGGCAGCGGTTCACCCCAAATGCACCAAGTCGAGGAGTGGATCGCCGCACGCCGCCTTCGCAAGGCGTACACCCTCGTTGCTCAACCATCTCGACGTCGCATCGCCGCCACCCGCGACCACCTCATGTACCTGTCGTCGTGCGGCGGCACCGCCATTGTCTCTGTAGAGCAAGATGGCGATAGATAGGCCGCCGCATCGCCCACCCCGGCGGCTGGAGATCATTGCATCCCCTGCTTTCCATGAAGACGGCTTTGATCCCGGACAAGAAGCAAGCCTCCTGATTCGAGATCGGTCGAATAGCAAGGAATGCTTTGTAAGCGGTGGGGTCCCACACCCAAGAAATCTCATCTCGTATCCCTCTATCGACAAACACCGCCGACGCCACCGTACGCACACGCGCATGGTCGAGCAGTACACCGTGAGGCTGCGTCGCGAGGTCGCCAAGGGCCGCTCGAGGTCGCACCGACGCGCGCCGCAATCTCAATGCGGAGGTCTTGAGGGAGGTCCAGCAGCGACGACGATGACACGGTGCCGCGCTTCTTCCGCATGCTATTCATCTCCTACCGGAATGGTGATGATGAGGAGTAGGCGCTGTTTTTCGTGGGTAGATGAAGGGGGATCTAAATTATTTTGGAAGGAGAAGATACAGATTTGTTTCCAAACACGGTTTAAGTAAGCAATGGAGATGACGTTTGGCTAATCCGCGTATCCTTAATTCTCCATTGCAGACGACGTTTGGTTAATCCGCGTAAGCTTTAATTCTACTCCCTCCGTCCCAAAAAACATGAAGTTATGGGAAACGTGCCAGTCAAACTATTACAACTTTGACCAAGTTTATAGGCAAAAATATTGCATTTATGTCTTAAAATAACTTTTTTATAAAAAATATACTCCTCGAGATGTGAGAATTGCATGTTTTATTTTGTAATTATTAGTAGTTTTTTCATATAGTTTGACTCCTCGGGATGTGAGCACATTGGAGACGATGTTTGGTTAATCCGCGTATCATTTAATTCTACATTGGAATCACTACCTCTGCTCTCAGCCATTGACTGGGCAACAGTTTCCCCATTGACCGGATCTTGGGAACCTTCCAGCTTCGTGCTCTTGATCTTATCCTTCCTCTCTTTTTTACAACCGATGTTATCCCTTCCTTGTTTTTGCTATAAAAGTCACCGACGCCTATCGGTCCTCCTCACTTCAAGTTGCTTCCTTCTTCTCTAGATCTAGATCTAGCTATGGTTCCTTCTTGTGATACAATAAAGTGAGTCACTTGCTTCCTTCTTCTCTAGATCTAGATCTAGCTATGGCACAAAGAATAGATCTTGTAGGGCGCAAGCTTTTGCTTTCTCTCTTCTTCCTCCTCCTCGATCTCTCTGTTGTTAGAAGAATTCTTGTGATATGGGTGATTGGGTTGCTCATTCCCTCTAGCACAATTTGCTAGAAAATCCTTGTGATATATCACCGTGTCGGGGAAGGTAGCCAGAACCTCGGCATCGGGAAGAACAAGCGGCGGAAGCCGTAAACATTATGCCGCAGCTTTTCCGCCACGCTTGGGCTTCCTTTGCTTTCCCTCCTCCGGAGGAGGATTTTTGAAGGATATGTTTCCACCCTCTCTATCTTTCTCTTGTGCTCACTTGTAAGCATGAAGAAGAAGCGAACTGGAGCATATCTCGTCATGAAGAACAAGCCGAAGGCGAACAAGATCGACCTGCGAGCAAGATAGACATGCGAGCAAGATCGACCTGCGAGCAAGATCGACCTGCCTAGTGATGATGAACATAGATGGCCGCTTTGTAACCTTCGATGTATCAATGATGACCGTAATCGTGTGTGTGATTTTGCATCTCAAGAGACATGCTTGTGTGATTATCTATGTGCAGTACAATTTTTGTATGATTTACCTACTCACTTGCAAGCATGAAGAAGAACAAGCCAACGGGGGCTGGCTAATCCGTGACTCTTTTGATGTAATCTGTGTGTGATTTCGCATATCTTGCCCATAACAAAGGCGACGCGTTCGTTAATCCTCATCTCTTGCCGTAACAAAGGCGCGCGGGTTCATTAATCCTTGTCTCTTGCAGTAACAAAGCGACGCAGGTTGGCTAATCATCGCTCTTTGATATTAACGCTGATCGAATCGAAGCAGCACTGCAACATACTTATCGAATCAAGTAGAATATATTACAAAAGGATTCAAATTCCACCACATCCTATATATTACAAAAGGATTCAAATTCCACCGATACACACATCCTCGGCATTACAAAAGGATTCGAAATCGACTTGCTTTTTCTTCCTTGATTTCAGATATGGATTTTTCACTATGGTTGCTTCAAGTACGGTGTTTTGTTAGTTCCCAAGAGTCGGGCTTGTATGAAGTGTCAAAGGATGGAATTTCGTCAAAGCGGTTGTATTCCTCCTCCTCAACAACATTTTCAACCCCAACAATCCTTTTTTTCGTGCATAACCACGCATCAGTTCTTCTTTGCAAGGTCGGTACATAGAACACTTGCTCAACATTGTTAGCGAAGACAAACGGTTCGTTTTGTAACCAAAGAGGAGATCAACACTAACATAACCATATTTGTCCTTGCTCACGCTCTCTTCCCATTGGTGACCCATCTACACGAAACAAGGCTACCTTCAATCCTACATAATCAAGCTCCCATATCTCCTCTATTTGACCATAATATGTGTCTGCCTCGTCATCATCATCATGATCGTTGCCGACGACGGCCCGCATACGCACACCACTATTTTGATAGATGCTCTTTTATCTTGGGCCATGGTGTAGAACGTGTATCCATTGATATCCATTGCTTGGTATCTTGTAATAGTGAACAATGGCCCTCTAGATTCCTTATCTTGTCGGTAATTACAGCATTATTGCGCATGTCTCGACATAATCTCGAGCCACCACTAAAACCTTGCATGTGCATCTTTGCAAGCCAAGCCCTACCACGGTCGTGGTTGTCTTCACGTAGTTGTCATTTGTGCTCATTGGCAAATGTGTAAAGAGGTGCAACTGTTGTATCACGGTGAAATGAGCCTTTTGGAAGGCATCTAGTTCCGGAGTGACCGACTTTTCCCTGTGGTCCCAACACCGAAAGCCTACCTTCATGCCGTGAGCGAGGCACACCAATGGGGTTTTGTGGGTCCATATAACCCATGGCCCACTCCATCGCTGATGGTCTCGTAGCCACGAACAATGGCTCCCTCGGAAATAACGGTTATGTACCAATGATTTCAGAATCCATAGAACCTCTCATATGGAAACATCCGATGAAGGTAAGATGGGCCAAGGAACCAGATTTCCCTCATGAGGTGTCTTTGTTAGATGCCATGAGATCAAAGAATGATGGTGGGAAGGTAGCTTCAAGCATAGGGTCTCGAAATGCCTCCTCTCTAAGTCCAATAGTTTTCCTCATCAATCACCTTTCTATTGCATTGAAGAATAAACACAAGCTCGTGACTGTCGCGAACCGCTCTATCTTGATACCTCTAAGTGCAACAGAAGAAGAGTTGTCATCAACACATTCATGAGATTTCATCAAGTTGAAATTCATTTTCATGTCCTTCACCGACACTAGCCTCTTGAAGTTTGATGAGTAACCAAGGTACTTTCAAATCATGCAAAAACCTGATGAATTCTTTCTCTCTCGCTTTGACAAGGTGGTTGCGAGAAGAAGGTTCGTCCCTGTCTCTGCTTTCCTCTGCATAGAGCTCCTACTAATGCCCAGTTCTTTAAGATCCTCCCTTGCATTTTATGATCTTTTCCTTTGGACTTGTAGCAATGTTCCACAATTAGCTTCACGCACATTCTTCTTAGCGTGCATGTTGTCAATCGAATGACGCACATCCAACATCGGCCAATACTCTAGCTCCCATAGAATTGATTTCTTGTTCCACATTCCTTCTTCTTCTTCTTCTTCACCATCTCGCTTTCTTTCTTTGCCAAGGGTTTTTTCAGCTTCTCCTCGATAGTTTTGACGTCCTTGACTTTCAAGTGGACCAGATCTCCAACACATGCAACGGCGCCTCTCGATTCTCCTTTTCCCCATTAAACTGACAATCCATGGCCCGGTATGGATGTTTCTTGCCGAGGAAACGACGTGCCCCATAAATACGTATTTCTTTGAATGTCTTAGCCATACCGCAAGTATCTTCCAAGCGGTGGGCAATCTGCACCTTTCCTTTTACTCGCCGGAGAGGTTGCGATAAGCGGGTTGATGGTGGTGAACAACATGGCATGCATTGTGAACTCCTCACGCTTGTACTCATCCCAAACCTCCAAGACACCAAAGCTTCCACAGATCTTCAAGTCATCAACTAGTGGCCTCAAGTAGACATCAATACGGCCGCCAGTTGCTTTGGCGAGACCAATAATGTCAAGATCATATATTTCGCTTCTTGCATAGCTGTGGTGGAAGGTTGTACAACGAAGCACGACAGCGCGTGCTATGTGTTGAGCTCTCGTTACCGAATGGGTTCACGCCATCCGTGCTCATAGCAAACCGTATGCTCCTTGCATCTTTGTCAAACCATAGAAAGTGGTTATTAATGTTACCCCATTATGCCGGGGTGCCTAAACTTGCCATCTTTCTTAAGCTCCTTTCGGCCTTTGTCATGCCAACGCAAGAGTTCGGCCTTCTTCGTGTTGTGAACCATCTTCTCACCCGAGGAATGATGCAAAAATACCATGCCACCCTCACTGTTAGCCTTCTTCTTCTTGCCTCTGATCTCGTCGGGCTCGTTCTCGTCATCATTATTATCATCTCCACCATCCTTTTTCCTCTTATGCGATCATAGCCACACTTGGGGCACTTGTCAAGGTCTGCATAATCTCCACGGAACAATACACAACCTGTTCTTGCATGCATGGATTTTTCAACCTCTATTCGGAGGATAGATTATCTTCTTCGCCTCATGAGCGAGACTCTACTATTTGGTTTCCTTCAGGTAGCATGTCTCTAAGCACATTCAATAGATGTTTGAAAATTTTGTTGCTCCAACCATGATCGCCTTAAGCTGCGAAGTTTTAGATCACCGGAAAAGGCGAGTACCGGTAATCGTGAGGATAGAGGGTTTCTTTGAATCTTCAATCCGCTTCATCCTCGCTAATTCGGAAAGGTGTGTACACTCGTTGAAACTCAACATCCCGCAACATTTGATCAACATTGTGCGCATGTTGCAACACCTCACCATCATCGAAGCCCCTAACTTCTTGATCAGTGATATCCTCTAGCCTCAACACATTTGGTGGGAATAATGGTTCATTTTCCTCAAGAACTCCACTGTCATCAAGGTCTTCATCATGGTCGGTAGCATGGTGTCGCACTTCACCTTCATTTAGGCGACACCAGTTCATTAAGGCCTTCCTCACCATGTTTATTCCAACACGTGTAATTTTTTGTGAAACCACGTGTGACCAAATGATGAAAAATGATTTCCCGTTGTGCACCACGGTTTCTCATACAGGGGCAAAGCATTGCCTGAACACCACGGTTTCTCATATTCGCCTCCTTGATTTAGAAAACCATTGACCCGCTTAAGAAATTCTTCCAATCTTCTTGGGGTACATCACATCCAAGCCCGAGCAGACGCGTCATATGCATTCCCACACCAAATGAGTATAATTCATCACACAAAAACCGATAACACAAGAGGATTAGGACAATGAAGAATTTCAATAAAAGGGGTAATTAATTTCCACCTTGACGAGGACTTTCTACGAGGCGGCGGGGAGGAGGATCGAGGCGGGCGTCGGCCCCCAGCGGGAGGAGGAGCGCGATCGATGTCCGCTGCCCCTTCGCCGCGTCGCCACGCGGCCGGCGACTGCCGATCGGCTACGAGGAGAGAAATTGCGCGATCCTCGGGCGCGCGGCTAGCGAGCAGGACGGTGGCGGGGACATCCGAGCACAGATCGAGTGAGTGACCTTGGAGAGAGAGCGAGTGTTGTTGTCGAGCAGGAGTGGCCTTTGCGAGAGAGGCGAGGGTGTCGGAAGGAGAAGCGAGGCGAGCAATAACAACGTCGTCTCGATGTGAGAAAGAGGCGACCACAGGTGGTAATCAAAGGAGACGAGTCCTAAGACACGAGTGTATCCAATTGTCGCGACAAAGGCGCATCTAACAAGCATGCGTCTCCGATGCGAAATTATCGACAGCGGACTTTATAGCCCATTACCAATACGATGATGATGGACAGCACCATTCGTGCGATAGGGCATTGATCGATAACGGACTTTACAAGCGTTACCGATAGGTTTCTTTGTAACGGGCTCTATATAACATCCGTTACAAAGAATTCATGTAATTAAGCGTTAAGTCAACACTACCGTGAGTCCAGAACCTGCATTGTGGAGCGCCAACTCGGGTCGCCCCGCGTGCATGGGTAATAACAAACAACTGACTATAGGATTTGTAGATGTACCAGCAGGCTACCCCAGTAATGGGGAAGAAAGACCTATTTGAGGTTTTCACGTGAGGTACCAAGCTAGAGGCCAAGAGCTGGAAGAGAACCTGCACCACCGCCTCCGATGAGCCGAGATCTGAGCTCCACGGCTGGCTTCTAGTGCCGCCGGACCACACCTCCGCCACCGCATGATCTGTTGCCACCACCCGGCCACCGCCACCGGGATCTGGAGAGCGAGAGAGAGAGTTGAGCGGATCTCGTAGACTCCGCCACCTCTAGGGCGGATACTATGCTCCACGGCCACCACATGTCTCCTGCGGTATCTTTTGCCTCGACACCGCCTCGAGTCCACCGCCGCCGCTTCTCTTTGCGGGACCAGGCGGCGGATGATGGAGGAGGGAAGTGGAAGGGCTGGCGTGTGAGGCGAGCAGCGTGGTAGAGAAGAGCGTGTGATGAAGGCTTGGGAGGGTGAGGCCGGAGGAAAGGGAGGGGGCGGAGGGAGGAAGTAGGGTGGAGGCGGGGAGGAGAAGGAGGGTGCAAATATATAGGTAGGGTTGGGCGAGGGTTGGGTCGATGGGCGGTTTGACGCTTTGCGGTTATGTCCGCTTCCTTCACTAGTGTTCTTCCTCTTCCTACCTTGCCCACAGATAAGATCTCGACGTCTAGGAAATTGGTCCCAAGGATTCTACTTTCCTTCTTGACTAGCTTTGCATCCTCCTCCGCCACTCTTTCCTTTTACCACGATAACCTTTTCGCTCTTGTGTAGCTTATTATGCAATGCTCTCTTTTGTTTCATCTCCGCTCGATTCTTTGAAATGAAGAAGAATTGGTTTCGCACAAACATGGAGGCTACTTTTCGCTTCACATATTTTTTCTTAAATGGTCCTTGAAGCCGTTGCAAGGTTCCAATCTGATATAGCTTAGTGCCTTCTTGCAAATAGATACAAATACAAATCGTCTTGTTGATTGACACCTCTCCCGAGCCCGCAGACCAATACAATTCTATCTCTCGCATCGAGATAGGCTAAAATTGCCTGCGACCGCCGTCGCCCCGCGCGCTGCCGCGGCCGTGCTCCGCCCGCCATGGCGGTGCAGCGCCGCCGCCCGGCCCGTCACGCCGCCTCGACCTTTTGAGAAAATGTTGATAAACATTTTCATGAAAAATGTTGATGAAACGTTTAAAAATGTTAAATTTAATGTTTTCTTTAGAAAATGTTGATACAACTCTTCACGAAATGTTGGTTGAATTTTTATGAAAATGTTGGTTCAACATTTTCGTTGAAAAATGTTGCAACATTTTTTTAAAAAATATCGATAACATTTTTTAAACACGTTTCCAAAAAATATTGACGAGAAAAAATGTTGGCAAACTTCCGAAAAATGTTGACGAGAAAAAATGTTGGCAACACTTCTAAAAAATGTTGACGAAAAAATGTAGGCAACACTCCTAAAATGTTGACGAAAAAATGTAGGCAACATTTCCGAAAAATGTTGATAAAAAAATGTTGGTAACACTTCAAAAATATTGATGAGAAAAATGTTGGCAAACTTCCGAAAAATGTTGTGAAAATGTTGGCAACACTTCTGAAAATGTTGACGAAAAATATTGGTAACACTTCCAAAAAATGTTGATGAGAAAACTATTGGCAAACTTCCGAAAAATGTTGACGAGAAAAAATATTGCCAACACTTCCAAAAAATGTTGACGAAAAATGTGGGTTACACTCTTAAAAATGTTGACAACACTTAAAAAATTGTTGATTTAAAAATGTTCATAACATTTCCAAAAATATTGATGAAAAAATATTGATAGCAGTTCAAAAAAAATATTAATAAAAAATAAAAAAAGTTAAAGCACGTTGGTATTTGGAAACTTAAATATGTTAAGTGGGTTTTTGTGGGTTTTATAGTTCACGTGCTCGTCCACCTTATATCCCCGCCTACCTTCCCCTTCCACTTTGGAGGCGCGGTGGGACACGGTTCAGAGCCGGGGACAGAGCCAACGGGAACAAAGAAGCGCAGCTGCAGGTGGAACGGAAGAGCGCGAGGAGCCGAGGAGTCGTCATGGAGGCGCCATGGCTGCAAAGTAATCGAGTGAGGCAAGAATGCCTGGAGCGGACTCAGGCGGGTGCGCTCTTCTGGCCAGTGGCATCTGTGCTGCGCCGGCGGAAAGGTGGGTGGGCGGAAGGTGTTTGAGAAAATGCCGCTGCCGTTGAGAGACTCCCGGAACGCAGGCTGGTGCCTTGCTCGCAATCCTATCATCAGCAAAGTGAGCAGTGATCCCATTCTCTTGGCTGTTTGCCATGATTGCACTGCGAAGGTAATCAAATTGGATTGTCAGCCAGCTGGTGTCCTGTAACAGTGGAATGGCTCTGCAGCGCGTATGTTTGTGGAAATTCTGCAGGATGAAGTCAACCGGTCCTTGAGACCGTGCTGGGATAACTGAATTGAGCTCGGTGTGTTTCTTGTGGAGAAGAGATGCCAGCCAGTTTTTCGTTTTCATGTGGTTCAGTTTCCTCGTTCACTGAAATTTGATACCATTAAATATTCATGGAAGTCAACAGCTCGAATGTGACCATTCCAGTCGTATCACTGGAACTTTCAGTCACAGGAGATGCGACACCTGGCTTGGGTTGACTGGGTTACTAGTGGAAGACGATGCTTTCTCAATTGGCTGTTTTCAGGTCACCGTCAAAGTCACTGTGTTTGTAGAAAATTAAGATTTCGGTACTTTGGTTCCATTTCAGTCTTCTCGTCTGAGGTCTCTAAGGTAGACCTGCAAGAAACCATCCCCAAGAGCATGGCGCTGTGGAGCGGAGTTAGTCAGGTGGCCAGCATCGCGCAGCTTGCAGGGGTGGATGCTTATGGGCTCATCTCGATGATTGTGGAAGCTGCACAGACAGTTAAGCGGAACCGGGAGACGTGTCAGCTGCTGGCACGCCGTGCAAGGATGATCGGGGACCTTCTGCAGCAGCTCGAAAGGACACAGGTGATGCAGCACATGGAGACGAGGAACCCAGTTGAGCATCTGGAGGAGACGCTTCGCAAGCATACATTCTCATCACGTCCTGTCGTGACAGTGGCTACCTGCATAGCTGCTGTATGGGAGGGAAGCAGGCTGATCTGCTCCGTGAAGTGCAGAATGATATCACCTTCTACCTCCAGCTTTTCCCCCTTGTCAGCTTTGTCGACAACACCCGTACTTGGGAGCGGCTTCTGAGCAGAGCTTGTCCTCTGTGCTCAAGGGTACGGATTTCATCATGTGAAGTTTTCTGAGATTTTTTGCGTCTCAGAAAGACAAGTTTCTTCCCCTTATGAAAAAGGACCATTTTTTTCTAGCCAATAAGATTATTTCTTAAGGGAAACTTTTTTTTTGTTGATTTTGCGTGTCTACTGAAATTATGATCTTACACAACTCAAAGTCTCAAGATCATGCAACTTCTGAAAACTGTGTAGGTTGTAATAAAAAAATTAGTTCAAAGGAACTTACATAAGAAGCATTGTTCAATAGTAACATATTATGCCGCTTATTAAAAGTAAGATTCAAATGTTGATGGCAGATTGTTGCTGGAATATTTGCTAATATAACTAATGATCACATGATCTTATTTGCCTTCTTTTTTTCTTTTTGCATCATCAAGGAAACTACAGATGAGCTACATGCAGTACATCATGCGGAACATGAAGATAGGTACGGTATATCTATGGTGTCCTCTTTTCATGTGCAATTATGGAGTCCCTTCGCTTGTGCATTTGGACACTGTAAACTTCATTTTGCTGGTATATATTTGGAGGCTAGATGGATTGATGCATTAAACATCTTGTCACTCCAAAGCCACAACTCCTTCAAATTAAAACCACGGCAAGGACTGTGATTGCTCAATATGAAACTTGTGCACTGTCCTTGCAGAATATGGCTTGGTTTACAATTCTGGTGTTGATAATTTTCCTTATGACATAGTCATGACCATGTGCTATTCCGATAAATAAAATTGTGACCCCATCCACGCTACCCACAAACACAAATGGAACTTGCATTTTAGCAGACAAACTATTACATTTTTTTATTCATATAGCCTGTCATATTTTACAAGTGTGCTACTATACAGGGTCAGAACAGATGCCCTCATGAACAATAAATTTGAACATCTGGGAACTCATCCTCTCTCAAAACCTGAGGAACAGAAAACAGAAGGTATGCTCGTGCACTCCACATTATGCAATATTTTCTAATACATGTGACATTTTGTAACACATGGGAATTACTAAGCTAATTTTTCCTACTTCAAAGTACATGTACATCTATGTAACTTATAATACAGCATCATCTTCTATAAGCGATCATTGCACTGATTTATCTCCCAGGGCATGAACAAATCTTTGACTTTTCCTACTTGTCATCCTGTTAAATTTGATTTTAAGAAAATAAGCTTGATGTTACGAAACTGCCTTTCTGATATCTGTTCATTTATGATTCTATTGAATACGTTCATTGGATTTTAGACAGGATAGGGAAGCTTCAAGTTATTGCTGTAGTTCAGCCATACTGTAGCCACCATTTCTTTAACTCTTTTTTCGAGAATGCCTATTTGTAATCAGTGACAAAGTGGGGTTTCCTTTGAATTAGGCCAAGTCATGAATATGAGAGGACTAGCAAATCTCATTGGTGGCTCAAAAAGAACAGCATTATCACATTTTAGCTTCTCTCAGATTTTGGCTGCAACAGACAACTTATCGGAGAGAAATTTGGTGGGAAATGGTGGATTTGGCTATGTTTACAAGGTAATGTTTTCTCGAGACAATCTTTAGTATGAGATAAGTTCTTGAAATAACACCTATAAAAATCCTTCTCTAAATGCATCTCCACTTGGGTGGGGCTAATCAATTATAGACCTTGCTTCATGTTAAAGGTTAATCCGAAGGGTGTGCTCGACTGCTCTCCTAGTCACTGACACAAGCACATATCATCTTATACCTGAAAGTTCTGTTATGCTCCCTTGTTCATCAGTAGATGCGCTTTTAACACTGGCACTCAAATCTTTTCAGGGCAAACTATCTAATGGTCTTGATATCGCAGTCAAAAGACAAGATGCATCTTCATTTCAAGGTCCACGTGAGTTCAGAACTGAGATTGAAGCCATTCCAAATCTTCAATATAAAAACATAATTTCTTTACTTGGGTATTGTGCTCAAGGAGAAGAAAACATACTTATCTTTGAATACATGCCAAATAAATGCTTGGCATCTATCATTGCTGGTAAGTTTACATTAATGCCTCTTTAATCTTTCGAGTTCATTGTTCAGAAAGTACTACTCAATGGTTTCTGCTACCAATGTATGTTCTTTGTAGATGAAACAAAAAGGAGATGTTAAATTGGTCTAAGCGTCTTCAATAATCAAAGGGATAGCAGATGGTCTTGTTTATCTGCATGGGCATTCTCAAATGTGTATTGTCCATAGGGACATAAAAGCAAGCAATATCCTGCTGGATCATGAAATGAACGCTAAGATTACTGATTTTGGTCTGGCACTAATGTTGTCTCCAAATACTGCAGAGGTGGCTGTTATGGGCACATAGTAAGAGCTCATCTGATACAGCAACCAAATTATTGACACAACCTTCATTTCCATGAGTTTGCACGTGCACTACAATGATAATCCTCTCTCTCTTAGTGGATATGCAGATCCTGAATATGTTGCTACTGGAATTATCTCGGAGAAAGCAGATGTATATGGCTTTGGTATAGTACTTCTTGAGATGATAAGTGGAAAGCTTATTCGGTCTTATAATAAAGTGACGGCGAAGGACCATACATGGCTACTGCTTCCTGATCATGTAAGTATTTATTATATTTTTAAAGAGGCGTGCCTATAGTAACATATTTGTTTGCAACATAGTTGTTATCGGTAAATGATGACCCCCTATCCGTGACTAAAAAATTTGAGCTCTTTTTTGTTATCCATAGAAATATACAACTAAATGACATTTTTTCTGAGTCCCTTCTCTAGACAACAAGATTTCTTTTGTGTACACTTGGATTATGGTGGATCATAATTGTACCTACGAAATTTCACCTGATTGAAATTCTATTTCAGGCATGCAAGTACCAAACAGAGATGCACAAGTTTGCTGATCCCTTGCTGCGTGTGAATCAGCATGAATGTGCTCAGATTATGGAATGTGTGAAGGTGGCCCTGTTATGCATTCACCACTATGCCAAAGATCGACCTTCCATGTCGGAAGTCGTTACCATGCTTGGCAGCATCAATGTAGCTCAGGAACCCAGCAATAGATGATCAGCCTGTTGGTAAGGCTAGATCAGGTTGGGAAAAACCATAGAAATAGTTTTTTTCCGCATTGACTCGTATGGAGATGCTAAGCTTGCGAACCGATCATGATTCGTGTAAACACTCATAGAGAGATAGTTGCAGTCAAATATTTGGCAAGTTGGATAACTGAGAGACTGAGTCCAACTCATCGGCATCTAGAAATCTTGTTGACAAATTGAGCAGAGTGGAGCTCAATTGGGAGCACCTTAGAAGGTGATGCCTACCTTCAGCACTGCCGCGGAGCTCGCCTGGGCCTTCCGCAGCGGGATTCGCCAGGGGAGGGACGGGATCGGCCGGCTGCCCGCCGGAGCCGCGCCACCGCCGTCCATGGGAACTCGGCGCCGCCAGCCATGGCTGCCTCACGGTGGTCCGCCGCCCCGGGTTCGTAAGTGGAACGGAAAGGAGGAAAAGAACGTTGCGTTTCCTCGAACGAGTGGCAGTGGCGGTAATTTTTCTTCTAGCCGCTAAAGCAGTGTGGGCGGCTTTTGCAAATGCACCACGAAAGCAGCTTTGGTCAGACTTTTCCCACACCAGCGTTTTGGTTGGGCTTCCGCTTTGAGAAAGCCACAGCAGGAAGCCAAACCAAAGGCACCCTTAACCTCGCTTAGCTGAAGTCCACCGCCACCCTCGGTCTCTGATCGGGCCGCCTAACCCGCCGCCCATCTCTTCTATCACCCTCCTCACCACCAACCCCTTGCCCGGTGTCTCGCCATGTGGACCCCTGTAAGGCCACCCACACATCCCCACCTTTTCCTCTCGTGCGGTCCCCATGGCCGCCTCTCCTACCTGGGCAACCCCGGATGCCCTCCACGCACCCTGTGCGCCCACATCCTCCTGCCCCTAGAGCTCGATACCTTTGTAACGACCCGCCTCCCCGAGGCCGGCTCGCTTACTGGCACTCTTTAGGACCCCAAGAATATCCTCACAAACCAACACATGTCTTTTTCTCACAAGACTTTGTCCTCACTCATGCGCACCAAGGACTTCCCATGGTCACCCATCGCCCAAGCCAAGCACGCTTAACTTTGGAGTTCTTTGGAGATGGGCTTTCGAAAAAGAAGTTGCAACTTATTGGTACAAGTATCCTTATCAATCCTATTGAGCCTTAGGTCGGGATGTCACATACACCCCCCTTAGAAGATCGACGTCCTCGTCGATCAACCCCAAGCCAGGAACGTCCTCTCTTGGCCACGTCCAGGTCAGATGCTAGCGCATGTGCCATCGTGTGACCACTCGGGGTCCACACCACCATGCACACCATGCTCGCAAGAATGCGACCACCGCACGCGCGTGAAACCGCAGAGTCGGCTCTGATACCATTTGTAACGACTCGCCTCCCCGAGGCCAGGCTCGCCTACGCCTGGCAGCTCTCTAGGACCCCAAGAATATCCTCACAAACCAACACATGTCTTTTCTGCGCACTTTGTCCTCACTCATGCGCACCCGGGAAGGACTTCCCAGTCGGTCACTCATCGCTCCAAGCCAAGCACGCTTAACTTTAGAGTTCTTTGGAGATGGGCTTTCGAAAAAGAAGTTGCAACTTGTTGGCATGAGTATCCTTATCAATCCTATTGAGCCTTGGGTCGGGATGTCACAAAGGACATCATAAATTTTTAGTGGCACCATGAGTAGCACATCAGAAACACCAACATGCCTTATGAAAAGTGAACGAATAGGCCGAATCACATCGCCGGACTGCAAAGGATCTAACACTTCAATCACCAACAATCCCGGCGCACCGGACGACGAACCACCCCGAGTGGTGGGAAGGTAACCATCAGAAGCGATGGAAGTTGAAAACGAACCTGATTTCTCATGTTGGTAAATTAACCTCACAAGGTCGCCATCAACGTCACCTTGGAGGGAGAAAAGACTCCTCTGGCCTCCCGTAGCAACGTTCCTGGCTTCAAGGCCGATGAGGCTGGTAAGAGCATGAGCACTCCCGGCAACAAGAACTCCATGAAGGATTGAAGCACCGATGCATAAGAAAGATTCAATCAAAACATCACCGTGCGAATCCTCTAATAATTAAACACCGAGGCGTGCACCACACCCTCCTCAACCATCACCGGATACCAATCACCTTACACAAATACCACGGAGACAATGAGGAGGAACTTTATTCTCCATGGACCAGAACAGGAGCCCAACACCGACTCCGACATCGGATCCACCGTCGCCCACCCTCCAACACTTTTCCAGAGCACCAAAAGCACCGCGGCCATCGACATCCACCGAAACTTGTTCTGTACAAGCCCCAACCAGATCTCGAGCTCGACTCGGTCTCCAACCGGTGAGGAACGACTCCCCAAGCTCATCACCATCAACGAGCAAAAGATGATGAGGTAGAAAATGAGCTGGAGTACCTTATTCCACTCTGGCGGTGCCGCCTCCACCTTGCAATCACCACCAGAAAAGGAAACCCTAACTCTAGAAAGACCTACTGTACATCGCCGGGCAAAGATCCGTCCGTTCCCCTCACATCCGAGGCCAAGAAGGCCGTCGGAGGCAAAGAGGAACGGCGGTCTCACCAGTGAGAGGGCTGGTTCCTCTCTCCACCTCCAGTTGCCTGCTTAGCCTGAAGCTCTGTGTATTTGTAATTGTAACTAGGAAAATGATCGAGAGTTCCGAAAGAACAAATGTCAGCAAATGGGCTTGAATTTCAGGGCATGCCCTTGCCCTAAACCCTAAACGGTGTGCCCATGCCCTTGGCTAATTGCCATGAGCCAGCGCAGTGGTATCAATCAAAGGCATTCAAATCAAGATCATTAATGTTGCAAGGCAGGAACCTGAATGTTATCCGCAAATGGTTATGCCAGGTTGTTAGTCTGAACAATGCTTGCACTTGTTAGTTAGCGTGTCAGGTCAGTAGTCCATTTGTTAGGATTTAGTTTGTTCAAAACTGAGCACGAGCAGCGATCTGTGCATGCCGTGCGTGTCTGTTAGACGTGGTGGGGATAGCTCCCACGATCCAGAGTCCGGTACCTCCGGAACGTTCGCACGCCGCCGTCGTGGGGATGGACGCGGCAATCTCACGGCGTGCGACTTGTTCCGCCTGGTGCCTTTCCTTCGGTTGTTACTCAGTGAATAAAAGGAGAACAAGAGATCATAAAAGCTGCAGCTTCACGCAGCACAAAACTCCATTGTCTCTCGCCATTGTTGGCCTTTCTGTTTTCCTCGAGCTCTAGAGTCCCAGCGACGTTCCAGAGCCTCGCCGGCGTTCCAAGCCGGGAGCTCGCCTTACAAAGGTTGATTTTTATGAAATTAAAAAATTCAAAAGTTTATTTGTGAGTTTTTTCGATTGTTCGGAGTTTTGAATTGGAAATTAAATCTCAATTGGAATCTGGTTACTAAACTAATGAAAAAGGCCCAACCCAAATACTAACCAACTTCAGGCCCATATAAAGAGGTTGACTTCATTACTTGGCACTTGACAGCCAACGCCGTACTGTGCGCTGAGTTTCGCCGCCGCCGCCGCCGCCGCCGGCTGGCCGCCGTCTTGACTGCCCTGTCGGTTTCGCTCCTTTCTCCAGGGATCCTCGCCCTGCCAACGCCCGGATAAGGTAGGGCGGTTAGGTGCCGCATACTCGCCTTATGGAGCTGGGACAGAGCCAACGCCCGGATAAGGTAGCGCGGCGCAGCTTCAGGCGGTGGAGCAGCTCAACGGATCGTCACGGAGGCGCCATGGCTGCAAACTTGTCGAGCGAGAGGCAACAATGCCAGGAGCAGATTCTAGCAGTGTGCGTTCTCATGTTCCGTGATCTCTTTGCTGCGCCGCCAGAAAGGTGGGCGAGAGGAAGGTGTTTGAGAAAATGCCGCTTCCAGTGAGAGCCTCCCGGAACGCAGCCGGTGCCTCGCGTCGCCATCCCATCAGCACGGTGTGCCCATGCCCTAGGCTAATTGCCATGAGTGCGCTGCGAATGTAATCAATATTGGATTGTCAGCCAGTTGGTGTCACGTACGGTGGAATGGCTCTGCAGCGCAGGTGTTTGCTGAAATTCCGCTATAAGTCAATGGTGACCATTCCAGTCGTATCACTGGAACTTCCAGTCGATGGAGATGTGACACCTGGCTTGGGTGACTGGGTCGCTAGTGGAAGACGATGCTTTCTCAATTGGCTGTTTTCAGGTCACCGTCAAAGTCACTGTGTTTGTAGAAAATTAAGATTCCGGGTACTTTGGCTCCATTTCAGTCTTCTCGTCTGTGGTCTCTAAGGTAGACCTGCAAGAGAACCATCCCGAACAGCATGGCGCTTTGGAGTGGAGTTAGTCAGGTGGCCAGCATCGCGCAGCTCGCAGGGGTGGATGCTTATGGGCTCATCTCGATGATTGTGGAGGCTGCGCGGACTGTTAAGAGGAACCGGAGACGTGCCAGCTGCTGCACGCCGTGCAAGGATGATCGGGGACCTTCTGCAGCAGCTCGAAAGGACACAGCTGATGCAGCACATGGAGACGAGGAACCCAGTTGAGCATCTGGAGGAGACGCTTCGGCAAGCATACATTCTCATCACGTCCTGTCGTGACAGTGGCTACCTGCATAGCTGCTGTATGGGAGGGAAGCAGGCTGATCTGCTCCGTGAAGTGCAGAATGATATCACCTTCTACCTCCAGCTTTTCCCCTTCTCAGCTTTGTCGACAACACCCGTAATTGGGAGCGGCTTCTGAGCAGAGCTTGTCCTCTGTGCTCAAGGGTACGGATATGGACTTCGTCATGAGAAGTTTTCTGAGATTTTTGTGTTTCAGAAAGACAAGTTTATTCCCTTTGTGAAAAGGATCATTTTTTCTAGCCAATAAGATTATTTCCTAAGCCAAACATTTTTTTTTGAATTTGCGTGTCTACTGAAATTATGATCTTACACAACTCAAAGTCTCAAGATCATGCAACTGCTGAAACCTGTAGGTTGAAATAAAAAACTAGTTCAAAGGAACTTACATAAGTAGTATTGTTCAATAGTAACATATTATGCCGCTTATTAAAAGTAAGATTCAAATGTTGATGGCAGTTTGTTGCTGGAATATTTGCTAATATAACTAATGATCACATGATCTTATTTGCCTTCTTTTTTTCATTTTGCATCATCAAGGAAACTACAGATGAGCTACATGCAGTACATCATGCGGAACATGATGATAGGTACGGTATATCTATGGTGTCCCTCTTTTCATGTGCAATTATGGAGTGTCTTCACTTGTGCATTTGGACACTGTAAACTTGCTTCATTTTGCTGGTATATATTTGGAGGCTAGACGGATTGATGCATTAAACATCTTGTCACTCCAAAGCCACAACTCCTTCAAATTAAAACCACGGCCAGGACTGTGATTGCTCAATATGAGACTTGTGCACTTTCCTTGCAGAATATGGCTTGGTTTACAATTCTGGTGTTGATAATTTTCCTTATGACATAGTCATGACCATGTGCTATTCCGATAAATAAAATTGTGACCCCATCCACCCTACCCACAAACACAAATGGAACTTGCATTTCAGCAGACAAACTATTAAATTTCTTTATTCATATAGCCTGTCGTATTTTACAAGTGTGCTACTATACAGGGTCAGAACAGATGCCCTCATGAACAATAAATTTGAACATCTGGGAAATCATCCTCTCTCAAAACCTGAGGAAGAGAAAACAGAAGGTACGCTCGTGCACTCCGCAGTTATGCAATATTTTCTAATACCTGTGACATTTTGTAACACATGAGAATTACTAAGCTAATTTTTCCTACTGCAAAGTACATGTACATCTATGTAACTTATAATACAGCATCATCTTCTATAGCGATCATTGCACTGATTTATCTCCCAGGGCATGAACAAATCTTTGACTTTTCCTACTTGTCATCCTGTTAAATTTGATTTTAAGAAAATAAGCTTGATGTTACGAAACTGCCTTTCTGATATCTGTTCATTTATGATTCTATTGAATACGTTCATAATATTTTAGACAGGATAGGAAGCTTCAAGTTATTGCTGTAGTTCAGCCATACTGTAGCCACCATTTCTTTAACTCTTTTTTTCGAGAATGCCGATTTGTAATCAGTGACAAAGTGGGGTTTCCTTTGAATTAGGCCAAGTCATGAATATGAGAGGACTAGCAAATCTCATTGGTGGCTCAAAAAGAACAGCATTATCACATTTTAGCTTCTCTCAGATTTTGGCTGCAACAGACAACTTATCGGAGAGAAATTTGGTGGGAAATGGTGGATTTGGCTATGTTTACAAGGTAATGTTTTCTCGAGACAATCTTTAGTATGAGACAAGTTCTTGAAATAACACCTATAAAAAAATCCTTCTCTAAATGCATCTCCACTTGGGTGGGGCTAATCAATTATAGACCTTGCTTCATGTTAAAGGTTAATCCGAAGGTGTGCTCAACTGCTCTCCTAGTCACTGACACAAGCACATATCATCTTATACCTGAAAGTTCTGTTATGCTCCCTTGTTCATCAGTAGATGCGTTTTTAACACTGGCACTCAAATCTTTTCAGGGCAAACTATCTAATGGTCGCGTTTTTAAACACTGGCACTCAAATCTTTTGCAAACTATCTAATGGTCTTGATATCGCAGTCAAAAGAAAAGATGCATCTTCATTTCAAGGTCCACCTGAGTTCACGCAACACAAAACTCCATTGTCTCTCGCCATTGCTGGCCTTTCTGTTTTCCTCAAGCTCTAGAGTCCCAGCGACGTTCCAGAGCCTCGCCGGCGTTCAAGCCGGAGCTCGACAAAGGTTGATTTTATGAAATTAAAAATTCAAAAGTTTATTTGTGAGTTTTTCGATTGTTCGGAGTTTTGAATTGGAAATTAAATCTCAATTTGAATCTGGTTACTAAACTAATGAAAAAGGCCCAACCCAAATACTAACCAACTTCAGGCCCATATAAAGAGGTTGACTTCATTACTTGGCACTTGACAGCCAACGCCGTACTGTGACACCAACTGGCTGACAATCCAATATTGATGACGTTCGCAGCGCGCTCATGGCAATTAGCCGTGCTGATGGGATGGCGACGCGAGGCACCGGCTGCGTTCCGGGAGGCTCACACTGGAAGCGGCATTTTCTCAAACACCTTCCTCTCGCCCACCTTTCTGGCGGCGCAGCAAAGAGATCACGGAACATGAGAGCGCACACTGCTAGAATCTGCTCCTGGCATTGTTGCCTCTCGCTCGACAAGTTTGCAGCCATGGCGCCTCCGTGACGATCCGTTGAGCTGCTCCACTCCGCTGAAGCTGCGCCGCGCTACCTTATCCGGGCGTTGGCTCTGTCCCAGCTCCATAAGGCGAGTATGCGGGACCCTAACCGCCTTACCTTATCCGGGCGTTGGCAGGGCGAGGATCCCTGGAGAAAGGAGGGAAACCGACCGGGCAGTCAAGACGGCGGCCAGCCGGCGGCGGCGAAACTCAGCGCACGTGGAATGGCTCACAGCGCATGTTTGCTGAAATTCCGCTATAAGAAGTCAATGGCGACCATTCCAGTCGTATCACTGGAACTTCTAGTCAATGGAGATGTGACACCTGGCTTGGGATGACTGGGTCGCTAGTGGAAGACGATGCTTTCTCAATTGGCAGTTTTCAGGTCACCGGCAAAGTCACTGTGTTTGTAGAAAATTAAGATCTCAGGAACTTTGGTTCCATTTCAGTCTTCTTCGTCTGGGCTCTAAGACCTGCCAGAAAATCAACCCTGACGAGCATGGCGCTGTGGAATGGAGTTAGTCAGGTGGCCAGCATCGCCCAGCTCGCAGGGGTGGATGCTTATGGGCTCATCTCGATGATTGTGGAGGCTGCGCGGACGGTTAAGCGGAACCGAGAGACGTGCCAGCTGCTGGCACGCCGTGCAAGGATGATCGGGGACCTTCTGCAGCAGCTCGAAAGGACACAGCTGATGCAGCACATGGAGACGAGGAACCCAGTTGAGCATCTGGAGGAGACGCTTCGGCAAGCATACATTCTCATCACGTCCTGTCGTGACAGTGGCTACCTGCATAGCTGCTGTATGGGAGGGAAGCAGGCTGATCTGCTCCGTGAAGTGCAGAATGATATCACCTTCTACCTCCAGCTTTTCCCCCTTGTCAGCTTTGTCGACAACACCTGTACTTGGGAGCGGCTTCTGAGCAGAGCTTGTCCTCTGTGTTCAAGGGTACGGATTTCATCATGTGAAGTTTTCTGAGATTTTTTTTTTGCGTTTCAGAAAGACAAGTTTCTTCCCCTTATGAAAAAGGACCATTTTTTCTAGCCAATAAGATTATTTCTTAAGGGAAACTTTTTTGTTGATTTTGTGTCTACTGAAATTATGATCTTACTCAACTCAAAGTCTCAAGATCATGCAACTTCTGAAAACTGTGTAGGTTGTAATAAAAAAATTAGTTCAAAGGAACTTACATAAGAAGCATTGTTCAATAGTAACATATTATGCCGCTTATTAAAAGTAAGATTCAAATGTTGATGGCAGATTGTTGCTGGAATATTTGCTAATATAACTAATGATCACATGATCTTATTTGCCTTTCTTTTTTCTTTTGCATCATCAAGGAAACTACAGATGAGCTACATGCAGTACATCATGCGGAACATGAAGACAGGTACGGTATATCTATGGTATCCCTCTTTTCATGTGCAATTATGGAGTCCCTTCGCTTGTGCATTTGGACACTGTAAACTTCATTTTGCTGGTATATATTTGGAGGCTACGGATTGATGCATTAAACATCTTGTCACTCCAAAGCCACAACTCCTTCAAATTAAAACCACGGCAAGGACTGTGATTGCTCAATATGAAACTTGTGCACTGTCCTTGCAGAATATGGCTTGGTTTACAATTCTGGTGTTGATAATTTTCCTTATGACATAGTCATGAACCATGTGCTATTCAATAAATAAAATTGTGACCCCATCCACCCTACCCACAAACACAAATGGAACTTGCATTTTAGCAGACAAACTATTAAATTTCTTTATTTATATAGCCTGTCATATTTTACAAGTGTGCTACTATACAGGGTCAGAACAGATGCCCTCATGAACAATAAATTTGAACATCTGGGAACTCATCCTCTCTCAAAACCTGAGGAACAGAAAACAGAAGGTATGCTCGTGCACTCCACAGTTATGCAATATTTTCTAATACCTGTGACATTTTGTAACACATGGGAATTACTAAGCTAATTTTTCCTACTTCAAAGTACATGTACATCTATGTAACTTATAATACAGCATCATCTTCTATAAGCGATCATTGCACTGATTTATCTCCCAGGGCATGAACAAATCTTTGACTTTTCCTACTTGTCATCCTGTTAAATTTGATTTTAAGAAAATAAGCTTGATGTTACGAAACTGCCTTTCTGATATCTTTTCATTTATGATTCTATTGAATACGTTCATTGGATTTTAGACAGGATAGGAAGCTTCAAGTTATTGCTGTAGTTCAGCCATACTGTAGCCACCATTTCTTTAACTCTTTTTTCGAGAATGCCTATTTGTAATCAATGACAAAGTGGGGTTTCCTTTGAATTAGGCCAAGTCATGAATATGAGAGGACTAGCAAATCTCATTGGTGGCTCAAAAAGAACAGCATTATCACATTTTAGCTTCTCTCAGATTTTGGCTGCAACAGACAACTTATCGGAGAGAAATTTGGTGGGAAATGGTGGATTTGGCTATGTTTACAAGGTAATGTTTTCTCGAGACAATCTTTAGTATGAGACAAGTTCTTGAAATAACACCTATAAAAAAATCCTTCTCTAAATGCATCTCCACTTGGGTGGGGCTAATCAATTATAAACCTTGCTTCATGTTAAAGGTTAGTCCGAAGGGTGTGCTCGACTGCTCTCCTAGTCACTGACACAAGCACATATCATCTTATACCTGAAAGTTCTGTTATGCTCCCTTGTTCATCAGTAGATGCGTTTTATAACACTGGCACTCAAATCTTTTTCAGGGCAAACTATCTAATGGTCTTGATATCGCAGTCAAAAGAAAAGATGAATCTTCATTTCAAGGTCCACGTGAGTTCAGAACTGAGATTGAAGCCATTCCAAATCTTCAACATAAAAACATAATTTCTTTACTTGGGTATTGTGCTCAAGGAGAAGAAAACATACTTATCTTTGAATACATGCCAAATAAATGCTTGGCATCTATCATTGCTGGTAAGTTTACATTAACATTAATGCCTCTTTAATCTTTCGAGTTCATTGTTCAGAAAGTATTACTCAATGGTTTCTGCTACCAATGTATGTTCTTTTGTAGATGAAACAAAAAGGGAGATGTTAAATTGGTCTAAGCGTCTTCAAATAATCAAAGGGATAGCAGATGGTCTTGTTTATCTGCATGGGCATTCTCCAATGTGTATTGTCCATAGGGACATAAAAGCAAGCAATATCCTGCTGGATCATGAAATGAACGCCAAAATTACTGATTTTGGTCTGGCACTAATGTTGTCTCCAAATACGACTGCAGAGGTGGCTGTTATGGGCACATAGTAAGAGCTCATCTGATACAGCAATCAAATTATTGACACAGCCTTCATTTCCATGAGTTTGCACATGCACTACAATGATAATCCTCTCTCTAGTGGATATGCAGATCCTGAATATGTTGCTACTGGAATTATCTCGGAGAAAGCAGATGTATATGGCTTTGGTATAGTACTTCTTGAGATGATAAGTGGAAAGCTTATTCGGTCTTATAATAAAGTGACGGCAAGGACCATACATGGCTACTGCTTCCTGATCATGTAAGTATTTATTATATTTTTTAAAGAGGCGTGCCTATAGTAACATATTTGTTTGCAACATAGTTGTTATATATCGGTAAATGATGACCCCCTATCCGTGACTAAAAATTTGAGCTCCTTTTTGTTATCCATAGAAATATACAGCTAAATGACATTTTTCTGAGTCCTTCTCTAGACAACGAGATTTCTTTTGTGTACACTTGGATTATGGTGGATCATACTTGTACGTACGAAATTTCACCTGATTGAAATTGTATTTCAGGCACGCAAGTACCAAACAGAGATGTACAAGTTTGCTGATCCCTTGCTGCGTGTGAATCAGCATGAATGTGCTCAGATTATGGAATGTGTGAAGGTGGCCCTGTTATGCATTCACCACTATGCCAAAGATCGACCTTCCATGTCGGAAGTCGTTACCATGTGGCAGCATCAATGTAGCTCAGGAACCCAGCAATAGATGATCAGCTTGTTGGTAAGGCTAGATCAGGTTGGGAAAAACCATAGAAATAGTTTTTTCCGCATTGACTCATATGGAGATGCTAAGCTTGAGAACCGATAATGTTTCGTAAACACTCACAGAGAGAGATAGTTGCAGTCAAATATTTGGCAAGTTGGATAGCTGAGAGACTGAGTCCAACTCATCGGGATCTCGAAATCTTGTTGACAAATTGAGCAGAGGGAGCTCAATTGGGAGCTCCTAGAAGGTGATGCCTACCTTCAGCACCGGCCGAATTTTATATATTTTCTGATTGACTAATCAGTGTAATCACATGCACCTTTGTCTATCATAAATTGCTACTTCGTCAATTTCAAATTGTAAATTGTTTTGATTTTTCTAAATTGACTAGTAAAATGTATCATGCAACACGCAATAATGGTTTCTGTTTATAGCAAAATTTACATGCATGCATTTAAAAATAAAATATATAACCAATTAACTAATAATTACATTTTAAAAGATTTAGGCATTTAGCAAATCACAAGCTCACCATAACATGTATTGTATGAAGGAAATAACAAATAAAACAAGAGACTTGATTTTGTAGGATACAAACACAAAACTCTCATGTTTCTCGTGCATGGTTGCATCCAAATTAGATAAGCCCACATGAATGTTAGAAAACCTTCTAGTCCAACTCACATAGCTATTAAAAATACAAAAGCATGAACACAAAAGAAATATTATTACAATAATAGTACATGATAGTATAGAACCTAATATTTTATTGTGTGACCTTAATAAGTCAATAGATAACATTGTTCCTTGAGCATGTTGAAAGCTGATGACTTGCTTGCTTCTGAGCTTCCCAAAGAGTCTGACCTCATTATTTACCTATTTATTAGCTGAGGTAAAAACGATTTGAACATGTAATTTCTTGCATGCCTTTGGCCTTCAAGTTGCTAAATGTAGAACACCATCTCAAATCCCTTTAAAAATACAATTCCAAAGTGCATAATAAAATTGAAACTACTCTATCCAAGTTTTTTAAGTATGACATCTAATAACAATGTATTCATTAGAGGATCCTAGTGTGGAAGTATGTGTGACATGTCTGGCTAAGTGCTTCATTCACATGGTGCCTAAGCTAGTGCACTTCGAGAAACTACATGAAAGAAAGCACCTTCCAAGAAGCAAAAACAAGTTGCCCAACACCACAAGCCGCCTACAAGATAATGAGTTCATAGGAAAAAAAGGCTAGCAAGGATATTCATTCAATTCCATCTTGGCATCGTGATTTCAAGATGATGTTGATGATGTAGCTGCTGGACATGGAAAGTATGATCATCACCGGCCACGCAGGTGGTTCAGGAGGGCAACACATTCATCCAATGCAAGCTCGATAGCACAATTAGCCCTGATGGCTGATAGCTTTTCCCAGCGGTTGCACCATCGCCCTCCTCCATGTGGTGGAGGAGCCAAGGTGGGCTGCCGGCGGCAGCGCATCCACCTGATCCACGACAGGGGGGCGGGCGCGTGAACGGAGCTGCGGCCCGCAACTTACGAAGGAGGTCGGTGCGGATGGTGGCGGCTCGACGCGGGTGGAGCGGCACCATAGGCTCCCTCATCTGGTCGGCAGGTCTCACGGGACCCTCCTCTAGCGAAGCGAACCGCACCCTCGCGGTGGGACGGGGCAGGCCTCACGCCGTCTGCTACGGCTTCTCGCGATGGATGCCTGGCAATGTGGGAGGCGGATCGGCGAGGTGGACGGGAAGGGAGCCCGAGAGAGTAGATGGGGAAAGTGAGAAATCGCTCGGCGAGGCGGTGGATCGATGGAGGCGAGAGAGGGGTGCAAAAGGAAAGGAACACGAGAAGGAGGAGGAGCGCGGCGTGATTGCCGGGAGGTATTAGGCTATGTTACACAGATGCGGATGCGGGTATCGGATAAGATACGTATCCGGTACACAGATACACACTTTCCCAAAAAACACCGATACGAGGATACGGCTAAGATAATTAATAATTATATATAAAATATCATAAAATAAGTAATCACCGCTTGAACAGCTTCCTTGAGCTTTTATCTTTTAAAGGGCTATAATGTAAAATAGCAAGGATATTTTCATTCAGCATCTTCTCTCTCCCGTTGACTTTGTTTCCATTCTCCTGTAGTCTTCCGTGAGATCTCAAATCTCTCTCTCCCCTGATGCAGCAAGCCAGTGAGGAACCGCAGCAAGCTGCTAGCGCTCGATGCGAGTAGCAGGCCTAGCAAGAGACTATGGCAGGTCGCAGGTGCTGCCTCTCCAGCGGATGGGAACCTGACACAACCGGGCGGCATGGCCCTCGGCTGGAAACGTATCCATGATGTACCCCCTGACGTATCCGTGTAACACAGGTATTGGGTAGGGACTCGTATCCGTGTAACAGGTATTGGGTAGGGACTCGTAGTCCCTGCATGAGCGAACGGAAAAGGTGGGTACAGAGGTGGGTAGAGTTGGTCCGGGTGAGAAAAGAATTAATTTTTACGCCTTCAAATTACGATTTTTCTTTCCATAGTCTTTCCACCCTATCCACTCCTAAAAACATATGACGGTGGGTCCAACGTGAGGGTAAAGCGGACCGAATTAGGTGAAATTGTTTTCAATCATTTCTCTCCTTATAGTATAGATAGACATTATTGTGCATCTAGCTAGACATAGTACACTATATCTCGCCACGGCTGAGACAAAATCACGGTCAGGCAGGCTGGCGTTCCTGTACAGCGAAGACCCAAGACTGATGAGGAACCAACCAATTCATGGGTCCAACTTAGAATCTTTCAAAGATTGAAAATCTGTTTCAATATCATGCCTGCTACTTTCTACAAACTCAGAAGCTTCCTGGAAACCCGGGCTCCTCCACGTTTGGCGCCACCTGTATGCTTTGTTCAAACATGTCAGCATCACAGTTCAGAAAAATCAAAACCTTTTGAACTGAGCTCCTTGACTCTTCCCAAATCATTGCCTTTTGAAAGCTCCCACTCATCTTCCTCTCCCACCCCTACCACAAACACCAAACCAAACAGAAGCCAAGAACATGGCTCTGGTCGGCCAGGTCGCCACGGTGGCGCAGCTGGTGGGTCTGGACGCGTACAGCCTCATCACCATGATCGCCGACGCGGCGCGGACCGTGCGCCGGAACCGGGCCACCTGCCGGCAGCTGGCGCGGCGGGTGGAGATGATCGGCGGCCTGCTCCGGCGGCTGCAGCAGGACGCGCCCCGATGCGGGCGCCGGAGACGCGGCAGCCCGTGGAGGAGCTGGAGGAGACGCTCCGGCGGGCGTACCTGCTCGTGCGCTCCTGCCAGCGGCGCGGTACGCGTACCGGTGCTTCATGGGGGCGCGCCACGCCGACGAGCTCCGCGAGGTGCAGGGAGAGATCGGCTTCTACCTCCAGCTCTTCCCCTCGTCAGCTACGTCGACGCCACGCTCAACTGGGTGAGGCTCCTCGACAAGAAGGCCGGTGAGAATTCGTCGTGCCAAGAGGTACAACCACCTGCCCATCATCATCACAACTAGTGATCCTTTTTTTGCAAGATCTCTGAAATACTTGAAACTGTCTCTTGTGGAACTTTTATGTTCCAAATAGGCCCTCAAGTATGAAGATTTTTGTTCTATGATTCTGGTCTATATTTGAGTGCAAGAGGCATGAACATGATAATAGCCCAATATATTCCTAGGAGTCAAAATCAGAATCTGGCTGCTAGCTAGATATTATATTGTTACAAAAAATCATTGTACATAAATGATCTTTTGATTTTCATTGTTATCTGAAAACAAAAGGTCTGAGATCTGAAAGTTTGATGAAATTAACTGCTGGAATAACTCTTTTCTGAAATTGTTCGTTTGCGGAAAGAGCTTATGTTTTGCCATCTGTTGTTGTTTGTACAGGCACCCATGGTAAGACCATGTCTTGTGTCGTTCCTGTTTGTCTCGTGCGATGGATGCTGCTTAGCAATTGTTCAGGAGTATGCCTTGGTAACTGGTATAGTACACACAGGTTTACACCCCTTTGTTAATGTCTTATGCTGCAAATATCCATGAATTTTCATGTGTCACTGCAGGAGTTAAAACTGACTTGATTCTTTCTCATCTCATCACTCGACACACTAACACTGATCTAGCTAGCACCCTGTTTTCTCTTTGGGAACAGCTAGCTAGTATGCAATTTTGACCCTCTTTGTCAGATTTACTAGCTGTCGAATTCATGTGTGCCAAATAGGTATGTTTGAATTTTCTCTCTCTCTCTCTCATGGATGATCAAATCAGATTTACTACATACCTGAACAACTCTTGGGTGTTGTTTTTACCGCTCGAGAGTTTTCGGATGATCTGTTGGCACCTGTAGCTTACCATCTGGTTCATCAGGACAATAAAGTTGCAGGGTCATCGCAGGCTCTGATGCCGCCGGCTGAGTCAGTGCAGCCCTTGAGCCACCCACACCACTGAAGGAGTAGGGCAACATATGCCATTTACCCTTGACATGGTTCAATTTTTAAGGTTCAAAAATTGACAAACTCAATTCAGTACATTATCAACCTGCAAAAAAAAACATTTCTAATTCAGTCTCTTGCCCTGTACACCTACAGATTTTCCGACACCGAGCAACCCTTGCTGCTGTAAGGTGTTGAGACTTGAGACGAAATACGAGCTCTGAAAGAGAAATAAGGGTCAAAATTATTGTCGTCGACCTGAAGTGCCTACTGCTACTACTGCCAAACTCCCTCTTAATTCTATAAGAGAACCATAAAAATGAAAAAGTGAAAAAAGGATAGGCAAAGGCGCGAAGGGTGGTTCGACTTCGACCAAAACCTTCATAGCAGAGATAATCATTTTGCCTTGCTATTGTGAATACCCACGGATGTACTACTACTACCAGTCTCAAATTCTTCAAATCTGTACAGTGCCTTCTTTTAACTAGTCAGAACTCAGATGATGCAATTTTCAAAGGACTCTCTCAATGTGCACACACGCTGATTCTCTGAAGATGCAACTTGTACAGAGAATTTGTTCTTGATTACATATAAGAGAAAGAGATTCCACCTTTGATCATGGTACGTTGGATAAAGAAATTCCAGGACACATTCTGTGAAGCCGCAATTCCCTTTGGCATGCTTCCATCTTTTAGGTTTGATATTTAACAAACCCCGTTCAGTATGCGCTCTACAATAACCTCATCTTATAATTCATTCTCTTGCTCTGTGTATCTTCAGATTTCCTAAGATAGAGCAACCGTTGCTGCTGTAAAGTTTTCAGATAAAATATCACCTCTGAAAGAGCAACATGGATCAAATTTACTGTCATCGACCTGATGTGGCTACTACAGCTGACCTCTTCAATCTGTAATAACCATGAAAACTTCAAAAGGTGTAGGCCAAATAATGCGGTTCTGACCAAAACTTCTAGCAGACACAACAGCAACAATGAAGATGTCAGACAAGTGTTCATGCCTTTTTGCTGTGCTATTGCGAATATCTGATTCACCTAATCAACTCTGTACAGTTCCTCTTTAACTCTAAATCTCTGAAATTCCTTTTTTCCAGTGCTGTAGATTGCATTCAGAATCATGCAATTTTCGAGATGTATGCCTGACAGAATGCCAATACGCGTTGCTTTCTCTGAAGATGCAACTTGTGCAGAGCATTTGTTCTTTTTTTCCAGCAAGGGCTAAGCCGAATTTCATTACCAGATAGTAACGAAATTACAAAGTTTCGAACATAAAGAAAAGTAACTGGTCTACTTATTACAGATTCAACAGAGAACAGACGCAAAGGGTCTGCAAACACAAACGGATACTAGTAACATAGCACTGCCAAAAACAAAGCGTCCAAAAGTCTAGCAACGCCCAGCTTGGATGGAGCAGCCGCACCACAGGCAGCATGCCCAAACTGACAGCAGAAGGAGAAGTTACTGCAGCATCACAGCTCCGTCATCCACCGCTCCCGGGTCTTGATGAGGGTGAAAATGGAGGGCAGTCCCCCTCATTGCTTCAGCTCTCCGCCTCCAGATCTTGCTTGTCGCCCTTTGTGTAGACCTGCCCAGAACATAATGAGGAGGAAGCCAGACAAATAATCTCAGTAGGAGACTTAATTGATTTTTCTCAAAATATATCGCATTTCTACTCTTCCAGATAGCCCAGCAGATTGGTGACAGGCCAGCCATATGTATTTTCTTGTTACACGGCATATACCTTGCCACCCATTCCCAGAACTGAGAGAAGGAAGCAGGCCTGCAAGGTGCTTGGATGGTAAAAGAAATCATACTCCATATGTATCTAGATGTTGAGCAACCAAAAAAGAGGTGCTCTATGTTTTCATCTTCATTACAGAAATAACACCTTTTGTCACCAACCCATTTTCTTGTAGTCAGATTGTCTTTAGTTAATATTGCATTCTGTTGAATCAACCACGGGAAGATCTTTACTTTTAAGGACTTTAGATTTCCATATTTTCCTGTTTGGATCATTTATCTCACCACTGAACAGGTGGTTATACATGGATTTCACAGAGAAGAGCCCAGATTTTCCCAGGTCCATCTCACTGTATCTTTTCCATCTGAGATAGGACAGGCTGAGCATATCTCTCAGTTGTCTTAGTTGGTTTTGGGCTCTTTCATCTAGCCATCTGGAAGTTCATCCTCCACCCTCTTGCTGCCATATATGCAACATTTTTATCTTGTTATGTGCATATATCAAACAGCTCATTGAATTTATCTTTTAGTGTTACCACCCCACAGGGATCTTCCCAAAAACTTGTACTTTGTCCATCTCCAACTGAAATTATTCTCCTTTCAAATACAGGTTTTCACTTTTAGTAAATCATTCCATATGGGGAGTTTTTGACATTTCTTCTCAGCATAGCAATCCCTTGCAGAATTTTATACTTCTTCGACTATTTTCTGCCACAAACCTTCCTCCCTTTCCAATTTCCACCACCATTTGCATAAAAGGCTGAGGTTCATTTTCCTCAAGTCCTTTATGCCTAAGCCTCCTTTTGTTTGTGACAGGTCACTTTTGTCCATTTTACTAGATGGTATTTCTTTTTTCCCTCCCCTGCCTAGAAAATTTTTTTCCTGTCCTATCCATTCTTTTCAAGATAGTTTTGGGTAGGAGGTACATTGACATGTAGTAGGTGGGGATCTTGCTCAGCTTGAGTTTATTAATATCAGTTTCCCCATGAGAAAGGGTGCTTCCTTCCATCCATCTAAATCTTTTCACAAGTTTTCATCCACTCAACCACATGCGGTAACATGTCGAACTCCTAGATATTTAATTGGCCACGTGTTAATTCATAATCTCAGAATCAATCTTAGATATTTAATCATGGCTTCACTTTTGTTGAAGTTTATAGGCACGACATTTTCATACACACATAGAAGTAGTTTCATGTTCTCCACAGACTCCAAATCATCTTCCATACAAAGGATGGTGTCATCTGCATCAAGTATGGCAACCCCATGCTCAACATATTCGTGACCCTCCTTTGATCAATCCATTTTCCTGAGCTTTATGAACCATTTTGGCTAGGCACATGCTGCCAAATTGAAAAGAAGGGGACAAAGGGTCCCCTTGCCTAACTCCCTTCCCACTCTTGAAATAGCGCCTATCTTGCCATTAACCTGGACACTAAGGGTCCCACTTGTGACCACTTCCTTCACCCATCTACACCAGTTTTCATCAAATCCTCTTTGTTTCATCATCTCAAGCAGGAATTCCCAGCTGATTTTGTAATAAGCCTTTTCAAAGTCAAGTTTTAAAATGAGCCCATCTTTCTTTTTCTGTTTTACATCATGCAGGATCTCATGTAAAGTCGAACTCCATCCATGATGTTTCTTCCTTTAATAAAGGCTGATTGGCAATGTATGATTCTACTCATGCAATTTCAAACCTAATCATCAAGATTTTAGTGATGATCTTGAAGCTCACATTAAGCAAGCAAATCGGTCTATATTGTTGAATCTTGGCAGCTTCTTTGGATTTCGGGATCAGAGTTATAATCCCGTAATTGAGTCTCCCCACATCCAATTTATGTTCCCAGAACTCCTTTAGCATATCAAACAGGTCTTGTTTGATAACCTCCCAACCCGATTGGTAGAATTCCACTAGTATATGATCGGGCCCAGGCGTGTTAGTTTCCATAGAGAACACTGATTTCAATTCCTCCATATTAAACTGCTTGGTTAGCATTTCATTTTCTTCTTCATCACTTTTCTTCCTGAGACCAACACTCATCAAGACCAAAAAGTGGCTTGTCCGAGGGTCCAAATAATTTTGTAATAATTTGTTGCATGGCTCAGAATTTCATCTTCATTCTGCAGCACAGAGTTTTCACTTTCAAGGTGAAAGATCATGTTCTTTCTCTTTTTCCCATTGGCAAATCTATGAAAAAATTCTGTATTGCTATCTCCCTGCAGTAACCATTTTTGATTGGATCTTTTATGCCAATACAATTCTTCTTCTTCCAATAACCTCAATAACTATGTTTGAATAAAAGTTTTCCTTTCCAAGAGGGAAGAAGCAAGACTTCCTTCTTCTTCATTTTTCTAAGTTTGCGGTTCATCTCTCAGGATGGTTCTATATCTCCTAGAGTGCCCCTTGATATTTTGTCCCCAGCCTTTTAGGAATTTCTTCATTCTGTTTATCTTAATATTCCATTTTCCAACTACATTCGTACATGACCTCTCTTGTAACGACGGGTTTTGGTGAGGAAAACCCGACTCCCTGTACCCTTGTGATAGTCCCTGGATCGGTAGCTATCACGTACAGAACTCATTACAGAATAATATCATTTCCATACAACGAAATCGTAGTACAAAGCATAATATTTACATCCGAAACAACTCGGATATCGAATTTAGTACAAGCCCCTTGGGCTAAGCGACAAGTAGAAATCTGCGTGGTAGCTAGGGCTTCAAGTCTTCATCTTCAATCTTCACCAGGCATCCTTGGCGAAAGCGACGCAACCCTTCCTTCATGGATTCCTCAAACTCGGACTCTCACTCCAAGTCCAATCCTGCACACTCACAAAACTATCCCCAAGGAATGGGATAGGTTCACGTCACCGACTGTATGCAGCTTTAAGTGGCCTAACTCTAAAGGGTAAGAAAAGTGGCAAGGTAAAAGCTCGGGTTTCCTATGCAGCAATGCAAAGCATAAAAGAAATCATCTCCATATAGGTCCCAAATCCATACTCTCATCAAAACTCAGAACACACGGTACCCCAGGACCCGATCTCCACATCCTATCTCCATCTAGGGTCGATTGAGAACTTCCTCTCCTCGCACCTCAATGATTGCAATCGGATCTGCGAGGTAGAGGGAGCAACTCTCCTCTCCCCGACTGCAACCACGGCTCACCACACTCTCAAACTACAGGGGGAGGTAGAAATCCCAAAACATGAGAACCAACAATCCACCGGCTCTGCCCATGACCGTGGACGGCTATACGTATAGATCTAAACTCTACAGGCGTGTACACTGCATCTAACTCGGGATGGAGCCCGCCGCGAATCGACTAAACCCACCCTACCTGCGCGAACTCTCGTAGTTACGGTCCCATCCCCATCCGCCTCAAAACAATCCCCTCCGATGGGAATTGCACTTAATCAGTGAAATGGCCCGTGTGGCCACACGGCGACGATCGAGAGAAGGTGGTCTCACTCCCACCTCTCCCCACTGATACCCTCTATCTGGCCGGTAGGTATGGCCGCACTTGCCGAGCTCAACTGGGCTAACCCCACTCTCTGGGTGGTGTGTACGAAAAGTCCCGTGAAGCGGTTGGCCCACCTTTCGCATCAAGGCGAGCTCTGTCCTCCAAGCTTAAGTAAAACCACAACACTGTGCTCCAAAAACCGTAAGCGGGAATGCACCGAGGAGTGCACTCCCATCCCGATCCCGGATCGGTTGTTTCGAGCTCACCCCGCCAAAGTACCCAAAACGCCTTCTGCCGGTTTTACCCCACTCACGCCAAGAACCACTATTCCCATCCCAACACATGTATCAGCTCGTATATACACGCTATATAAATATATAGTAGTAGTAGGGCAATCAAGGACAGGGTAATTAAAGAAGGTAGTGCAAGGTTCATCATCATGCATTTAAGGTAAAGTGCTAGCATACTACATAGCAATACCTAATAGGTATTCAGAATCACGGCGTGAACACTGTGGTGCAAGTAGTCGCCGGAGTTTCCGTAGTTCTCGATCTTCGATGCTTGTCTCCTCGGCTCGGAAAACCTAGATTCGCAAATATAAATAAACACGGTCTAGATGCAAATAACTCCAAATGAAAAGCAATTAAGAACCAAAAGAGAGCAAACACTAGCCTAACACGGAGTTTATAATTTTAGAAGATTTTCGGAGAAGGTTTTATATTTTCGGAGTTAAAATGAATTTATTAAGATTTTCCAAAGATAAAATAGATTTCAAATTAAAATACGCACTCACAATATTATTAACTATAACCTAACTACTGGCTGACTCTAGAGATCTCTAAGCTATCTATCTATGTTAGAGATAGCTCTTCCGCTCACGTGGCTGCCACACAGCTAAGCTCAGCTCCTCACATGTGGCAACCACATGGCTGCGGGGTGGCTGCCGCAAAGGATCCCGGATCTGCGATCGAGAGGTGCGAACGGTGGCTCGACCGCGAGTGGCTGGCCACACGAGATCCGGATCGATCCGCTGCTGCGCGGTGGTGCGGCTACCGGTATGGCTTCACGTGGGTTGGTCGCGAGATCCCGGATCCGTGTGGGCGCGTAGAAGGGTGTGTGCGCTAAACCCTAGATGGGTTATGGACACCCGCCATGTGTCGACGCGTGCCCCAAAGGTGCAGCGGATCGGTAGGAGCTCCGGCGACGAGGTCTTGCGGCGGTCAACAAGCGCCACAAGACGCGAGGTGACCCTAGGGCTCGGTTTGGGCAAGGAAAGGGGAGCTTTGGTTTGGGGTTCGTGCGGTGCGAGGCGTCGGCGGCGATCGGATCGATAGATGGTGGAGCGCTGCGGCAAGAGCTCCGCTCGTGAGCGGAAGGATAAGGCTACGACGGTTTGGGTTTGCGACGGCTTGGTCGCGGCATGCGCGCGGCCGTCAGAGGCAGCGCCTTTGGCCGAAAGCACCACGGCGGAGCAATGCTCCAGCGGCGGGACGGCCCGACGGTGTTGCGGGCACGACACGGCGCCGGACTCTGCAAGTGTGTCTTGGCCATGAGCCCCCGCCCAAAGACCTGACCTTGGCTCCGTGCGGTGGCAGCCGACCACAAGAAGGTGACAAGTGTCGTGGCGACATGGACCGAAAAAGGGGTGGACGGACGGCCAGCGTTGGAGCGCCGGACGAAAGGCTGCACTTGCGGTAAACACACTCGAAGGTCGGAACACGTAGGCGACGGCGCTTGTGGCGGCTACCGAGCATGCAGCATGTTGGGTTTGGTTCCACGGGCTTGTCCGCTCTTCTCCTTAAGACGAAGGCCGGTTCCAATGAAGGGGAGACGGTGCTCACCGGGATGTAGCGGAAGAAGGAAGGCAGAGATGACGTCGGTGAAAGGTCACCCGGCGGAGCGAGGACGAAGAAGCGAGGCAAGTCGAGGTTCTCGACAACAATGACGCTGTGTCTTGGCGTCGGTCCTTGGCTTTACGGCGTCGACTCCATCGCGAGCCAGCCCGGCTTCAGATTGCGGCCCTCTGGCTTCTTCCCCGCTTCTTCTCCTTTCCCTTCTTCTTCTTCACGAACGGCGGCTTCAGCTTTCACGGCGACTCCGGATGGCGGCTCGGTCTCCTCCTTGTTCTTCACGACTTCTCCCCACTCACCGGCCGTGGCATCGCGGTTCACGTAAAGCAGAGGCGGATCAAGGGGCGCGACGTCGAGGTCCACCGGATGGGCGGCTTTGACCTTCTTCTCGCCTTCTTCTCCCCTTCTCTTCACAACCGATGAGGTGGATTGGGGAAGGAAACCCCAAGGCGGCAACTTCCAGCGACCTCTAGCTCCCTGGCGCTTCCTCTCCTCCACTCCTTCTCCTTCCCTCCTCCTCGGGTTTGAGAAGAAGAAGAAAACCCCAATGGGGCCGGATGGATTGGCTGATTTGGGAGGAGAAATTCCCAGTGGCGGGCGGTGAGGCGGATGGGATTTATAGGCGGCCGGCTAGGGTTCGCCCCGGGATGGACTGGAGGCGATTCGGCGGCGTGGCAGGCATCCGGCGCCAACGCTGTGGGGCAGGCTATGGTGCGGCTCGTCGCGTGGGCATCGCGGCCGGACGAAAAGGGGAAAAAGAGGAGAGGAAAGGTATGACAACCGGGACCCACATGGCGGTGACACAAGAGGAGAGTGGTTGGGAAAGCTGGCTAAGGGGCCGAAAGGCCGTGGGCTGCTTGGGCGAACCAGGGAAAAGCTTGGGTGCCAGAACTTTATCTGGGTTAAGGCCCAAACGCAAAGGGTTGGTCTTCCTATTTCCTATTAACCTTAAGCATATATGATTCAATTTTGAATTTAGAATTCAAATTTGAATCCCACTCAAATAAAATCCAAACAAAATCTAACAAACTCCAAAGTTCTCACACTAGCATTTTATAATTCCTAAATTTATTATTTTGCTCAAAATAATCTAGGAATTTAGGGAAGGATCAAAGAAGACATCCTTATAAATTAAATGAGCACTCAAATTCATTCAAAATTTTGAAATTCACATTTTCAAACATTAACATTCCAGAAAATCCGGATGTTACATCTCTCCCGCATTTCCACTAGCTTAGGGTGAAATTCGGTGTTTAATGCAGTGGTTTCAAAGAAAACTGCTTAGTTTTTCTTTTTCTTCCAAGCCATCTTAATATCGAGGATTATGATCAGACATCTCCTAGGATTTTTTAAGTTTGTCAAAGGAAGATTCTTTCCCATTCAAGTACTTATGAGCACTCTATCCAATTTTTCTAATATTGGATCCCTTTGGTTATTACTCCATGTGAACATCCCTCCATTTAGAGGAGGTCTCTAAACTCATAAGTATTAATAATCTAGTTGAACATATCAGTATATCTGTTACTAGAAAAATTCTTGTTCTTCTCATTGCTAAATCTTAAAATGTTAAAATCCCTCCAAGTAGGGTGGGGATGTTGATTTTTGCAAGAGAATCAGCTAGTTCAGCTAAGAACAGGTCTCTCCCCTCATGAGCAGGACCATAAACCATTATTATCATCAGGTTTTTTTTAACTTCTTATCCGAACCTCTACAACAATTGAGAACTCTTTTCCTCCACTTTAATGATGTCAAAGCTGTCCTTTTTAACTCCACATAATATCCCACCAGATTTGTCGGATGAGGGCAACCATGCCGAGCAAAACTGTTGATATGGGTCAATTAACCTAAAGAATTTGTTAGTGTATTTTTTCCTCATGGTCTCTCTTGTAGACCAATAAAATCAACTTTATATTCAGTGTACAAATCCTTCACTTTAGTTGCCAAACCTTTTTTTTTGCTACCCTCTACAGTTCCAAATTAGGCCTATCATTTTGAATATTTGTAATTTGAGTCCTTCCTTTCTCGAGATAATATCTTGGACTGCGCCTTGATATATCTCCTTCAAGGGATCACACCCATCATTAGGTTGGGCTAATTTACCCTTGGTTTTATTTTTCTTAATGGGTCTTCTTTTTCTGCCTTTCTTTTTTCCTCTAGAAACTATTTGGAACCCTTCATTATCAGAAGGGTCAGGAGAATCGACCTCCATTCAATGTATTTTATCTCCTCCAAGGGAGATTTTCAGGTTGACCATCTTCCTTCTCTTCACTCAGCTTTGTACTCTCATTTTAGATTGTTTCTAGCTAACTCTAAGTCCTTTATAAGATCAAAATGTTCTAGGATTAGCATTAGAGGTATCCTCCCATTTTACCAAATTTTGTAACTAGAGTTAAATTGTCTAGAACTGCAAAGGAGTTCTTGAATTTGAAATTCTTACCTTCAGTTTTCTTCTTGGCCATCATGTCTGCCTTTGTCTGCAATTTTAACTCCCCTAGTTCTTGATTCTTGATTCTTTCACTCTGTCTTACTTCTAGTTCATCTTTGTTTGAGGTTGCTTTCCTCCTCCTTTTCTTCACCTTTTGTTGCTTCATCTTTGTTTTCCATGGGAGGGGCTGACTTTACGGTTCTATCACTTCATCTTCCATTAAAGTGTTCCAGTTGGGAGATCAATTGGTGATGCAGCTTCCTCTATCCTCTTCTCCTCCCCTCTGTCCATCAGGGCCAGTCATTTTCTTGGGGACCTCCATCCAACAAGATATCCTCCTCATTCATATTGCTACACTGAATCTGCACTAAGATGTTGTTGTTCCTCCTCCTCTACTTCTGTTCACACATCACAATATGTTCACCACCTGTCTGAGTGTTTTTGGTAACCCATCTTCTTGGCTTGACATATCAGCTAGTGGGGCTTCTTGAGTTCAAGTCTCAGGGCTGGGGAAATGTTCTGTGTGTTAGTAAGCTCTTCAGTTTTTCCTTTTCCCCATCTCTTCCAGACTTTCTGTTCTTTGTTCTTTGTTCCTCCTTTTCACTAGAGCCTGCTGCCATAGCAAATTTTGCTTCAATAACAGCAAGGGGTCATATTTGTATATTATACAAATTTGTCCCATATTGGTTAACAGCCACTGAGGTTGACTCATTCAACTGCATTCTATATATATCTCTAATTTCCATTTCTTTGAAAGTACCAAAGGTAAAGTGCTCTCCCAGGTGATATCGATCATCAAAGAAGCTTGGACTACTGCTCTGATTCACTGCCAACCACTTCCTTTCCTGACTTCCATCTAGCTACATGTCATCCTCTTTGTTGATTTGTTCAGTGTTACTTTTCTCTTTCCTTGCTTCCTCTCCTATCTCTTCCTCTTGTACATTGCCCTCTGGTATGTCATTATGTTTCCTGCCTTGATACTGTGAGGATGTTCCAGCCTCAATTGTTTCCTCCACCATCGTTCTCTGAAGGCCTTACCATCTCCTTTCTTGTGTTTTTTGGTGATGGATTGTCTTCATCATCTCTTTCAGTAGTTCTTGTCCAAGTGTTCCAAGGTGTTTTGTTCTGAGATTCAGTGGGCACTTCTCTCTGGAACACAAAGTCATAAAAGTGCATGTCCAGTAAACCTTCCACCACAGCAGGATCTTTTGTTATATCCTTGCATCCAATTCTAACCCTGACATATTCCCATCTCTTGATATTAGGTTTTATCCACCTCCAAAGGTATTCCAACCAGAGCAACATAGCAAATTCTCATTTCAGTTCTCTTCTCCATAGGATGCCAGATATCCTGAACCATGCTGATTGGATTTTGGCCTTAGCTCCCACATGTGGATTCCAGGGTTCAACCTTGAAGGTCACCCTCAACAGTACCCATTTGCATTCCAGAGAAAGCAAAAGCTCTTCAACTTTCTTTGCTGTTGGAAACTTCATTTGATATTTGTTTTCAGCTACTTTTTAGCAAACCATCTCCAAGTAGAACTTGGGCCAGCCTGGGCCTTGAATTCAGCTTCCACCTGTCTTGCAGTGGCCATTCCTTGTTTGATAGATATGAGAGCATAGTTAGAGTTGTCCTTGGAAGTATCTCCAGGATCCTCATCATGTATAATGTGGAAGCCTAGTTCAGGGGCAACCCACAGTAAGGTGCAATACATTCCCATGGCATGATCTCACTGCAAGATCTAGGAACATGACCCTCTTTTTACACCTGGAGCAAACCACTAGTTTGAAGCAGTCCTCAGACTTGTGCCCAACTCTTCCACATCTCTTGCAAAAACTGCTTTGGGATCCTCCACACCTTTTCCTTCTTCATTCTTCTTGTGACTATCTTTATCGAGCTTCCAGGCATCTCTTCTTGGGGTTCCTTTCCAGTTGGTGCTTTGCCATCTCTTTGTTGTTGTTGTTGAATTCTGTCCTCTTCAGACATCCTGTCCTCTCTTCCTTGATTTATATTCTGTCTCAGGTCAAATTGCGGGATCCTGGGGTCCTGTTGAGGTTGGTTTCTGTCCTGATCCCTCTGCCTCCAATGCTGAAGCTGTCTTCCACCTCTGAAATTCCCCCTTCATCATCCCAGTTCACGGTTGGGGCGTTGCTCAAAGTTTTGACCAGGCCCACCAAATCCTCTGCCAGTTCTCCCTCCCTCTGCGGGGTCTCTGCATCCCTTGCTCCCTTCCTTCCATCTTTGGCGCTTCAATGGATCGCTGCGCAAAACTTGTGTGAAAGATCTGGAATCTCCTCCTAGGTCGACCAGCGGTGATTGCTCCACCAAGGGGGCAGAATACGTCTCAACAACAATCTCACCTGCATGATCCTGCATGCGCTTCTCTTCCATAGATGTGATAGGTCAAATCCCCTAACTTTTCTTCCGCCGGCTTTTGATCTCGCTTCCTTCCCCTTCAAACACGAGGGTTCGCCGGGTTAGGGTTTGTGGTAGTTTGCGCGGTGGATTTTGTGGCGGCAGCGGATCTGGTGGCGGCGGGTTGCGGCGTGGGGATGAGTCTCGCCGCGACGGTGGGTGCGGTGGAGTCGAATGCGGGGGATGGGGGTGAAGATGGGGATGGTGTGAGCTCTCTGCCTGGTCCCTCCATGGTAGTCTCGGCCATGTCTCGCCTCCATGGCCCATCCACCGACGGTCAAGGTGGTTGGGGACACGACTCGTCCGCTTGTTCCAAGTCCACCGTGCGCCGCATCTTCGTGGGGCCTCCTGTCAAAGACGACGACTGCGCTCCGGGCTCGTTCGCTCGCCGAGGTCGCCGCCGAGGTCGCCGTCGTTCATGTCGGGCGGAGACTGAGAGAGGATCGCCATCTCACCTGCTCAACCCTCAGCATTTGTTCTTGATTAGGTACAAAATATCCAGCTAACATGTGAGGTGAAACGTAATTACTCGCCAGCGATGAATGTCGGAGATCTCGATAACGCTGCGGACTTGTGCTCTCCACTCGGCCCGTAAGATAAGGAAGCGTGGGTCCCGGATGCGCCGTCGTGGCCGGGGCGCGGCGCCTTCACTCCGAATGCCGAGACTAGCACGGATGGATCGTGCAGCTTCGTGATACCAGCAGGGAGGACGGCGGCGGAGGGAGAAAGACGCGATCTGGAGCCGGGGTCCTAGTTGTAAAATCCTGGACCCAAAATAGGGTGTTATATGCAAATAATCGATCCAATGGAGGAGTTTTATGATATATTCGGATCGCAAATTACTAATCGCGATCCGTAACAGAGGGGCTTTGCAAAGTTTTAAGGGTGTCTTCCATATCCGACCCGCTCGCGGCCGCCGGCGACCTCCCGCGGAGCCTCCGTCCACTCGCAGCCCCCAAACCTTGCCGCGGTTCGCCGCTCACGGCCGTAGCTAGCAGCTACTGCTCTGAGATAGATGCTCCCCTCACGGCCCTAGCCCCAGTGGATGTGGCCTGTACGTGCTTCCATCCGTGCCTCGCCGGAGAGGCGGAGAGTAGCGTTCCGGCCGGTTCCATTCCTCGAAGCATCCCGGAATGCATCCGCCACGACATTTGTGCTGGAATCCTGCCTGCAACTGCAGATTCAGATCGTTCTCTGATTTGTCCCCAGATTCACATTCGGTCACTGTGCTCAGTGCATGCTGATTCCGATTTGTGAAGAGAAACTACAATTATGTGCAATCTGTATGTATAGAGAAGCAGCATCTGTGGATGCGAACAGATATCCTGGGAGAACTGCAGGGTTGTTTTTCTTGCTGCTAATGAGGACAGACTGAATGCAAAGAGACCTCCTGTAGGTAAAGATGGTGGAATTGCCATGTTACAATTGTGTGCTATGAAATGATCAGGTTAAGAATCAACAGCTCATCTTCTCTTGAGCTGTGGATTTCTCCAACCGCTAAAGCGAAGTTCAGACACGAATTTGCCTTTGATTTCTTTTTTAACTAAATGATCGATGTATTCCTTTTGGATTGTGATCTATCCTAACTGTTGTTTGGGTCAGGCAACTGGCCTCTATACCTCTCTGAAACCTGAATATTTGATTGTCGACAGATTGTTCGCCGCACACCTGAAATGTGACATGGATTTCTTCACCGATGGTTGAAACGGAAGCGACGAGTGCTCAAATGAACAAGCAGCCAATCGTTCCTGCTACAGTGACTGAAGACGAGACAGATATTGCTAATCAAGAACAAATGGTTCGGTCGCTTTAATCTGTAGAAAGCAATACGTTCTGATTCTGATTGGTTGAAGACAGAAATGATAAGTTTCAGAGATGCAGGTGTGGATGTGTACAAATATCATCAAATTTGTGGAAGATATAAATGACAAAAGCAGTTACCATTTCAATCTTCAGAAGCAGAGAATCATATTTTGACGTGAACAAACATCCTGAATTGCAGGATTATGATTCTTCGTATATTGTACATCGATGCCAGGAGGTAGAAATCAGAACTGTACAATATTAAACAAACTGAAATGCACTCCGTATATGTCTGTCATATCGATTTGTTGTTGTCCCTGATACAATAAGTTTGGTCTGAACCACGTTTCGTCTCTCTCTTAAACATTGTCTTGGTTCAGTTCTTCTCTGGTGAAACTGAAGACCAGGCTTTCTTAAAGACCAAAGAGGCAAAGAACTACAAAGGCCAACAGGTAAGTAGGTTGCCGTAGGAATGCAAAAAAAAAGGGTTAGAGGAAATAATCCATTACTGATGTTTGTTCAGAATGATGACCACACAGAGTGAAATACTAAAGAGAAACCTGTTTTTTTTTTAAAAAAGAAGCATTAAAAGAGAATATGAGATGATGGTGGACTGCGAATTGTAATCAAATTGCTTAGGCAAGTGAAATCACATTTCAGGAATGTTTATGCATTCAAACAAGCAAAGCTTATCCACGTATGAACTCAACGATGGTAACTCTTGAAGAAGTACAATATATAGAAATAATCCCTGATCCCTCATTGTTTGTTGAATAATATGCTGCTGCAGAAGCCTGCTTCGGACAATTGGACAGGAAAGTAAAACTATTAATACAAATACCATCTGCACAGAAACATCGCATTGGCATGTCACCCGGTCTTCATGTTCTATGTTCACTCACACTCAGGAGAGAATCTTTGATGGCAATCAACTCTTTGATAATACCACCGGTTGGCATTCTACTCGAAGGCATTTCGTGGGAGCAGGACATTCCAAGCCTAAGTAGTGAAATGACACAATCCATCTTACTTTTGTATGAAGCATCGCCCATGATGTGAAGCTCATTTTAAGGTCCAAAGATAGGCGTGTGTCCATAGCATCCATCATCTTTCTGTTATGCAGCGCCATGTCAGTGTATTCACGGAGGCTCAATCCTTGTCTAAATCTGTTGTCAGTGGGCCTCCTCCCAGTTATTGTTTCCAGCACTAAAATCCGTAGCTGTAAATGTCTCCATATGCCGATACTGTGTTCCCAGCACCATACTCTGTTGCATTCGTCATTTTGGAAACATCAGTCAAATTTCTGTGATACAAAATTCTAATTGTTGACAAACCTACTATAGTATTATTACCGATGAAAACCCAAGGATGCTCCACTATAGAATATTAGGAAAACACAGTATGAGATATTAGGCTAACCTGGGGCAGCATAACCAATTGTCCCTCGAAGTCCCATTGATGAGCTTGTTGATTGCTGTAAAGGTGAGGTTCCCTCAACAAGAGTCTTAGCAAGTCCGAAATCTCCGACTTTGGCTACCATATCAGCATCCAATAGCACATTACTAGACTTCAGATCGCAATGCACAACAGGCTCGGGTCCACAGCAATGAAGGTAGTCCAATGCATAAGCCACATCAAGGAGTATAGTCACTCTTTCGAAAAGGTTCAAGTATCTCTGCTCAGCCTGATCGGTTGTGCCTGCAGGGTGCAGCCAGCCTTCTAAACTGCCATTGGGCATGAATTCATAAATAATTGCTCTGAAATCGTTGCCTCCGGTATCAATGCTTGAGCAAACTGTTACTATCTTGACAAGATTCCGGTGTCGCAGATTTCGAAGTGCTTCGCATTCGGCAGTGAAACTTTTCAGCGCCTTCGGAGTTTGAAGCTTCAGTACCTTCACAGCAACAAAACTGGTCCTTTCACCTTCATGACCATCTAACTCTGCTTTATATACAGACCCAAATGATCCTGATCCCAACAAATTGCTCTCGGAGAAACCATCTGTTGCTCTTACCAGCTGTATGAAATCATCAGGTGGCCTTGAATGGAGTGTGTCGATGGGGGTTCTTTTCTTTTGTTGTGCCAGATTAGAAGCTTGCAGAGCACAGGAAGTATGAGTAATGCTGCCACAAGAGAAGTAACCATCGGAATCACTGGGAATTTATTACGTTTTCTCTTTGACAGTGGTAAAGAAGAACATGTAGGCAAATGTAGATCTGGAATGCCACCACAAAGTTTGCCGTTTCCTTGGATTGATATTGCAGTAATGTTTGCGAAAACACCAAAATTTGGTACTTCTCCAACAAATTTGTTAAATGAAAGGTTGACGTACGACAAAGTGGCAAGGTTACCGAAAGCTTCAGGTATCTGTCCAGATAATTTGTTGCCAGAGAGGTCAACATTTTCTAGGCTTCTCAACTGACTCAATGGTAACGGGATAGTACCATTTAAGCTGTTGTTTTCAAGGAATAGATACTGGAGAAGTAGACATTTACCAATGGTGGTAGGGATTTCCCTGATAAGTTGTTTGACAGTGCATAGAATGCTATGATATTTTGTAGATTCCCAATTTGTTGTGGCAATGATCCTACCAAGTTATTGTTAGATAGATCCAAACCTCTGGAAAGTGTGAATGCCTGCAGGATGCTTCCGAGATTCTGTTGTGGACTAAGGAAACAACTGCTAGCGAAGTGGAAAGATTGGAAAACGAATTAGGTAGAACTCCTCCAAACTTATTGAAATCCAATATCAAAAGTTGTAACTGGGAGGAATTTGTTAACGCAGCTAAGAATCCCCAATCTTTTGGTTCTTTAGCTTGAAATGAATTCCTTCCGAGGTGCAACTGGTTGAGGTTTCTTAAGCTTCCAACCTCTGGAGGAACAATTCCACCGAAAAATTAATTCCCAACTGAAGTTTTCTTATATCAGAAGAATTAGCTATGGACGCTGGGATTGGGCCATGAAAGTAGTTCCCATCCATAAGTAGTCCCTGGAGACGGGGAACATAATCAAATGCATTCCAAGGAATTTTTCCGCTTAGCATATTTATCTGGACATTAAAATGCATCAGATAGGTCATGTTCCAAAGAAGTGGGTATCGAACCACTTAAATTGTTTTGGCCCAAGTCGAGAAAAGATAAGCTGGGCAGCATTCTAGCGATGATGGGATGTCTCCCGATAGCAAGTTCCTACTGAGATTAAGATAAACGATGCCGGTGAGATTGCTCCAGAAACGTGGCATTCCTCCGGACAGGCCATTGTTTTCAAGCCTCAATAGCAAAAGGTTTTCAAGGAACCTATTTCCTTTGGGATCTCACCTTGGAGTTTGTTAGCGCTTAGGTCAACCTTCTGGAGCTCGGTGCATCCTCCCAACGTCGCAGGAATGCTTCCATCGAGATGATTCATGCTCAGATTCAGCACTTGAAGCTTACCAAGCTTGCCAAGCTCCAGCGGGATTCCCCGACAAGCTGGTTGCCGCGAAGGTCCAACTCCCTGAGGAAGGATAGGTTCCCCAAGAACGGGGAGATGCTTCCCGATAGGTTGAAGGAGCCCATGCGGAGGGCGACAACCCTGTCGGGATGCCGACGACCGCAACTCCTGGCCAGCTGCAGAAGTTTCTGGACGTGTTCCACGAAGCCAGCAAACTAGAGGGGCCAGAAGAAAGCATGGACCTGATGGAGAGGAGCACGAGCTGATCGTCTGCAGAGCTATTGTTCTTGTTCCCCAGGGACACCAGGGAGTGGGAACAGAGGCAGATCAACAACAAGTAGAGCAGTTTCATTGCTCCGGCCATGAAGTGGCTACACGAGAGGACTTGAATGTTGCTAAGTTTTTAGTCCAGTGTTCGTTGCATGCCAACCATCTCACTAAATAAATACTATTAACTACGAAGAACTCGTCAAAGATGGATGGTGGTAACGTCAGGAACGTCAACGATGACTAACTCACTGATTATTCAACGTCAAGAGTATGCAGACCCCTGTCGCCAAACAATAGTATTTTTTACCATTTTCATTAGAGAATATGAAATTTAGTACACAAATCATGTAAACTTGTGAACACTAGCAGTACTAAGTCGCCGAGTCTCTTGGTGAATCTTTCATGAGTAAATTAGTTCCCGACTCGAAATAAATCTGAATCTTTTAGATTAGAGTAGCTATCATAATTTTCTTGTTATATCTATCAATTTCGGTCGGAATCCATCCGATGGAAACGAATGAGACCTACTCCCTCCGTCCCGTATTGTTCGTCGTTGGGAATTCGGCTCAGGAATTAAGAAACCTAGGGACAGAACTGAACACCCCTATAAGCAGTACAGTCACCATCTGTATTTTAGAATGGACAGGTAGTTAATGCTCCATCTTGAGTAGCATAGCTATACGCAAACATTTTTTGCAGTGACAAAATATAGTTGTCACATCAACTTTTGTCTACAGTTACACATGCACTCCTGCTTGCCATGAGGCTTCACCTGCTAGGAAAAGCCTGCGCCTATACGTACGATCTGCAACACTAGCCAGACGACACATTATGGGACAACATACTGGTGCTAAAACGCGAACAATATGGGACGGAGGAGTAAAGGATTATAACAGTAAGGCTATGCTTCCCTTGAACTACGGGGTCTAGCTAGGATGGGTTGGTATTGGAATTGCGCGGAATATTGTGTGCTATTTGGTTAGTTTGGACCCGATGTTGTATGGTTGTGTTATCTTTGGTGGATTCTGTACTAGCTTTAGGTTTTACCCTTTACGACTTTCTCATGATTTCTTTGTTTTTCAGGTGAAAACCTTTCTCCGGCTGGCCGGGGGCGGCGACGGCTTCGACGTCGTTACTTCTTGGAGGCGCCGCCTTGGAAATCAAGTGATCGGCTTAAACTGTGGAGGAACGGTTTGGTGGGCGGTTGAGGTTTGTTTGGAGTATGGATGGAGAAGAAGATTGAAGCTTAGTCTTCCTTTTCTTTTTTCTTCAGTCTTGTTTCTTGGCTTACCTCGGTGTGAGGTTTAGAGTCTATGCACTGATATCGTGGTAACCTTTGGCCGTATATATCCACTTGAGGATATAGAGGCTGGGATTTTATCCCTTGATCTAAAAAAACTAGCATGGTGGCTTTAGCTTTTGGCCTTCACGACTTTCTCATGACTAACTTGGTGGTAGTACAGTGGTAGTCCATCATCGTTTACTGGAGCAATACGTTGCCATCATCATCGTGTTTTCAAATCGTCCGATTTATCGTGATAAATCACGATAAATCGTCTTATCGCCAGCACATACCGATAAGAGCCAGCGACCCGAGTTGAGCGATAAGAAATCAAATCGTCTGATTAATCGTCCACTTATCGCGATAATCGTCTCGATATGACTGGGGACGATAAGTTTTGAGGACTTTAAATGTGTTGTAGTGATATTTTTGTAATGTTGGTTAACTGGACACCCAACTTTTGATGTATTAGACATTTAGACTTCATGTTATCATCATTTGGGACATTGTTTAATTATGTGATTGCTTCTGCTATGATTGGCTAGTTGCTCAGCCTTTTTTTCCTCTATTGTTGCTTCATATTATACTTTCTTGTTTATATTTGTTCAAAATTATGTTGATCATATACTATATGGTATGTATATTGATCCTATACTCCATAGGACGATTATATATCGATAAGATCGATTAACATCGATTAATCGGGCTTATCGACGACTTATCACGATTTATCATCTTATCGGTACCCTTACGATAAGGTTCGATTTTACGATTTGAAAACATTGATCATCATACGGCAACAAAGCACTATTGACGAGAAGAGACGCACCACATGCTTCCACCGCGCTCGCTACCGCCCGATCCATTACTCCTCGACGACTTGCCACTAGGGATGCAAGCGGCCACGCCGCCAGCCCATCTGGGCCAACTGCGCCGCCAGCACCCACTAACCCGCAAGCAAAGCCACATCAAACAAGCGGGTACATGCGGGTAAGCCGCTCAGCCCACGTACTCCGCATACCCCCGCATCGTGTATTCTCTCCACGGTCCGCATCGCGCCGTGTGCCGCCGCGATGGCCGATGGGGAGTCCTAGCTCCACCTGTGGTTCACAAAACCGCGGTAAACCGTCGGTTACCGCGGTAACCCTAACCGAGCCGGCTCGGTTACTAAAACCGACCGGTAACCGCCCCTAACCGTACCCCACGAAACCGAAGCTTTTGCCAACCGCCGGTATGATCGGTTTACCGTCCGGTTTTGTTGAATTTGAAACCGCCATCGTAGCGGTTTTTAAACCCGGCTCCACCACCTTCGGTGCAGCCTCGTGCCTCGCCGGCGCTGCCTCCTACCCCCCGGTTGCAACGCCATCTGTATCGATACGGCCTCATTCGTCTTCAGCGCCGTCCCCATTCGTGACCAGCCCCTGGCATGAGGACATCGTCAACACCGTCGCTGGTCGGTCGTCCCCCATTGCTGCCGTCATCGCTGAGATCTGAGGTGAAGAGCTCTTCTTCAGCACGGGAGGCAATTAGGGAACTGGAGAGGAAAAAGCAAGCACAGGTCAGGTTTATTGCCAAGAATCCTATCGATTTTGCCGATGGTTGTGATTTGATCCTGAAATTACAGTTGCATTCTGATCTATTTAGTAGTTGCAATCGTGTATAACCTGCTCTAGCATGTGGTTCCTAGTTATCCATTCGTGTGTTATTGTCAGTCACAGTGTTAGCTTGATAAATCCAACTAAATTACGGTTGTGTACAGCAAGCAGAATGACGCTATTGCCTTAACAGTAATGCAGTATGGTGGGCATATATATACTTTGCCTCCTTCCAGGAGTCTTGTTAGTAGTACTGGGATGGGATCCATGGAGACTCAGAATGCACGGAGCCATGACTGTTCGCAGCAGCAGCAACAGCTTATTGTCGTCGTTTTTCAATTCTTAAGTTTGGCCATCATATGCAGGAGATTATGAAGCAGGATTTCCTGGTTATAGACATGAACGAATGAATGTTATCTGACAATTGTTTCAGGTGTGTGATCTAGCTAGCTGTGCCATCTAGACTACTGCAAACAGTCTATATTTAACCCGCTTATACAGGTGGGCTGTGGCTCTCCTACGCTACGCAGGGCAGCTAGCAGCTCATGCAGGTAATGCGGGCTGCCGCAAAAGCCCGCACAAACTGTTGGTCACTTGCGGGCTGCCGCTTTAACCTGCTTGTACATTTGTGGGTCGTGCGGGCGGGTGCGGTAGTCCGCAAGCCGCCCCGCTTACAACCTGACTTGCCACTAGCCCCGCATCGCATTCGTCAACGGACAGCCAAATGCCTTTCGGTACCTCTGCTTCAAGCATGCCTGCAAACTGCAGCTCATTTATCTGCAGAACATATATGTTCAGATACTTCTGCAGATTGTCCCCTGAAACTGCGGATCGATTTCTTCACTGAATGGCTGGCACGGAAGAACCGAAGAAGTGAGGCTCATCAGAACAGGTTGCAGCGTTGTGCCCTCAAATTGACGACCATCCAATCGTCCTTGCTACTGGACACATCAGAACAGGTTGCAGCGTTGTTCAGTGAAGAATATAATGAAGACGAGTCTGACAGCAAGACAAGATTTTTTTTAGGAAAAGGGCAATAGTATTTTTCTAGTATTTTTCTGCTCATAAGCTGATTATTATAAATAAAAGGGACAATTGTAAATGGAGAAAATAAAAAGTAAAGTCTATTATTGCCACGTCAAGCTGTATGGGTGGAGGATGACCACCACCACTAGCTTGAAAAGTAAGCAAGACGATGGTGGCCTGGGTGTTGACAGCGAAGGACGCCAGCATCACCTTATCCAGGATGTCATCCTTTACCCCGCAGCTGCTTGGACAGGTCACCGCTGATGAGGCGGCGGATGGCGCTCTCCTGGCAGACCATGACGAGCTCGAGGCCCTGCTGGAGGCTCTCCTCCAGATCCTCCAGAGCGCCGCTCATCACCGGGCTATCGTTCATCAGACCTGTTTGCTGCAGCTGAGACAGGATGGTGCTGAACCCGACACTAGGTCGAAACGATTTGTCCTGACACAAGCAAATTAGCGTGCTGGCAGGTGTAATTGGCACCCGCCAGCACAGTGGTGCGCAGGGGTGCCGGGCCAGCAACCGCCAGCATTGAAGGCTTAGTGCTGGCGGGCGACATAAGCCACCCGCCATAGAGGACCATTTGTCGGGCGGGCTTATGTCGCCCGCCGATTGACCTTTACCATCGGGCGGCCGGCATAAGCGCCGCAGCACTGAATCTGTAAGAAGTTGCAAATAGAGCATGTTATTTCTGTCACCAATAGTTCAACATGGACAGCACCAACAAGTCAAATTGATTCACCAACAAGTCAAATTCAAACTGAAATATCAACACAAACACCTTAGAAAGGTTTATTTCACACAAACAACATGATCGAAATGTTTCAAAGCACACTTAACCAACACAAATTAAAGTACATTACAATAGGGGCCTCACTCACAAGTCAGAACTACAACTTGCCTCACTCAGTTCCTAGACAGTCCGCCAGTGATATAACCACCAAGCACTACACCTATTATCAAGATCACAAAAGCGAGGATGGTGCCCTGCATGCATAATCCTTTATTTTTCTTGGGCTTCTTCTTCCCACAACCATTCTTCGTCAAATGTTCAGTAAACTGCCCTCGTAGATCTGCAAGGTCCATCCTCGTTTCATTTTGCGACATCTTCATATCACTAAACCCCATCTTCAAATCAGAAAAGACAAGCTTTAGCTGATTCAATTGCTCCATAATTTTAGCCACGGGTTGCACCTGCCCCGGCGGATACACTACACTAGACTGTGCATGGCCAGCACCACCCGGTTGTGGTGCCGCTTTGGTGCAAAATTTGGGTAATTTGATCTCAAATGCTGGAGGTATTGAGCTTCCCACCAAACTTCCGGACATGAATTAGGGTCGTCCTACAAGAATAATCAACAAATGCAACTATGTTATTAGGGTAGTAACAAATGCAACTATGGCAAGATTGATTTCGGAGTAACATCATCTACAAGAATAATCAACAAATCCTAAGGTGGCTGCCATCAATAAAATAGTGGATAATTATCTAGACATAAACCGAATCAACCGAATCACTAATATTATATCAACCGAATCACCAATAATCAACAAATCCTAAGGTGACTACTAATATAATATCAACCGAATCAACACGGTTTCTTCTAGCTATTAGGGCAGTGCTGGCGGGTTGAATTAGGGCAGGATATGAAATCAAACCGTGGTTGTTCGGGCACTTGTAGATGATGTTATTTGCCTTGCTCTTGAACCAAACCACCGGATCCAAAGCAGTACTTGCATTCCACCGGGAGAGGCACTGCTAAGGTTTGGCGGAGCTGCCGCCATGCGGCGCTTATGGATCTCGACGTCCGTCGAGGAACTTGAGGTAGAAGATTGGGTCGACAGCTTGCCTCCGAGCTCCTCCTCCACCGTAAGCAGTGACGGCGGTGCAGCGCGCATGAGTGCCGGCGGTGGCGGCTGGCGAGCTCAGCTGCGGCGGCGCGGCGCGTGAAGCTCACAAGCGGTGGTGGCGGGGCACGCGGTTGCGGCTGTGGCGGGCACGCGCTGCTGCGGCGGCTAGGGTTGGGAGCAAAGCAGCGAGTGTGTGAGTGAGTGTGAGCCAAACCGTTCTGAACCGGAGTTAATTCCGACCAGTGTCTTTGGCGGGTGGCTTAAGTGCCCCAGAGAGATATTAGTCTGGCGGGTGGCTTAAGACGCCGCCAAAGATAAAGGACGATCAAGGCGGTCCACATAAGGCACCGCCAAGCAGAGCTTCTTCAGGCGGTTAGCTTATGTTACCCGCCAAGACTGCGTGCCTTCTATAAATATCCAATATCCTTCTTCCTAGCAACCTTCCATTTGGCCGAGAGGAGCGAAAAGCTCCAAAAACACCAAATCTAGGGGGGAAGGTTTTGCTCTTGATTTTCTTGGAGGAGGTGGCTATATAAGGTGAGTTTGTGCTATTTTAACCTTAGTTTTCTCCTTTTATCCATGATTTGTATGTAGATAGAGATCTAGATCTAGACCTAGGGTTAGCTAGGAGAGAGAGGGGGTGAAGAGATATTGAATTAGAGATTTATTTTTAAATAGCTTTATATTTTCATAATATAATCATTGCAATTATAAAGCAAGTTTATATTAAATTATTAAATTATTGTTATTAGTTTGTCATTGCAAAATCTAGGAGAGAGACCAATGATATGTTTGTCATTTAAATTATTAGCTTCATAAATTAAAATTATAGAATTTAGTTTTGTTTCCGTTTTTTACATATTAATTGAAGCAAGTTTACACAATTGAGTTTGAAATTGTAGAATTCAGTTTAGATTATACGTGAGTTTATAATAGAATTATATTTTATAGGTTGTTTAAGATGGAACATAGAGCATGGATGTATGGCATACTGAGACATTCTGCTCACATTCTTGACAGAGTTAACAAACTTTCTCGAGGTTGCGTAGAAGCATGCTCAAATTTCTAGGACAAAGCAAATACGTTGTCCATGTTGTGATTGTTGCAACAAACTTGTGTGGGAAGATATTAATGCCATCAAGATGCATTTGATAAAGCGTTTTTGTGAAAGGATACAAAACTTGGTCCCACCATGGTGAAGGTAAAGTACTTTCAACAATGCGACATCGGCACTGTGTATGATGAAGTGGGTGATGAAGATGCAGATGAAAATGATCATGTCATGATGGATGATGCTTTTGGTGAAGATCAAATGATGACACCACATGTGGACGAGGAATGTGATGTTGATATGGAAGAAATGTTGCACCACATTGAACCGGAGGTGTTGCTAGGGAGTGCTAAAGGGTTAGAAAATTTGAGACACTAAAGAAGGCAGCAAAGGACCGTATGTATGAGGGTTGTGGGAAGGAGTGGACCGATGTTGCTTTCTGCTCCATCTTCGATTGTGAAGGCAAAATTGGATGGTCGGACAATAGTTTTAACGAACTCCTTACTCTGGCCAATCTACTCCCGAAGCCTAACTTGGTCCCAAGAAACACATATGAAGCAAAGAAGATTATCAACCCATTGAAGATGCGAGTGCAAAGAATACACGTGTAGGAACCATTGCATATTGTACCACGGTGACTATGCGAATCGAGAAGTGTCCAAATTGCGATGCTAGTCGTTACAAAAGTAATGCCGATTTTCTTGTGGAACGGGTCATTGCATCTAAAGGCCAAGAGGAAGGTGGGTGGAAAGAAAAGTGCATTTTCTCAAGTTGAGGAGGAGTATAGTATTGGTACTGACACTACTAGTCAACGTAAAGTCCCTGCCTTGGTGATGTGGTACTTGCCGGTGGAGGACCGTCAGCGATTGTTCTCGAACCCAAAGACCTGAACTAATGACTTGACACGCCCGATCGCCCAGAAGTCTCGATGGGAAGCTTCGACATCCTTCTGATGCTCGGCAGTGGAGGACCTTTGATTCCAACCACAAAGAGTTTAGAGATGAAAAAAGAAATATACGGTTCACGTTAAGTATGGCATGAATCCATTTGGTGAAAGAAGCGGCACGCACAACACATGGCCAGTGTTGATGACCATATACAACCTTCCCCCTGGCTATGTCACAAGAGAAAGTTCCTTTTGCTTACCATTGTAATCCAAGGACCAAGCAACCTAGTATCGACATAGATGTTTTCCGGAGTCATTGATGGAAGAAATGGAGAAGTTTTGGAAACATGGGGTTGAGATGTGGGACGAGTGTATGAAGGAGACATTCACACTTAAGGCAATTATCTTTGTTACCATTAATGATTACCCCGCCTATTTTCTTTGTCTCGTCAAAAAAGGAAAAACAGTTGTGTAGTTTGTTTGAATGGTACAATATGTGTACCGAAAGGATCTAAGAAGACAGGTATATGGGGCACAAATGTCAGGCTAATAAGGACTCACAAGTACCGCACCGCAAAATGGCGTACTCTTTTGATGGAAAGATTGAGAAAGACTCTTTGCCCCACAACCGCCACCTAGAACCATATTTGAAATGTGTCAAGGTCAAGTTCAAACTTGGTAAGAAGTCAAAAGGTGATGTTGATGATAATTCAAAAGGGAAGGAAGGAGGCTGAAACTACAGTAAAACATTAACGTGCCTTTCAAGAAGATGTCTATATTTTTCAAGTACTTGCCATCGAAGAACTGGCAAGGCGCCATGCCATCGATGGGATGCATCTTCGTAAGAATGTGTTTGAAAGCACAATTGGATTATTACGCTTAATGTGAAAGGTAAAGGACGGATCAAGTCACGTAAGGATCTTGTTGTACTAAAAATTAGGCGTAACTCCACCCGCAACAACGCCCCTAATGGTAAGCAAAGACCTTCCACCCGCTAGCTACAACTTAACACAACATGAGAGGTTGGCTATCCGCAAATGCTTGCGTGGGCTGAAAGTGCCCCGGATTCTCATCCAACATCCGATCACCGTCTCGTTGAAGGAGATGACACTTCGGTTGTAACTATCATGATTGTCATGTGATGATCAACGCTTTTCTCGCGATTGCGATCCGAGCCGTCAAACCAAGATTCCTTAAGATGGTTATCACAAGGATGTGCTACTTTTTCAACATCATTTCGCAGTAAAGTGGAGATTGTGTAGAGTTGGCAAGGCTTCAGCTTTTTATGTCGAAACTCAAGCCCACTCAAGACGTGCTTCCTCCGTCATTTTTGATATCATGGAACATCTAATGGTCCACATGGTCGAGCAAATTACGAACTAGGACCTATGTACTTTCATCGATGTGGACGCATTTAACGGTTCATGTCGATTCCCAATGGATACATGAGAAACAAGGCATTTCAGAGGAAGCATGATCGAGCTACCATATAAGAGAGTGTTGATTGTTGCATAGATTACATAAAAGATAAGAGAGCGATCGGTTTACCAATCTCGATACGAAGGCGCATTGTCGTGAAAGGGACCATTGAAGGAAAAGATTCATTGACGAGGACAACCAACAATCGGAGAAACCACATGCAAGTGTTCTACAACAACTTGCAATAGTGGAGCCATTTATCGGCAACACGAAAATGAGATTAATGAAGAAAATGATAGTCGGTCCGAGGATTGGGTCATCAAAGAGCAAAACGCTGCTTTCCCATCATGGTTAAAGGAACATGGGCATCTATTTCAAGGAAATTCCATAACGACACTACATTGACCAGTTGGCGGCCGGTCCATCAAGCAATGTGACCTCATGGCAAGCATACAATGTGGTCATCAATTTTGGAAGTTTCAATGAATTTTGAACTTTTAAGCCAGATTTCAAATTTTTCAAATTGAAAAACGCGTCAAGGCGGGCGCCTTAAGAGCCCGCCAATGGTGAGCTTCTGTGGCGGGTATCATAAGGCACCGCCAAGACGCTGGTTTGCCAAAATCTGAAAAATTTGAAACTCGACTTAAAAAGTTCAAAATTCATTGAAACTTCCAAAAGTATCCTAAAATATTTGAATTTAAGTACATGAGGTGTTTTCTCATATGAAAGGTTCGATTTGAAAAGGTTAGTTCAAATCACCAAATTAAAACATCAGGTCAATGGCGGGCGCTTAAGATACCCGCCAATCGTGAGTCTCGCATGGATGGCTAATGTGGCCCGCCAGTTGCTCGCTATGTATAGCAACCAAGACCTGAAAATTTTCTAAGTCCCGGCTGAAAAAACGCCAGTCAGCCGCCAAAATTTCACGCCCCCACCCCGGCGCCCGCCCGCCCTCCACCACCACGCCGCCTCCATGAGCGCCCACCATTCTCCAAGGCCGCGATCACCGCCGACCTCCACGAGCGCCCAGTCATCCGCGCGCCCGCCTTTCTCCCGCGGCGATCACACCGTGTCCCGCGGGCGCCCGCCGACCTCCTCCCCGAGCGCCGCCACCCTCTTCCCCAGCAGGATGACGCCTCCACACCACCCGCTTCCCCAACCGCCGCCCAACGAATCCCCCGCCACCAACCCGCCGCCGACGGCTCCCGCCCCCCGCCGCCGATGGCTCCTTTCTCGCCGAGCGCCGTCTCTCCACTCGCCTCCTGGACGACGAGGCCGAGGGCGGCCACGGTGCGACGACCGCTCCCTGAGGAGGCTCGGTTTGTTTTTCTTTTTCTTTTCAAAATGCAATTACCTATAATTAAGAAAATATGGACTATGGATTGTGGATAAATATTGTATGGATTGTGTACTATTCAAATAAGGACCATGGATGAATTGTAAATTATATCATAGGACTATGGATTTAATTTAAATAGTTTTATTATATAAATATGGACTATGGATTTATTTTAAATAGTTTTATTGTATAAATATGGACTATGGATTGTGTACTATAGCTATTCAAATATGGACTATGGATGAATTGCTAACCCATTTGAGGTTGCCGGATTGTGTGGAAGTGCGGAGAGTGCAAGACACCTAGATCATATCCAATCCATCCAAGTGCTTAATTGCTCATCCATAGACTTGCATATGCTTAGTGTATGTGCTTAGTGCTAGGCTTAGCTTAGAGTCGAGTGAGTGCAAGGTTGTGCCAACCTTGTGAGGTGATTCTTGAGTGAATCAAGGTGTACAAGGTCTCGCTTGAAGCCTTGGGACCTAAGTGGCTCACCGACAATCGCCTTCGACCCTCCGTTTGGTGTGGAGTGGCGAGAACACTTTGTGCGGAGGACGGAGACCCCTTCCTTGGTGGAGAAGCTCCCTTAGTGGAGGCGGCATCAAGGTGACCAAGGAGCTTGGCGAGCCTTTGTGGCGAGTCAAGTGGTGCTCTTGGGAGAGACTTGGTGATCGAAAGCAATACTCTTGTGTGAGTGCTTCAACAACGTGGACTAGGGGTGGCTTAGTGCTCACCGATACCACGGATAAATCGCGTGTCAAGAGTTTGCTTCCTCTCATCCCCTTTACGTTTCCTCATTTACTCTATTGCAATCTTTGCTTGCCTTTACTTTCCTATAGTAGTATCTTACTAGGATTGGCTATAAGTTGCAAACCTTGTTTTGGGATGGAAGTTTCACACTAGAACAACCTTAGTTGCACATCTAGATAGTATGTTCTAGTTTATATTTGTGTAAAAGTAGTGAAGCCATAGGTTAAGTTTTTAAGTTGCCTAATTCACCCCTCCCTCTTATGCTACAGCATCCGATTCCTTACAAGTGGACGCCTTTTTCATATCCATTAGTATATGCTATAGTTGCGAATAATGCAGTAAGTAATAATCACCAACCTCATCTTGAGCCAATTATAAAGTTGCGGTTCGATCCGATCGATCCCAACAAAGGAATTAAGCACAACGAGCAAATTAAATAAGCATTCGAAATCTGGTTGAGAATAATTGTATCCATTCGAGTACACTTGGGCCAAATTCTTGCAGATTTTCCACGTGGTGTCGTGGCAGGAATCAAGCGGATGTCACACCGATTTTACAAGGAAAACTCGATAGACAAGAGTGTAATACCATAAGCGTAATCAAAAGCGTGAGTTTAACCGATACAATATTCATTTATTACACTCGAGACGGTGGACACGAAGGTCCAACAAAACAAATGATAACTAAGCGAGCAACTTGACTTCATCTTCCACGGGCACATGGGGGGATCCGCATGCTCTTAGAACTCCTCAAAGTCGCTCCGGTGACTCCTCACGATGTTCTCTCTCGAGCAGTGTAAGCAAGTGAGCACTCTTATGGTTGGAGCTCAGCAAGTGGGGGAAACATGCAAGGCTACCAAGGATAGGCTATGGTTTTGCTGATTAGCATTTTAATGTTGATCAAGTTTTATTAGCAAGCCTATTACTAGATGTAAGTTTATACCAACCCACTTAAGCTTTAAAAGACATCCCAAGCCCAAAGACCCACAAGATCCACGATTTACATCCATCTTTAAGTTTGATTATCATGTGAGGGTCCAAGCCGCTCTTGAGTGAGCACGGTGATCGATCGAGTTTAACTCTGCGAGAGGTTGTACACTTTACCCACTCGTGTTCCCCATGTTGCGGGTTAGCTAGACCCTTAAACACTTCCTAGGTGAGTGGCTAGGGGTCCACTACGAAGCCTTTACAAAGGAAAGTAGAGAAACCAACAGCCGTGACGATTCTGACAATGAGCGGACCATAACCCTCCCTAATGGTCAGCACCTTAGCAAAGGCTGCTACCCCAAAAGAACCGGGCTATACCCCTTCAACTCCGGCCCCCTGTGCCCCTCTCGGAAAAAGGCTATCAGATAAATCCACTCTCCTAATTAATTGGCTAAGCCAGAGCCATATGGACGTGGTTGTCTTGTTATCTTGGGTGGTTCTCCATGTTCCGTTTAGTTATGTGATCTTGTCTTAAAACACATCCAAAGATTTCATAAACATAGATTGCAATACATAACCCACATAACCAGCCCAAGTTTAGCAACTAAGCAATTATCTACCCAAAGCATTTGTTAAACAGGGTTGATCAAGGTAACAGGGTGAAACATCTAGTCAAGTCCTTAAAAAGGTGTTTGCCCATCAATTTAATAGCAACAAGTAAAGTAAACATTGTAACAACATGCGCTTATATAGGTTCAAAAGAGAATATGCGGAGGAAATCCACTTGCCTTCCTCTCTGAACGAGTATCTTCTTCTTCGTAGACAGGCTCTTCCTGATCGTCTCCAACGGGGAGCTCAGACGAAACAGGCACGATATCTACGCACAAACATATACAAACAAACAATAAATAAACAGTACACCAAACAGTTCCAAAAGCTAAAACACGCTGTTTAAAATATTCTATTCTGAGACGATCATTTCGGTATATAGAACGCTAAAACGGAGTTAAAACATGAAAAATATGATTAAAACAAGTTACAGGACTTTTCAGAAGAAAACTAAGCCTACAGGACTAATATGAAAGAAACCAGGACTAAAACATAATTTCATATAAAACAGAGGGGTTTATATGTAAAAAGATGCAAAAAGACCTCGGTTAAGGAATCTAAGAAAATGGGTCAAAACATAAAGATCGGGACCTGTTTGTGAAGGTTTCTATAGGTGGAAGGGCCGGCATGCAAAAACAAGAAAGTTCGGGGGCTCTTTAAAGAAAACGCTCGGTTGAGCCGTGGATCTTCGATCCAACGGCAGCGGTGGCGTGGACCGCGCCGTGAGCTCGGTGCACGGGTCCACACGGTGGACCGGAAGGGTACTCCCGTTTAGATCGGGGACCGCCTGCGTCGATCGCCGCAGCCACTGGTCAAGCGGCGGCGGCCAGCCGAGCAGACGGCGGCGCGCGGCGCGCCAGGCAGCTGGGAGAGGGTTCCCGGCCATCATTTCGGCGTGGCTGGTCATGCGCGGCTTGAGAGCATGCGCACATAGTCGGTCGGGAGCGTCTGGCAGCGGCGGCAGGGATGCCATGGCGGTGGCGGACGGTGGCTCGCCGGCGTCGCGGCGGCGACAGCGATATCACGCTACGGGTCACGGTTTGGCTCGCAGCTTAACGCGACGCCAGGCGACAACATACACGGCCGTGACCACGGTGTGGCTTAGCCGAGAGAAGGCAACCATGGCGGCGGGGCGGCGGCCATCGTCCATGCGTCGCGCGCAAGTGCAGGCTGAGGAAAAAGAAGGCGGCGGCCTTCTTACCCTGCGGTGAAGCTATGGCCGAGAAGATGGACGGCGGGGGGCGGAGCGATGGCGGCGGTGATCGGCGGCGGCGGCTCAGCGGCGCTCCGGCGACAGGCGCGGCTCGATCCGACGGCGGGGATGAAAACTGGCGCGAGAGCTCCATGAGCGGCGGGTGCATCATCGAGCGGAAAAAGAAAGGAAGAAAGACCCTTCACCGGCGAGAGCTTCACCGGCAATGGCGGAACAGGCGGCGGCTTTGGTGGGATTGGTGCTCGGCGCGTGTGGGTGTGATGCAAGTGCAAAGGGAAGGGCGAGCTCGGGCTCGATCTTAAGTAGGGACAGAGAGGGGAAGGGAAGCGGAGAGGGGGACGGCGCACTTGCCATGCTTAACGGCGTGCAGCGCGGCATAAAGAAGGAAGGGGAAAGCGGAAGGTTTTGAGGAAACGGCGCGGGATCACGGCTCTTGATTGGAGCCCGCGGATGGAAAGGAGGAGCGGAGGAGGCGCGGGCAAGGCGGTGTGTCCCTTCCGGCTTGAACAGAGGAAAGGAGGCGGGAGGAAGAAGAAGCGAGGCAGTGGGACCACCTGTCGATAGAGAAAAAGAAAAGAGGAGGCGAGGCGGGCTGCGGGAGGGGTTGTTGGGCGATGGGCCGGCCGAAAAGGTTAGGTAGGAGGTAAGGTTTGTTTTTTTTTTTCTTTTCAAACTCTTTAAATCAAACCTTTAAAACTCAAAACCATTCAAAACTTTTCAAACTTTCTCACAAAATTTTATAAACTTTTAAACCTCACACAAGCAACCAAAACCATGCATATCCAAATAATGATGCACAAACAATTGTTGTCTCTAAATTAATTAAATTAAATTAAATACTCTAGAGCTCAATTTAATTAGCAAAGGCAAATTTAAATCCTTAAAACTATAACAACATGTTGCTTAGGTGAATTTTAGTGATGGAATTTTAGGGTGTCACAAATCCTACCCCCTTAAAGAGAATCTCGTCGAGATTCGTAAGATTTAGAAAATTGAGGAAAATCTTCTTTGAGTTCATCCTCTCTTTCCCAAAGTTGCCTCTTCCTCGTATGATGACTCCAGCACCTTACACATTCGATGACCTTGCTTCTAGTAACCCTTTCCGAGGTATCCAAGATCTTGATAGGATATTCCTTGTAAGTCAAATCTTTCCCATTTCAATGTCTTCCAGCGATCTTGGTTCTATTCTCGACCTCACGTACATTTCTTTAAGCTGATACATGAAACACATCATGTACACGACAAGCTTCTTGGCAATTCAATGTAGGCTACTTCTCCTCTTCTTTCCACTATCTTGAAAGGACCTATGAACCGAGGTGATAACTTCCTCGACATTGAACCTTCATGAGACCACGGATAGGTGACACTCTGAGGTATGCATAGTCACCAACTTCCAAAACCACTTCTCTTCTTCGAGGATCAGCATAACTCTTTTGGCGTGGTATGCGGCTTTGAGATTCTCTCTAATGATCTCAACTTGTCTTTCTGCTTCTCTTATGCTATCCGGTCCAAAGAGCTGACTCTCTCCAGTCTGGTTCCAAAACAACGGTGTTCTGCACTTTCTTCCATACAAAGCTTCAAACGGTGCCATCTTGATCTTTGGATCGATAGCTGTTGTTATAAGCAAACTCGCATAAGGCAAACTCTTATCCGCCACTATTCTTCAACGCACAAGCTCTCAACATGTCCTCAAGGATCTGATTTGTTCTTTCCGTCATCCGTCATCGGGGATGGTATGCGAATCAAGTTTAGCTTTGTATCCATTGATTCATGCAACCACTGCCAAAAGCGTGAAGTGGAGTGCCTCGATCGACACTATTTTCTTTGGTACCCCATGTAAACACACTATCCTTGAATTATATACCGCACTTGACTCTGTATAAGTTGTCTTCTTTGGAATAAAGTGTGCTACCTTGGTTAATCTATCCACAATAACCCATATAGAATCATACCCATCACGAGTGCAGGTAGTCCCACTATGAAGTCCATACCAATCTCTTCCCACTTCCATTTATCTTTAAAGGTTGAAGCAATCCTGCTGGTCTTTGATACTCACTTTCACTCTTTGACATGTGTCACACAAAGCTACATGAGCGCTACATCCTTTTCATCCCATACCACCAATACCTTTGTTTTAGATCTTGATACATCTTGGTACTTCCGGGATGAATAGAGTAAGGTGAATCATGTGCTTCCTTCAAAATAGTTTCATGACTCCTTGATCTCGGTACACAGTTACGTTCTTGAACCACACAGTTCCTTGTTCATCTTCCCCGAACTCGAACTTTACCCATCTTTATCAATTTCTTATACTCGCAATCTTCTCATCATCAATTGCCCTCTCTAATATCCGCTCAAGTGTCAACTCAATTTCCTAGTGTCAAGGTTTCATTCTAAGCAACTATTCCCAAGTTGTCGTGCCATTTCCCAACATAACTCACGAGGTAACAAGTGACCTATCGGCATGTTGGCGACTCTTCCGACTCAAAGAGTCTGCTACCACATTCGCTTTACCGGATGATCTTGAATATCCGGATCGTAATCCTTGATTAACTCCAACCATCTTGCGTTGCCCGAGATTAAGATCATACGTGTAAAGATGTACTTGACTCTTATGATCGGTGAAAATCGACACTTATTCCCAATCATATAATGCCTCAGTTTTGAGCATGAACAATCGTGCTAGCTCAAGATCATGTGTAGGATAGTTACGCTCATGTTTCCTTAAGCGCCTTGAAGCATATGCTACTACTTTTCCTTCTGCATCAACACACAACCCAATCCTTGCCGAGAAGCATCGCAATACACATCAAACCCTTTGTGTATATCGGCATTATCAATACAAGAGCTGTAGTCAATCTTTTCTTTAATTCCTCAAAACTAGCGACACTTCTCATCCCACTTAAACTCCTTACCCTTCTCAAGTAGAGTTGTAAGGGGTTTCACAATCTTAGAAAATCCCTCAATGAACCTACGATAGTATCCTGCAAGTCAAGGAAACTTGATCTCCCATTCTTAGGCGGACTCGATTCAACACATCCCGAACCTTGCTTGGATCCACCGCAATTCCTCCATCGGTGATAATGTGTCCGAGAAAGAGACCTCCTTCAACCGAAATCACACTTGCGAACTTGGCATACGGTGATGTTCAGCTTCGCAACACAAGCCTCAAGTGTTCTTCATGTTCTTCCTCACTCAGAGAATACCAATATCATCAATGAATACCACAACAAACTTATCAAGATACTCCATGAACACCTTGTTCATCAAATACATAAAGTCTGTTGGAGCGTTGGTCAAGCCAAAAGACATCACGGTGAACTCATATAACCCATATCTAGATGTGAATGCTGTCTTTGGTATATCCTCCAATCGGATTTTCAACTGATGGTAACCTGATCTAAGATCTATCTTGGAGAAAACTTTTGCTCCTCTCATCTCGATCGAACAAATCCTCTATCCGGGTAAAGGGTATTTGTTCTTGATAGTAACCTCATTAAGAGATCGATAGTCTATACACAATCTCCTAGATCCATCCTTCTTATCAACGAAGAGTGTGGGGGCTCCCCATGGTGATGAACTAGGACGGATAAACCCTTTACTAAGTAGTTCCTCTATTTGTTTCTTTAGTTCAGCTAAATCTTTAACATCCATTCTATAAGGTCTTTTTGATATAGGAGCGATGCACGGTATAAGTTCAATACTAAATTCAATGTCACGGTCGGTGGCATACAGCGAATCCTCGGAAATACATCGAGAATTCACTCACTACTCTTATATCCTCCAAGGCCTTGCCTTCTCAATTCACAGTTCCTTTGTTGGATGAGGTGTACCCACATATTCTATTCTCTCTCCTTGTGGGTGGTTAACAATCTTGACTTCTTCATCACAACTCCTTAACCAATCCATTCCTAGGATGACATCTATTCCCCATGACTTTAAGACTACCAGTTAGCAAGAAAGTCTACTCCCATGATATTAATCTTTACTTGTGGGCATATATAACCAGTTTTCATTTCTCCTCCCGGAGCTAACTATCAATGGATTCTTCATGGAACTCATAGGTAAGTTATGTTTTGTCACAAATTGATCAGTTATGAAAGAATGTGATGCTCCGAATCAAACAATATCATAGCGGGTATAGAGTTGACGGAAACGTGCACTACCACGCCGGAGTCATTCGAGCTTGCTCCAGATACATGATTAACCCGCCACGCACATAGTTCTGGCCTCTCTTGCTAGGAGCTTGTGGAGTGCGAGGTCTGTGAAGATGACCGCCTGCACATGACTATTATCCTCCGAGGTCTGCACTGCTCTCTTAGGATAGTTGTTAGCATAGTGTCCCAGCTCTCCACACTTGAAACACCCACTGGGCTGAACAGGGGTAGTGTTCTGACAGTGCCCAGGCCATTGTTGGAGCGATTCTCGAGGTGTAGGAGTTCGTGGTGTCCGAGGGTTGAAACGTGGTTGAAACGAGCGCCGTGCAAGTTCTGTGGATACTTTCCTCCTTGTCCACCGTGACGATCTTCGAGACGAGCTCTGCTATGAACGTAGCGAGGACGAGTGTTCTTGCTTGATGCCCATGTGATTGGAACTTGCGTTTACGCCGCCCAGTTCCTTCCTCTTGCTCTCCAATCAATTGCCTTGTTCACGGTGTGGAAATGCGGAAAGGTGTGACTCTGCAGGATAGTTGAGGCCCAATCAACCCATCCGAAACCTTTCCTGTCTCTTAGGATCGATGTTCACCTCATCGGTGCATAGAGACGAGATGAGTGAACTTGTCCAAGTACTCGGTCGATGGACATGCTTCCACCGCCTCGGTGACAAGAACTCATACGCTTAAGCTTGATTACCCCGAAGGTATGTGATAAGTATCGGAAGTTGTCACGGAACTCTTGCCAAGTAATGTTGTGCCTATTGGGATGTGCAGTTGAATATGCATCCCACCAATCACCAGCCTGTCCAACAAGTCTCCCAAAGACATACAAGACCATTTCCACAAGATACCTTGAACAATCTCCACTTCTTAATGCTTGTCTTCAACCAATCATCGCATCTAGCGGATCGGTTGAATGAGAGTAAGTAGGAGGTTGTGGCTCATGAATTCCTTGTGCCTATCCACGGGTGGCGGTGGAGCTGGCTGTGGTTGCTGGTTCTACTGAGCTTGCATGTTACGAGCATGTTGGTGAGATTCTGGATTAGCTGCATTTGTGCTTCAAAGAACTGCTGCATTGCCGGATCCATTGCTTGATTGATCGGCGGAGGTGGTGCTTGGTTCTGTTGATTAGCAATATGAGCACGAATCACAGGCGGAACGTCTTGACCTCCTCCGGACCTGGTTTTTACCATCTGATTGTTAGAGAAATCTATTTCGAGAGGGTATTGAACTGATGCATAAAAAGATGAACTCAAAACGATTAAGCAACACAAACTTCCAACTAGGACAGATTCTGTTGACCTCAATAATTCAGGTGTAACTCTCTGTGCTATTATCCAAAAATCATGAATTTTTACCAGATTGTGAAGTGCAAAATTATGAGACTAATGCAACTGGAATCATCTCAATTGGAGGTCTACAACTCGAGATAAAATTCAAACAGTGCAGCTGTGTCAGCAGAGATTACAGATTCTGATGTGCTCAATACTTTGTGCATAACTCCCAGAATACATACTGTATGATATTGAATTTTGACAGAAAATCATCCTCAAAATTTGTGAACTAACCCAACTGGTTTCATATCAAACGGAGCTCTGTAGCTCGAGATAAAATTAAAACATTACTGCTATGTCAAATAACTGCGAGAACAGATTTGCATCATTCCAATCTTGCATGAGAGATAAAATAGAAGACAACCAGATTTGGACCCAAACTAACTTTATTTAATGGTTTCTTGTTGTATTGTGGCCATCACTCCACCATACAACTCACACAAGCAAAATCCAAATCAAACATGTGTTCAAGCAACAACCATTATTACAAGCATTCGTCCTCACGAGAACGGTCTATCGAAACATATAAAAGGTAAAGGCAGGCATCCTAAGATCCTAGCCCGCGGGTTGTAAGCCCGGTGTGCCGTAACGGAGCTTCTTGCGTGGAGGAGAGGCTGTAGTTTGGTACGGCATTGCTTCCTCAGGTGGCTGGCGACCGGCAAGTCAGGTGCTTCCGGATAGGCAATCCTAGCACATTCTTCATGGTACCTATCCATCTCGGTTGTTGCACCTTCAAGGTCAGTGTTTAGTGCAGCTGTCACCCGAGCCAGGATGTCAATACGGTCATCTCCTCCAGCAGGTACTATGGTATCCTCTGAGCCACTCACACGACGAGGCATGGCGGAACTCGAGACTCATGCAGCGATCACGGCGCATTGCGGTGACGAGAGAGCCCTCCTAGCTGCATCATTGACCGCAGCCTCATCGGTGGAGAAGTGAGTGGTGTGGGTGTGATGCGGTTCCTCCACCCATTGGTGTCAATCAAAGGCACACGGATGTAGACTCTGGTGTAGTAATCCCTCATACTAGGCTCACGAAATGCTTGGTGACATAGAGTGGCTTCATGGTGTACCCAGTGCCGCAGTACCTCTGCGAGGGACAGGAATCGGCCATTCTCATCTTCGGAGTGCTTGTGGTACTCGAGGATCATCATCCTCTTCCTCCTCGGGATCTTCACCATCATTGTTGTTGTCTTCATCGTCCTCATCTTCACCACTTTGTCATCCCCCGAGTCATCGGATCTCCACCCATAGCATTGGGTGCGAGCAGCAGCGAAGGTGGTGCATCTTCTGCTTCAGGTCTTGGCGGAATCACAATGTCACCATCTCCGGCCTCGAGGCCAGTACCATCATACACCGTGGGCTGCTCAAGCTGGATCCTCCTGCGCGCACTTCTTGAGGTCTTCTTCAACCTCGGCTTCCGGCACCTCTTGGGATCCTCTTCAACTTCAACCTCCTGCGGCTCTGGTCCGGCTTCAACTACCAATCGGGTAGCGGGGTGCCAGCCCACCAGGAACACGGCCACGGTGCTCTTGCGTGCGGTGTACTGTTACGGCCATCGACAAAACAAAGCGAACTCGGATATGGAATAAATCAAAATGATAGAGTTTAATAATAAACAAGAATAAATTAGATTTTTATGCGTAAATAAGACAATTTGAAGCATGACATGGCTTTCTAGAACATGAATCCTTAATTTCGACCATTTCTAACTAAGGCTGCGACCTCTGTCATTCTGACTCTGGTACCACTTTGTCACACCCGATTTTACAAGGAAAACCGAATGCATCTCATATGTGCGCCAGGATCAGATTACACACATACGATAGACAAAAGAGTGTAATACCATAGCGTAATCAAAGCGTCGGGAGTTTAACCGATACAATATTCATTTATTACACTCGAGACGGTGGACACGAAGGTCCAACAAAACAAGCGATAACTAAGCGAGCAACTTCACTTCATCTTCCACGGGCACATATGGGGGATCCGCATGCCTTAGAACTCCTCAAAGTCGCTCCAGTACTCCTCACCGATGTTCTCCTCGAGCAGTGTAAGCAAGTGAGCACTCTTATGGTTGGAGCTCGTAAGTGGAAACATGCAAGGCTACCAAGGATAGGCTATGGTTTTCGGTTAGCATTTTATAAGTTGGTCAAATTTTAGTTACAACCTAGTTACTAGATGTAAGTTTATACCAACCCACTTAAGCTTTAAAGACATCCCAAGCCCAAAGACCCACAAGATCCACGATTTACATCCATCTTTAAGTTTGATTATCATGTGAGGTCCAAGCCGCTCTTAACGTGAGCACGGTGATCGATCGTTTAACTCTGCGAGGTTGTACACTTTACCCACAGCGTGTTCCCCATGTTGCGGGTTAGCTAGACCCTTAAACACTTCCTAGGTGAGTGGCTAGGGGTCCACTCTGAAGCCTTTACAAAGGAAAGTAGAAACCAACAGCATGACGATTCACTGAGCAGGACCATAACCCTCTAATGGTCGGCACCTTAGCAAAGGCTGCTACCCCAAAAGAACCGGGCTATACCCTTCAACTCCGGCCCCTGTGCCCCTCTCGGGAAAAAGGCTATCGATAAATCCACTCTCCTAATTAATTGGCTAAGCGAGCCATATGGGTTGGTTGTCTTGTTATCTTGGGTGGTTCTCCATGTTCCATTTAGTTATGTGATCTTGTCTTAAAACACATCCATTTCATAAACATAACAGATTGCAATACATAACCCACATAACCAGCCCAAGTTTAGCAACTAAGCAATTATCTACCCAAAGCATTTGTTAAGCAGGGTTGATCAAAGGTAAGGTGAAACATCTAGTCAAGTCCTTAAAAAGGTGTTTGCCCATCAATTTAATGCATAGCAACAAGTAAAGTAAACATTGTAACGACATGCGGTTATATAGGTTCAAAAGAGAATATGCAGAGGAAATCCACTTGCCTTCCTCTACGAGTATCTTCTTCTTCGTAGCAGGGCTCTTCTGATCGTCTCCAGCAGGGAGCTCGAGCAAGCAGCACGATATCTCGCACAAGCATATACAAACAAACAATAAATAAACAGTACACCAAACAGTTCCAAAAGCTAAAAACACGCTGTTTAAAAGATTCTATTCATGAGGCGATCATTTCGGTATATAGAGCGCTAAAAGCGAGTTAAAACATGAAAGATATGATTAAAACAAGTTACGAGGACTTTTCTAAGAAAACTAAGCCTCTGAGGACTAATATGAAAGAAACCAGGACTAAAACATAATTTCATATAAAAGCAGAGGGTTTATATGTAAAAAAGCGAAAAGACCTCGGTTAAGGAATCTAAAATCGAGGTCAAAACATAAAGATCGAGGACACATTTGTTTGTGAAGGTTTCTATAGGTGGAAGGACCGGCATGCAAAAACAAGAAAGTTCGGGGGCTCTTTAAAGAAAGCAGCTCGGTTGGTAGTGGATCTTCGATCAACGGCGGTGGCGTGGACGCGCGCCGTGAGCTGCGCAGGTCCACGGTGGACCGGCGAAGGTACTCCCGTTTAGATCGGGGACCGCCGTCTTGTGTCCCACAGCCTGGTACACAGCGGCGGCTGCGAGACGAGAGCGGCGGCGGGCGGCGGCGCCAGCCAGCGAGCTCGGGAGAGGGTTCCGGCCATCATTTCGGCCTTGGTGGCTGCTATCGAAGCTTGAGCATCGCACATGGTCGAGGTCGGGAGGCGTCTGGCGGCGGCGGCGGGATGCCATGGCGGTGGCGGGCGGTGGCTCGCCGGCGTGCGGCGGCGGCAGCGATATCACGCTACGGGTCACGGTTTGGCTCGCGGCGACAACGCCGAGCGACAACATACGGCCGTGACCACGGTGTGGCTTAGCGAGAGAGCAACCATGGCGGCGGGGCGGCGGCGCTGCGTCCGCGGCGGGCGCAACAGGTGCAGGCTGAGGAAAAAAGAAGGCGGCGGCCTTCTTACCTGCGGTGAAGCTACGGCCGAGAAGATGGGCGGCGGGCGGAGGCGATGGCGGCGGTGATCGGCGGCAGCGGCGGGCTCGGCGGCGCTCCGGCGGGGCAGGCGCGGCTCGATCCGGCAGCGGGGATGAAAACACAGGCGGAGAGCTCCATGAGCGCGGGTGCATCATCGAGCGGAAAAAGAAAGGAAGAAAAGACCCTTCACCGGCGGCGAGCTTCACCGGCGGCAATGGCGGAGCAGGCGGCGGCTTTGGTAGGATTGGTGCTGGTAGCGGTGTAGGTGTGATGCAAGTGCAAAGGGAAGGGCGAGAGCTCGGGCTTGATCTTAAGTAGGGACAGAGAGAGGGAAGGAAGCGGAGAGGGCGGGCCGGTGGCGCATGCAAGGCATAAAGAAGGAAGGGAAAGGGGAAACGGAAGGTTTTGGAGGAACGGGGGGGATCACGGCTCTTGATTGGAGCCCGCGGATGGAAAGGAGGAGGCGGAGGAGGCGCGGCAAGGCGTGTCGGCCGGCTGAACAGAGGAAAGGAGGGGCGCGGAGGAAGAAGAAGCGCCGACAGTGGGACCTACTGTTGATAGAAAGAAAAGAAAAGAGAGGAGGCTGGGCCGCGTGAGGGGTTGTTGGGCCAATGGGCGAAAGGTAAGGAGGTAAGGTCTTTTTCTTTTCTTTTCAAACTCTTTAAATCAAACCTTTTAAACTCAAAACCATTCAAAACTTTTCAAACTTTCTCACAAAATTTTATAAACTTTTTAAACCTCACACAAGCAACCAAAAACCATGCATATCCAAATAATGATGCACAAACACTTGTCTCTAAATTAATTAAATTAAATTAAATACTCTAGAGCTCAATTTAATTAGCAAGGCAAATTTAAATCCTTAAAACTATAACAACATGTTGCTTAGGTGAATTTTAGTGATGGAATTTTAGGGTGTCATGGACCCAAGACCCGACTAGCCTCGTGTCACACCGGTTTTATAAAATCAAATCAAGTGCATGGATCAAATTTCATACATATAGTTGACATAAATAAATAATAGTAACATTATCATGTAAAAACAAAGATTATCAGTATTACGCTAAATCCTAAACATCGGGTTGCATACGCCTAGCACAAGCAACATCTTCACAACAACTTCAGTGACTTCCTCTTCGAGCAACATTGTTTATAGCAAGGGTGAGCACATGTCGACAAAGAAGTGTGGCGAAATCATGAATGCAAAGGCTTAAACAAGGAAATGCCGATAGGTTGATCATTAAACAATTTTAGTTGGTCAAAGTTTATTAGCAATGATTCTAAGTCGTAAATATGTGCCAACCCACATTAAGCATAAAGGTAAGATAGATAAGCACATCACAAGCATAACTATAAATCAAAATTTAAGTCCATCTTCAAGTTCAATTATCATGTGAGGTCGTGCCATTAACCGGTTAGTTTTACACTGCAGAGGTTGTACATCAGCCGCCTTGACCGTAGGCATGGCTAACCTTAGTTTTACACTTTGCGAGGTTGTACATCTTTTCCCACAAGTCACGTAAAAGTTGCCTTGCTATAAAATTTATCCAACTGCTTTAAAGGAGGGCATCATTCAACACTAAGATTAATAACTCCAAGCCCCTTTATCCTTTGGCCTCCTAACCAAATCCCAAGCGGCAAGGTTATAACCTTTTTCCTAAATTCATTTCCTCTCCAAAGGCAATTCTTTGCTTGTCAATAATCTCAATTACAGTGATGGGGAGCTTGAGAACACATATAGTATGTTGGCAGAGAGGAGATAACCGAGTTGACCAACCCACCTTCCAGATGTGAAAGAAATTGAGAAGTAGCCGACATCTTTGTTTCAATTCTTCTGATCAAAGGCATAATCTTTCACGAGACTTAGTAAGACCCATGGGGAGATCAAGGTAGGTGAAAGGTATGGGCGATATATAGCAATTACAATATCAATTGTGCTCACCAGAGTCCTCCTAGCCTTTGCATTTTGCCCTAGCGGTGGCCTCACCATTTACCTGCCGCAAAGACTCAATCATTCAGCGCACAAGAAGCGAAGTGCAGACAAAAGACGCTTTGATACGATAGGGATGGTCAATACTATCATGCTCTCCTTGGGCCACGATTGAAACGAACCGAATTTCAACGGAAACCCGACTCTCTGCACCTCCGTGATAGTCCCGTGAAGAGGTTATCACGTGCAATCCCCCAAGTGGTACAAATCCATACAACGGAATAAAAGAAAGATTACATAATACTATTACAACATCGTAGTACAACTCTTCTAAGACAAGCCGCACAAGTCCAACAAGACCGAATCAAGAAAAGTAAAACATCTACGCAATGGATCTATCGAAGCAACCTCCCACAGTGCAACTCGAGCATAGGACCACTCTAGTCTTCTCACACCGCTGCTGATATTGATATTGTAGCGGCCGGTCCAAGTCCAACGCTGCGTCTACCCGATAAGCGGTAGGTCATGTCGCCTTCCCAACAAAGAGCAAAGCGGTGGTTGAATCTAATATGCATGGATAAAACCTACATTGAAAGAAAGCTGCATGCATGAGCGCGAAAAGCAACAATCAAGGTATGCGAAATAAGCAGCAACAGTTCCACACCTCTGAGAGGTACACCTCCGGGGTCCACACCTCAACAAGGAAGTCCACACCAAAACACGAATCACAACCACGATCCAGCCCCAACTCTCATCTGCGATGGGCCCACCGCTTCTCACATCTCAACGGCCTCACGGGCTCACTCACTGAGAGAAGAAGCACAAGAAAAGAGTCTAGCGAATAACGGATCTCGTGGATCGTCCATAACCGGGACACGGACTATAGCTATAGGTTTAAACACTCGCAGAGGTTTAACCGTATTCGAATAGAGCTTGACGGAAGCGACTGCAAACCCTACCATATACTACCGAGTCCAAGTAAGTGGATAGTACCTCCTGCCTCGAAGTCCGGGCGCACTGCCAGAGCAGTCGCCCGTGAGGGATCCTCGGCTGGAACCCTTCCCGGCCTCGCCCATAAGTCTTCTAAGAAGGAATGCCGCCTCCCATCACGATCACACCGATCCGCCGGGTGCTATCCACTACGAGTCTCACTCGCACCCCGCCCATAACAAGGCGGGCGGTTTGTATGAAGAGTCCAAAGAAACATGGTTAGACCGACGATCGGTCCATAAGGGCCGAGAGAGCACTCCCATCTCCATCACCGACACGCTCCGGGCGAGAGGCCGATTGCATCTCCCGAGGTAGGCGTTGGCAACCAAATGGCTCGCTCGCCAAACACATCAAGGAAGAACACACCGAACTCACGCTAGAACACACCGAGATCTCCCACATCTCAAGCCCGAGCACCATCCATAATCAAGCAATAAAAGTATGGATAGTAAGTATATGAGACTAGCTAGGGTCCGTAGCTAGTCCCGAGGTAGGTAAAGCAAGGAAACAGGATATATCAAATATCAAGGCATGGCTAAACAAATGGCTATGCAATCCATCAAATCAAATAACATAAATATAGAACTAGCAACTAATAGCATGCATGGGTTCTACATGGTTGGGAGTGACATGACACCGCGCAGTAGTCAGAGTAGTAGAGGTTGGCGTCCTTCGGTCAAAGTCGAGGGGCCTTCTATTGCCTGCGTCCTCAAACAAGAGCACAGACTACACGATCACGGCGCAAAATAAATAATGAGCATTCATCTAATGCAAAAACATCAATAAGAACCAATTTAGAAGATCCAAATAAACTCAGAGTAAATACAAAGCGACTTGGTTTAGATAAAGAAAATAAAGCAATTGGTTTTATAACAAAAGCGCTTTAAACAAGTTAGTTTTCTATACTAGAGGTACTAGCTGTGGTTGGTACTAGCTCGGTTTAAACAAAAGGTGGTTGGAACTGGTTAGTTCATGGCGGGTTAAAGGTCTCAAGGTTAAGATCCATAGGTGATCCCGTCGCATCGGGAAGCGGAGAGGCCGAGACCAAGCACTTGCATGGTACTAGCTCCCGAGCTGGTAGCGCAAAGGATGATGATAGCAAAGTGAGATGGAGATAAACTAGGAAAGGCATTAACATGCCAAGATACGTACGATAGCATAGGATGAGAGGATCCACTAGTGGTCGATATTGGGTGGAGGCGACAAGGCATGCTCAAGAGCGCGGCAAGGCATGTGCTAGCGATAAGGTGATAACCATGGCGGAGTAGCTAGATTATGATGGGTTGCGTGAGCGTTGGCCTTTGCTCGCACCATCCATCACGCGCAGCATCCCAATTACAAGCACATGGCATGGCACCCGCTTCACAGACGAACCAAGGTGGCGAGAGTAAGCACGCGTTGTAGCAAAACAGTACGAGATAGGAAAAGGTTCGTGGCTTGTCCGGGCGGTTGCTCACACGCTTGCGTGTCACGCGTCCATGTTCACGACGGTTCACAGTGCGCGGGGGCACTAGCGCCCTGCCCGCGAACGCCTTGTTGACCGGGTAGGGTGCGTAGTGGAAAAGCGAGAAAAGAAGCAAGACGTATGGCAACAACGAGCGGAATTAAGACAATCGGGCCACAACTCTCTTGCCGATCGCGAAGGTGATAAGCAAGCATGCAGAAAGACCTGAAGAGCGAAGGTCGGCAACACAAGGCGACGCGGTTTGCGGCGGAGTGGGGCATAGCACGGTTAGGAAAGAGCGGCTCAAGGCCGGTCGGGCATTTCATCGATCGAATGGAGGGCAAGAAAAAGTTGCATGTTCAACAAGGAAACTATGATTGTTGGCGTTCAGGGCTCAACATGTTCAAGCACAACACGAGGGCTGTCACCAGGCAAGCAAGGTAGGGTAAAAGGAGCTGGTTTGTGTGTGCTGCTCACCGGGACTCGGATGTGAAGGTCATCCCGTCGAGCGGCCGTGGGCGAGGTGGATGGATGAAGGGAAGCATGATGGCGTGGATGTCCATGGCAACTGGTGGAGACCTCGTGCTCGGTCTCGTAGTCGCATATGGCGCCACGGTTCCTCGCTTGGTGAAGAGGAAGCAGAACAGCAGCGCCTGGTTCGGGCATAAGATCGAACAGGTTGTAGGCACTTGATGGAAAGGTTGCAGCATGGGCGACGGGCAGTGCATCTAGGCCGGGACCTGCAGGAGTTGAACACGGCACGAAGGCCGGCTTCAGAGACATCAAGAAGGAAAACTTCGGTCGCCGGTGGCTCAAGGGCCTGCTCAGACATTTGATCGAACACCTACAGGGCACTGCCAAAGCTGCTGGTGTTGCTCACCGTGGGAGTCGAGCAGAGGCAGGGTGAAGGTTGTGGACGTTCTCCAAGGCACGGTGGTGTCGGCGAGGATGTCGTTCGGCGGCGATGCAAAGGTCCACGACTTCTGGATGGTGGTGGTGCCCCGTCAGCGACGTCTCTGATTCCTTCCCAACACGAACGGCAGCAACGGCTCCAGGGCGGCGATGGACTCAGCGCTGAGCAGCTCCTCCTTGGACCAGCGGCGAGGCGTCGGCTCGAGGCGCTCGAGCTCCAGGGCGACGTCACGGCACAGGTCGGCGACGGCGCGGCCTTCCGCTCGGTCCGCTGCGCACACAGGGACTTCGTGTCCCGCGGCGAGGCGAAGCGGACGATGAGCACGGGGCGGTGTCCATGGCTTCAATTGACGGCGTATACCTCTTCTCTCGGCGTGGCGTTCCCGGTCGACGGGGCGTGGCGTCTTCAGCTCGGTGTTGAGGTCATGGTGCCCCGAACAGGGACGATGTGGTGTGGCGCGGCACCTCTGGACGGCGGCTGCGACGCGGCCCATCCGGACGGCGAAGACGCGTCACGGCGCATCCAGACGGCGCCGACGCAGCGCTCGCTGCCCTTCTCTTCTCTCCGTCCTCTTCTCTTCTCCTCAGGTGCGGCGGTGAAACTCGAGCAGGGGAGCGGGGAGGCAGTGGCAAGAGGGCCAGGCGGCGGCGACTTTGGTTCCATCCCCTTCCTCTTCCTCTCCTTTTCCCCTTCCTCAACACAGGCGGCGACGGATTTGGGGAAATCCCCATAGCTGCGGCACAGGGAGATGGGGTGCGGCGCGAGTTTTATATGGGGCGGCTAGGTTTGGCGAGCACGGGCGGCCAGGATGCGGCGCAGGGCGCGTGGCACTCATCCATAGACACCAGCTCGGCGAGGGCGGCGCCATGGGCGAGGCCGAGTCGCGGTGCGTCGCGGTCTCCCATCTGCTCGCCTACGTCACGGGAGGAAGGAGAACAGCGCCGGCTGACAGACGGGTCCCGCCGGTCAGTGAGGGAAAGGAGAGGAAGGTCGGCGGGCCTTGCTGGGCTGCGGTGCTGGGCAATACTGGGCCGTGTGGTGAAGATCAGGGTGTAGCCTGATGGTTTGGAGTTAGTTGAGGGATCTCAGGCAGACTTCGGTTGCTGAGATAGCCCAGTTAGTAGTTAGAGTTTAAAAGGATTTTGAATTTAGTTTTGAATCTAGTCTTCTTTAGAGTTTGAATTTGAATTACTTTCAAATTCAAACAGCACTCAACTAACTCCAAATAAAATCCAAGAAATCCAAATCACAATTTATACCATAATTTGAAAATAATTTTATCTGGGTTTAATTTATATGGAATTTAAGATGAGAGGCTAGCAAATTGGTTCGAAATTTGGTAGCACACATGTTCAAACAAAAGTTTTAAATTTTGCGAGAATTCATACATGGTAAATCATTCAAATTTCTGGTATGTTACATGTATTCTCCAATGCCTTCCTTTATTTGAGGGCAGCGTTGTAGGCCAAGTATTTGGTCAAAATTTTCAAGCTTCGCTCTAAAAATCATTAAAACTAATTGTATTGTAATTTGTAAATGCAAAACTTTTCTGTATCGAAAAGTAATTTCAAAACAGTAACAAATTTAAAACATACTGTGTAGATGTTGCAATGACAATTATTACTGGTGGAACCAACATCCCTAAAGACGGTGCCATGGTATCTGTTACAGGTAGTGTATTCAATCATCTTGACTGGAGAAAATAGGTCCATACTCCATACCTGACACTCTGACAGTTTATGAGAGCTGGAAGAGTGCATGACTCTTTTGGGTATTGTGTTCTTTTTCTTTTCGGGAGAGAGAGAGAGAGAGAGAGAGAGAGAGAGAGAGATGGATTTGGTGAAATATCGCTAAGATGGGAAAGCTTATATAACTTCGAGACTGTTAAAGTCTTAATCTGTTCCACAGCCCAACAACAATGGGCATTGTTGGGGAATCAGATGAAACCTGTCACCCTCGAACTTGGAGGAAACACGAAACTCGGAAGTTCGCAGAGTGTGAGGCAAGAATAGAAGAACGTGAGATAAGTTCATCGGTTTTCTATGTATGTTTAGGATTTATTGTTGTCTCAAGCTAATGATGAACATGATTTAAGATTTTGGACCATCCACGGACCCTCGGAGGAAATAATCCCAAGTAACACATCCCTTCGCAACTTTTTGTATCGTTTAGGAAAACGAATTCGGAGAAGGATAATTATTCGAAAATCTCGGGAAACATAACTCGGCGTGACACGAACCAGACTCCCAAGCTCAAGCAGGGACTTCATCAATAACCGGTGAATTGAGAAGAACTATAGTTGGGTGAGTCAATGGTGTGATGTTAAAGATCGGAAGTTAATGTGTGAATGAGTAGCAATCTTGTAATATATTGAGGTAATCACGCAAATGGCGTGATCACTTTAGACATTTTTACATAGTTCTAAGGGAATATTCCTTAAATCCGAGGGTAAGATCAGAATGTAAAAGTGACCATTTTGGCACTATAAAAGGAGGCATCATCCTTCGTGTAAAAGGGACATAACTTTTGAGGAAATGAAATCTTTGGAGATTTTGCATTCTTTGTTGTTCTTGATTCAGTTTTTCTGCTCGATTCCCGAACTGCTTTTGTACCGACAAGAGGCGCAATTGTTACTGTCTCTAAAATGAGAGAATTCCTTATTTGACGAGAAACTTACCCATTCCTTCCTTGGCCTCAAAATTTTTTCCTTCCCTATTTGACACCGAGTTGAAATTCATCCCTCATATGACACCGCCGTTGCTCGTTAGCCATTACCGTGAAAATCACTTGGCCCACCTGTCGGTTTTCAGGTCAATGGACAAAATTACCCTTACCTATTCGAGATTCTCCTCGAGGCCCTCACGCTGACGTGGCCTGCTGCGACTGACGCGCGCCTCCCTCCCGAATCGGTCACGGCGGATTCGCTCGTCCACAAACCCTAGAGGCGGGCGCACAAATGGAGGACGAGGAGGCGGCGGCTCGAGATGCGGCAATCATGACCCCACCGTGGACCCCTACTCAGGGCAAGAACGGCGCGACCCCAACTGCGGCGGGCGGCGGCGACCCCGCCCAGCGTGCGGCCGGGCCGCGACCCTCGCCCGGTGTCATGGCAGCGGCGCCCTCGGCGTCTGGCAGCGACCCCGACCCGGCGTGCTCAGCTCGGGCGCGCCCCGACGGCGTGGTGCGGCTCGGGCGCGCCCACGGGCAAGATGCGGCCGGCCCGCCACTAGTGCACTGACCGGGCTCCTTCCTCGGTGAGTGCACCTTGCTTGAGGATGTTGCCTCATTACCAGTAGCAATTTTGTTGAGTTAGGCTTTTGTTTCTTTTCTCAGGATGGATCCAAATTCAACCTATTACCTTGACATTAGGCTGTTTGGCAACAAAAGAAAGCTAGAAAGGATTTTAGATGCTTACATGCTTCGATAAGACTATTGATTCGGATGTGACAAATTACAAGGATTTAGTTGAAGAGATTGTAAACAAGTACCCACCAGGCTATATGGAAGTTGCTCATGTTCAGTACTATGACCATGATATGAAAGCTTTCTTTGAAGTTCTCTCTGACCAAGATTTGTTGTGTATGTTTAAGAAAAATTCCAAGACAAAGGTGGTTGACATGTTCATATCATATTGTGATCCCTCTGAACCATTTGAGCCTATCAAAGAGTATTATGATGATGTGCAAAACCAAGTTGCTAACAATGGCAATCAAGATGAGGATAGGTACCTTTGCAACCCATTACCAGATAACGAGCATGTAGGTGTTGATGAGGAGGTGATGTACTTGGGGAAGAAACCTATTGAAGCTGCAAATATGGATTTGATTGAGCATCAGGAACATGACAAAGAAAATGGTGATGAGGACGAGGATGAGGATGAGGCTGAGGCTGAAGCTGAAGATGAGACTGAGGATGAGGATGACTTGGAGATTGGGAGGGGGCTGATTTACGGATGATGAAGAGTTGGTTGGACATGAGGCAGAGCATATTCCTAACATGGAATATGATAAAGAAGACCCTCCGATGGAAGTTGGCTCCACATATCCTAATATGGCTGAGTTTAAGATTGCTTTATCTCAGCATGCAATCAAGCATCAATATGAGTTTAACACGGAGAAGAGTGCACCATCTAGGTTCAGAGCCTATTGTTCAAAGTGGAAGGAAGATAAGTGCACATGGAGAATACATGCTTCTTCAACAGATGATTTATGCACTGTAGTGGTAATTTTTTGAACCTTATTCATTGCTGCATATTCATGGTTTTGATAGATGTAGCTAATTCTGATGTTCATCTTTTGTAGGTAAAGAAGTACAATTCTACTCATTCATGCTCTTGCTCAAGAAGGAAGAAAACTTGCAAGAATGCCACCAAGCATTGGATTTGCTCTAGAGTGAAGGACTGGCTCATTACAGATGGGTCTCTTAAAGCATCAAGATTGCACAAGAAGCTGAAAGAACACTACAAGGTCGTCCCTTACAAGAGAGTATGGATGGGTAAAGAGCTGGCATTTAGGCAGATTTATGGTGACTTGGACCGCAGCTTTGATAATTTATATAGGTTTAAGGCACAAGTTGAGAGCACTTGCCCAGGGAGCCTAGTTGTGATAGATCATCATACAGTAACCGGGAAGATAAGATTCAAAAGGTTTTTCTTTGCATTGAAACCATGCATTGATGGGTTCATTAGTGGTTGTAGGCCATATTTAGCAGTAGATAGCACTTTCCTGACAGGCAAGTTTAGGGGACAGTTTGCTAGTGCTTCAGCTGTTGATGGACACAATTGGTTGTTTCCTGTATGTTTTGGAGTTTTTGATTCTGAAACAAATGAAAATTGGGAGTGGTTCATGCAAAGAGTTAAAGAGGCCATAGGATCACCAAGGGGTTTAACCATATGCACTGATGCGGGTCAAGGTTTGATTCTGCCCCACATAATTAAGAAGCTGGATGAAAAGAGTAGAGAATTGAACTTGGAGGTGCTTGAATGCTCAGAAGAAGTTGCTGAAGTTACAGCATTAGGGGGCAGTGGCTTTAGATTTGTAGTCAACTTACAAGATAAGACATGTTCATGCAGACAATGGCAAGTTTCTGGCATTCCATGCAAACATGCAATAGCATTTATCACCTCACTTGACAATGTTCCTCTAGAGAAGTATGTTGACATGTATTACTCCATTGACAAATTTAGAGCAACATATGGGCACTTGATTCCTGCTATGACTGACAAACGCCAATGGACTGAATCTACACATGGATTTTTCATGCATCCACCTCTACTAAAAGCCACAGCTAGTAGGCCTAAAACAGAAAGGTATAAAGGATGTAGTGAGAAGAAGAAAAAAGGTCAGCACAAGTGCCCTATTTGTGAAACATATGGGCATCATTGGCCCACCTGCAAAAAAGGTAATCCTGATGACATTGCTGCTGTGATGGCTATGAGGTACTACACTATAATCTTGCTGATTTTATTTTCATTCATGAATTTCAGCACCAATTCTAACCTACTTTATTTTGTTATCATGCAGAGGACCACCAAAGAAGAAGGCAAAGAAAACCAAAACAACTGAGTCATCTATTGTACCTTTGGAAGATGAAGCACCAGCTGCCTCTATGTCTTTTCCACTAAGGTTAGCTCATCAATTTACACTTGTTTACATGATATGTACAAGCATCTTAAGTATTTCTTTCTCATCTTAGCCAAAACATGGAGATCACCAAGAACAGCAAGGATAAGCAATCCAAAACCAGTTCTGGTGGAACAACAAAAAGTTTGGAGGCTACATCTAAGAAGGGGAAAAAGAGCAACTCTAGTTCTGGAGCCTCAAAAAGGTGAAAATACCATTCTATTTCTGAATTTATTTACATGTGTTGAGTCATCTAGTTCTGAATTTATTGGTGCCATATAGAGATCTGAATTTATAAGTCCCATTCATCCAATTTTTATAAACTATTAATTGTGATTCAAATGAACTTGCTGCTGCTCCAGTCAAGGAAAATACCAAAAGAAGGAAGAAGGCACCTGCTAAAAGACAACCGCCATTCCTATATTGCCGCTTGACAGCCCTGCAATGGGCACAAGAAGCAAAACATTGCATCCTGGTAGCCTGCATTGAGCATAAGGAGCAAGAGAAGGCTCAGTCTGTGATATATACTTGGCTTTTGTGTGAACTTTCATGTATCTTTGAACCTAATATCTATGTCGGAACCTAGCTGTGAGATGTTGTGAACTCTGTATGTGAACCTAGCTGTGAGATGTTGTGAACTGAGATGTTCTGTATCTTGGAACCTTTCTATGTGGGATGTTTTAAACCTTATATATGCTTATTTGATGCTCATGATGTGTCAAATAAATGATGCATTATTTTGAGGCAATGCTGATGATGTGTTAAACCTTATATATATATGCATATTTGATGCTCATGATGTGTCAAAAGAACCCTATTTGGGGAATAATTTTTCTCTCCACGTTATAAAAAGATGTATTATTGGAAATTTAATTATTCATAAATGATGCAAAAAGTTGCTGCAAAAAGTTGTTGCAAAAAGTTAATGCAAAAGAGATAAAAATAGATCCAAAAGTTGACACATAATTGTTCCAAACATTGGTCTACATATGCAAAAAAAAGGTGCCGTCAGCTCTCATTTTGTAGTACAGAGGGGCAAAATCGTCTTTTTAACTCGGAGTTAACGTTGTTAGAGGGTCAAATGAACAGCAGTGTCATATGAGGGATGAAGTTTCAACTCAGTGTCAAATAGGGAAGGAAAAAATTTTGAGGGCCAAGGAAGGAATGTGTAAGTTTCTCAGTGTCAAATAAGGAATTCTCTCCTCTAAAATTCAGGTGCAAATGAGTTCATGTGTACGAAATAACAAAACAGAGCAGTCTGATTGACTGATGGTCAGGTCACTGCTCTGTAGATAGAAAGCACAAAACAGAGCAGTCTGATTGACTGATTCAGATTGCAGGAAAAGATAAATGATAAGTATATGCAGTTTGTATGCTAAGAGAAGCAGCATGTGTGTGGCTGTGAACGAATGTCCTGCGAAATTGCAGGATTCTGATTCAGTTCGTGCAAGTGAGAAATGATAAAAGTATACGAATCATTTCAAATATTCAGAAGAGCAGAATGTGTTCAGCTGAATTAGAGTACTGGTCATTTACATAACATTTGTGGAATTCTGAGTAGTAAAGAATATCAATAATTCAATTCAGAATTGCAAGGTTGAAAATAATCACAAGCTAGGATATGTCGCTGGCCATAAACTCGTCCTAAATCTAGTTAGTTAATGCTCATATGGGACTTAACGAAACGTCTGACACGGTGTCACAGGCGCTACAAGGCAGATGGAGATCTGGGAGCACATGGAGAATTGGGAGCAGACGGTCTTCTGAAGGACATCTGCAAATACCGCGGATTCTTTGGGGACCACGTAGCATCTGAAGAACATCTGCCATGGTGGGGCGGCTTGCTGGGTCACACTGAGCGCACAGCAATCCTACCTCCACGCACCTCTTGATCTCCGTTAGCTGAGACTGATCAAACAGCGTTGAATCAAATAATCTCTCAATTGCTCCATCTTCCCAAGCCGTCCAAGCCTGACAACAGATTATAGATAGTCTATCAGTTGGATTCTGTAATTAACCATCATGAAACAATATGCATATGCATCATGCATGTGTGCTTGTAATATAAGTACTTACCCATTCATCTAAATGGCATTCACTAGGTGGTTTAAACATGCGAATACTGCCAACAGTCTCAAGGAGGGTGATGCCAAAAGCGTAGACATCATTCTTCTTTGACACAGTACCTTCTGCTAAATATTCTGGAGCTATATATGCCCTGGGTAATTAAGTAATAAATAAATAATTTCCTTAGGAAAGGATAATGAAATTATTTATGGAAGAAAGTCTTACATCGTGCCTCTTAAAATGTGATCACTGTATATCCGTTTGTTGTCATCGCTCAACCTGTCGTGTAATAAAGTAACCCGCGTGTTATCACGGGTGATCTGATTATTCTCATTCAACACTTCTGATATTCCAAAATCAGCAATCTTAGGATTCATGTCAGAATCCAAGAGGATATTGCTTGGTTTCATATCCATATGGACAATGCCATGTTCATGTAGGCAATGCATGCCCTGGGCTACACCATCAATTATCCTGAAAAGAGTGGACCAGTCAAGTCCACGCTCTGCAAAATATAAATCATATCACAGTAGGAACTATTAACCAACGGTATATAAGAAGGTTAATTCTGAAAATAAACTTAGCCAAGACATGAACTGTGACAAAATGTTTCTGTGGAAAACATACCATACATAATCTTATCCAAGCTTCCATTCGGCATGTATTCTTCAACCCAAAAATATTCCCTTTCTGTAACTTGATGTTCTTTGACTTCTTTCCATTTAAAAACCCATGGCACCCATGAAAATGGACTTTGAACTTCATGGGCGACATATCCCACAATTTTCACTACGTTTTTGTTCTCAAGCTTTGAAATAAGAAGATGAATATCATAAGAGTGTTGCCAGCTTAAGACGGGTGACTTTAAAAATGTCTTGATGCAAACCACATTTCCGTCATTTAATACACCCTGAAAATCACAAATTGCAAAGTTAATACTTTTTTAAAAAGCAACCAGCAAGCAAGAGCTACAGAGCGTATATGATATTGAAGTATTACAACAAAGAACATACAAAAAATAGTTTTACTAGCAAGACAAACCAATCCACCAACAAAACTCTACTAAGCCACATCTACACCCCAGCAACATTGCATATGGGAGGTTCTCCATGAGGGTACCACCAAGGAGGCCACGATGTCCACAGTCCACTGATGCAGCCACCGTCAACCAGAATCTGGCCCTAGGTTTTTCGAGAGAGGACGTGAGAGATGGGAGACCTAATGACAAATCCTCCAACGAGAAATGTGACGTCTGAGGCATCACTGATGTCAACAAACATCCAAGTAGAGATTTCCCTTGAAAACCACCCACGAACCTTACACCACCATATGCATGTGGCCCATTATTACCACACTGAGCTATAGTCATTGCCAAGCGAGACTAGTTATCGAGATAACATAAAACTGTATAGTAAATTATATGACGAGTTCATATTTCTAGAATAAAATGAGGACTGTTTCGTCAAATATATATAAATGTCAACATGGTGGTATCCAATGACGATCAATATTACTGATTTAATAAGCCTTCTATTTTAGAAAATCAATATTACCAAAATTCTACAACTGATCAATGAAGCCTGCTATTATAGAAAATTAAATGGTATAATTGGTAAATAAGCACACCACTGCAAGTTTGCAACACAATAGACATATAATCAAACAATATGACAAAATCACAAGAAGTCCAAGACTTAATTTCTGCAGACATGGTATCATAATAAGCCAAATTGTTTTAAGCATAACTCTATTAGAAGTTTAGAGCCAAAAACCAGCCAAGCCTATTTTAAAAAACCGAACAAAAAACTATTGAGCCTGAATAGGCCCCATACACGGGTTATTTCGATCCAGTCTTGGTTTGCCTTTTTTTTCTGGCCACCCATACTAGAAATGGCAATAATCATGTGTCCAAAATAAAATAAGCAAACCTTGTAGATGGTAGAATGACCACCCAATGATGTTTTCAGGTGCAAAGTTGTTTGTAGCGACCTCCAACTCTGATAACTTGAACTCCCTAAAAGCTGATGGGAAACGAATGTGTTCAATTGTGAACTGTACATAGCTGTAATATTCAATTGTGTGGTGTAGCATAGTGGTAAATACTGATATAGCTTTGAAGAAAAGAGGTGATGAGCATTGTTAATAACATCTACAACTAGCTATCCTGCCTTGATGCAAATAAAAGTAACACAAGAAGCAACTTATTATTACCTAGTATGGGAGCAAACTGCGATCGGCTTACGTTGTTACTCTCGCTGTTCAATTCAGATCTGCCATGTTTCCATCCAAAGTACAAGGATATTGTAATGCTTGTATGCAAGTAATTCATCGAAATAGATAAATATAGTAGGGATGCATTTTGGAACCAGCCACTAGCCACCAGCTAATCAAACATGCTGTATAATTTCTAAAACAAATCCCAAGTGACTTCAGACAATACTTACAATTTTTTAAGATTCAGTTCTGGTATAATATTGTATCTTACTAGATCATTTTATCTTCAAAGAAATGGAAATTTTAGAGTGCTTGAAATTAATGAAAGCTGTCTATCCGAGGAAATCTGACAGTTAAGTCCTAAAAGTAACAGGAAGTAAAGAGATACCAATTTTGTGAGACCAACTACCAAAATAGCGGGATCAATAGCCTACATCAATTGGTGGGAAAATCATAGCACTGTTATATAGTAGTGCCGTAAAAGAGGGACAGAATGGCACCGTATATAACTAGTTGAATGTCTGTTAAGTGATGTTGACTCGGTCACTCGTGTATTCTGCAATAAAAAATGAGTCAAGTAAAAATGTACATCGGGGAAAAAATTGGTACGAAGATATTCACCAAGGATCCATTAAAGACCCGTGACCAAAAGTTGCAGCAAGGTATGTATCTCTTGCTGCTGGTGCAGAGGATTGCCATCAGCCTGGATAGTGAGCAACAGAATGGTGGTGTGTGCATTGATAGCGAACGACGCCAGCATCACCTTGTCCAGGATGTCCTCTTTCACCCGGCGCAGCTGCTTGGACAGTTCGCCGGCGCTGATGAGGCGGCGGATGGCGCTCCGCTCCTGGCAGACCATGATGAGCTCGAGGCCTTCCTGGAGGCTCTCCTCCAGATCCTCTAGCGCGCCGCTCAGCGCCGGGCTGGCGTTCATCAGACCTGCTTGCTGCAGCTGCGACAGGATGGCGCTGAACCTGAGCACGCGCCTTCTGATTTCGTTGCACTCCTCCTCGTTGTGGCGAACCCTGTCGACGGCATGCTTGATCGCCAGACCAAGCTTCACGATCTTCTCCACGCCGGCCACCGGATCAGCCATCAGAGCCCCTAAACGCAACTGAACTCAAGAGCAAAATGAAGTCAACTTCCCTTTTTGGTAGGCCCGTTTTCATGTCCACAGGGAAGGAAGCCGCGTTGGGGTGATCAAATCAAAACCGTGTGGAAATGCAGGGCCCGGGTTTTTGTCTTGGTCCATTTTATATTCTCATGTGGCTAGCAGAGTCTAGCACGAATGCATATACAAGCACAGCATGGAAAGCAACGTTATGAGAAATATATGTTTTTAAATCAACATGGCTCACCTAAAGGGTGGTGATCAAGATACATAATTAGACAGAAAAAGGTAAGGGAGCCGATTACATAACCAGAATACTCTGCCCTGAAATTCTGTAGACTGACGCAATGCCATAATATCTCCCAAGTATGTCATTTTACACTTTTCACGGACACTTTGGCCAGTAAAGTCAAAGCGTGTGGAAATGGGCCCGAATTTTGTTTTGGTCCATTTTTTATCATGTGGCTAGCAGTCTACTAGCACGAATGGATATACAAACACAGCATGGAAAGCAACGTGACAAGACCTTGTGAGAAATGAATTCGAAAGTGTTTGGTTGGTGCTTTGGTAACGTAAACGGAATCAGATTACAATGCATTTGACACTAGAATGGGTTATTACATTCTTTGTTTGGTTGCGCTCTGGTAACATAATGAGATTATGGTGTATGAGTTATATCTGATTACGGTTGAGGAGGAGAGGTAACTATATATATACTCCCTTCACATCAAAATATTTGTTGCTGTTGAATTTTTGTTGCAACTTTGACCATTCATCTTATTCAAAAAATTATCGCAAACATGTAAAATGATAAGTCAAGCTTAAAATACATACAACAATAAAGCATATAGCAAACAAAATAAATTTTACTTGCACAATTTTTTAAATAAGACGAATGGTCAAAGTTGTAGAAAAGAATCAATGGCGACAAGTGTTGACACCGTTTTGGAAAAACAGATCAAAAAGGAATAAGGAGGAGCAGCCGATGAGAACAGAGTGCTGTCGGCCGATTAAGGAAAGAGAAAGATGGTCAACAAAAACTCACCGATGGTCAAGGGTCCGTGATGGGCCAATAAAAGTCAAACCGATCGGCCGATGGTCAAGGTAAGGTCGGCCGATGGAGAAGAAGGCGGCAATAGAGAAGATAAGCCAAAAGGAAAGTACGACAGGGGTGGGTCAATCCACGATTGGCAAAGGGTCAAGAGTCATTCTTTAGAAGGTTTTTTAACTCCTGCGAGAGTCCTTTTCTATTTTTAGTAGTTCTCGTTTTTCTTTAGATGCAAGTAAACAATGCCGTGATCGGCTAGGAGTCGGGTTGTCCTCATGACATAAATAGCGACCCTGCGTGGTCGAAAAAAAGGGTACACACCAATATCAAACAAACCGCCTCCGGGCAAACCCTTTACTTTACAAAGATCTACTTTTACAAAGATCTACTTTTCTACGACTTTGCCACCGCGTTTTCCTCTTTCTACAATGTCGCCCTTCAAGTTCGTCGGGCTGCATCGACCGATCTCCAGCAAGCTTGTGAGTACCGTTTTACCGAATAACCCTAGGCTTTAACCTCGAGGCGTATTGCTGAGGTTTCGTCTAGTTCTTTATTCACCCCTTACTGGTATTAGCTAGATCTACAAGTTTTCGTACCAATTCTTGTAGTTTTAGCTATTATCATTATTATCCCACTCGATCTAGATCCTATCGGCTTCTAACACCGTAGCCGATTCCGACCTACTCGAGTGCTGACGTCACGATCAGCCGATCTCAGCCGATCTATCTATTCGCACATCCGCGCTTCGGTCGCCCTCGAGCCGGCCGATCCTGTTTTTCTCGTATCGACCGATTGGCTGGTACACGTGTCGCTACAAGGCCATCGGTTCTCTAGCCGATCCCTAATATTTTTCCATTGTCAATCAACAGGTCAGATTGGCTAGCACGCCTGCACCGGGAGTCACGCAGTCGCGCCATGAGGTGACGTCCTATTTTCGCGTCAACAACAAGTATTTCGATATGCAGGGACTATATGTGTGTTTGTTTGTGTTGATTACGGTGTCAATTGATGCAATGAAATTAGTTACCTTTCATAATTAGATTACATTATATTTGACTTAACCAAACACCATAGATGTGAAATTATATGTTGTGGAACTTGTAAAAAATATCTTCTATTTTGGTTGTATATTTATAAATAGGAAAAAGTCTATTTTTGACCATTCAACTATTATCCAAGTTTGATTTTGGCCATCAAACCGCAAAACCAGAAATCTTTGGCCATCTAACTCTTAAAACCGTTCATATTTTGCCATCCAGTGATTTTCGTGAGTGATTTTGCTGATGTGGATGCCATGTGGCAGTGAGGCCCACTTGTCAACCCTTCTCCCTCCTCTCTCTCTTTCTTTCCTTCTTTCTCCTCTCTCTCTCTCTTTCTTCTTCCTTTCTCCTCTCTTCTCTACCAACAGCCGGCGGCCATCACCGTGATAGCAAAGGCAGCGGCGCTCAATCCTGGCCTAGATCCAACAGCTAGGCGGCCTCCTCTCCCCTTCCCGTGATAGAATCTGCTGGTGGCGGCAACACGGCGGATTCCAGGCGATGCGCGTGTGGGAAGGTGAGCAGGCGGCGCGGGGCATTAACCGACGACACAGGTAGCGAATTTCAGCGGGTTGCGCGGCACAAGAGTAGGTGGAGATCCTCTTCCTCGGGTCCGGCGGCGGCGCATGACCCTCAGGATAGCTCCGACAGATTCCCCAGCAGAGCACGGGCAGCTCCGGTGCTCGACGGGCATGGAGGTCGCGAGGTCGCATGGGAGCCTCACGATGCGAACGTGGGAACTCCTCCCGATGCACGAAGATGGACGTCGGGCAGGCGAGAGCTTCTCGTGTCGCTACAGGGGTGGCGTCGAGGCGCGGGGACATCAAGAGCAGGGGAGGGAGGCCGGACGGAGCAGGGAAGGTGCCGCAGCGACTACAGCGGGGACAACCAAAGCAGGGGAGGGAGGCCAAACGGCGCTGCGAGTTGTGGTGACGCCTGGAGCGGGGAGGGAGGCTGGCTCAGGGGAGGCGCTGAGGCACGGGGACGACCGGAGCGGGGGTGGATTGACATCACGAGGTGAAAGAGCGAGTGTGGCGAGAGAGAGGAGTAGAGAGAAGAAATAGAGAGGAGAGAGAAAATGTTGATGAGTGGGCTCCACTGCCACACGACGTCCACATCTGGAAAATCACTCACGAAAACCACCAGATTGACAAATATAAACGGTATTAAGAGTTGGATGGCTAAAGATTTCTGGTTTTGTGGTTCCATAGCCAAAACCAAACTTAGATAATAGTTTAATGGTCAAAAAATGAACTTTTTCCTTATAAATAAACCGTAGGATGAACTCTATTCCTCCTCAAATATGATCCTTTTGCACGGTGGTGCCGTCAAAACTAATGCCCTCCAGTCAGATATGCCCATACAAGAGCAACTCCAACATATTAGCTAAATCAATTTTGTCAGCTAAAATAAAAAAAGTAGGAAAAAACTCAATCCAATAGACTTTTCATCCGGTTAGACTAAGTCCAACAACACAATGCAAACCTCCACATGCATTCCGTCATTTGCCTCCCCCATAGTAGATGCCTTGCTCAAGCATATCAGGTCACCTCCAACAGATGATGCAAATCTCCCCATCGTCGTCTTGCGAGAGGGAGCGTCGCCGCTGGAGCTCCGCCTACCCCAAGATTGATGCGACACTGACCCAGTTCGACGCGACGCCGCTGGCCTGGAGAGGGAGGAAGGCTGCGGGAGGAGGCTCGGCGGGGAAAGCTCGATCTATCGGCTAGCGCGTGGGAGAGACCTCCGCGCTTGAATTGCTCCCCGCTACGCCGCCTGGGCTGCTCCTCCCTCCACGCCTTCCCCCGGCGGGCGTTGCGGCGAGGGACGTCAGGCCGCAGGCAGCGCATCCACGGTGGAGGAGGAAGGCACCTCCGAGGGGTAGCGCCGCGCGGGGGAGCATGAAGGTAGAGCGAGAAGGCCGCACGAGGCGCCGAGAAGGAGCTCGGCGACATCGAGGCCCCACCAGCGGAGGTCGATTCGGTGGCGGAGGAGCTCAAATCAGCGGCGGTGGAGCCTCAATCGACGACGGTGGCCAGCGGCCAGCGGCAACGCCTCTATTGCTCCTCCTTCGTCGGCCAGAGGCAGCACCTCCTGATGAGTCCGGCCCAGCACACCTCTCGGGGAAAGGCCCAATCGCCCCAAAAGACTAGTCAAATAGGGGAAGGGTGGCTCTCCCTTTTAAGGTGGTTTGGTCTTCCCAAGCTAAGCAAGGTGGCACGGCCGCCACACCATCGGGCGCCTACAGCTCGCGCCAGCCCATGGCCCGCTACACCGCTGGGCGCACCGCCTGCTCGCTGCGCTGGCTAATCCAGTACTCGTTGGACACGATCCGCCTACACCGCGTGCGCTGGGCAAACCGTGCTCCACGGCTGCCCTCATCATCCTCCCCTTCTTAACAAGGGCCCAGCTCTGATACCAAATGATAGGCGATGCCCCGATCTTCCGAGAGGTAGATGGATATGTCGATTGGTGTAGACTCGGCGTTGGCGATCTTGGCTTTGAATCGGCATGATTCGGACCCGCAACCGTACACCTTTGCTCCGCTGGTTATCAACCAAGCACAACTTGATTGACCTCGCCACGAAAGCTTTTCCCTGTAAGCGAATCGAGAACACAAGCAAGAAAATGGTAAACACGCAATCGAATATTGCAGATGTAAATGAAGCAAATATCAACGGAGTTCGAGCACTCAATTCGAAAGGACTAGTCAACACAGTCGAGGAGATGCAAGAACATGGGCCTTGGATCACGAAATGGACTTGGCGTCATAGTTACAATGAATCACGAAAGTTTCGACTTCGAAAACTTCAACTAAACAAAACCCAAGTTTCTAAGGCGGCAGCTAAAGAGTTTATTATAGGAGGGGCGACCAGGGGTGGGGCGCCCACAACTTGGGCTAAAGGCCCGACAAACTGGTGACGAGCAGCTTGGTAGATTCTGGACGTCAACTTGTTTCGACGATTCCCATTGACTCCTAAAGAATTTGGGTCTGAGACCAGTGCCATTGTAAGCTCTATGAAATTCTCGTTCCACCCATATAAAGAACGTCCAAAACGGACTCCGTATGCGACCGGGGCATCATTTTTAGTGAGTGCTGCTCCTGGACTCCGAACTGGGCTCGAACTTGTGTTGTTTTGGGCCTCCACCTTGGGGATTCGAACCGGATTAGCCTCAGACCTCCCTCTTGACTTAGAAAGCCTTGTTGGACTCCTTCTTCACTCCATGCACCACCACTCATGGACATATGCATTGGCGCCATGTCCTCATCACCTCCCCTGCTCCTCCACCGGCGAGCGGGACTCGCGGCCCGTCCCCTGCTCCCTCTGCAGAGAGGCATCCAAGGTGCAACATAGGAGAGAGGGAGCACATTTTTAGCTCACCTCTCTCCTCGGATGCAAAATGCCTACTCCCTGTCCCTGCTCTGTTGGAGTGTAATTTGGTGAGGCACAGTGTGATAGGTGATGCATATAAATGCATTTGCATATCTTTGTTGGAGTCAGTCTTAGCTAATCCAACCAGGATGGTATCCCCACCGTCGAGCATTGGCCCGGCCCGGCCCGCCCGACAGCCCGAGCCTGCGGGCTAAGCCCGGCCCGTGGTTGTTTACTGGATGGGGTTGGCGCTGATTTTTGTGGCCCAAGGAAAAAACGGGTCGGGTCAGCCCGGCCCGAGTTTTTGCTAAAAGCCCGTTAGGCCCGCGAGGTAGATCAATCGTCTGCCACTCAACCAGCCTGGAGTGGCGGCGGTGTTATTAATTCGCTTGACCCGAGGTCCCGAGCAGTCCAACAGTCAGTCGATCAGTACTAATCTGGTGTATAAATGAGAGCTGAAGAGATTAGGTTTTCACTTTTTTACTTTTCCCCTCACTCCCTGAGAGCATCTCCTTCCAACGGCGGCTGAACAAGGCAATCACCAAAAAAATCGAAATCTGGAGCCACTAGCTGGGAGCGGAGCACTCATCTCAGGTACGAACTACCACTAATCCTCTCCATCTGGCTGTGCTCGAGATTGTTTTTTACTTGTATAGGATACTATCGAGCGGATCTGCTGTGTGAGAGCAGCATCTAGTTGTGTTTGTGATTTTTCTACTGGTAGGATGGGGTTCGTACTAATTTTTTCATATTTTAATCTAAAGTTTAGACTTGAGACAATCACGTGTTTCCTCCAGATATATTTAACTATTTGCTCTTTCTTTATTCCAATTAAATATTAGGTGTCCCCTCTTTGTCACATGACCTCTGTATTCTTGATGCCTTACATAGTTTTAGTTTTTCCTCTAATGATGCAACATTTGTATTGCCACGCAGAGCTTGGAAGATGAGTCAGGCAATCGAAGTGGAAAATGAACATCAAGAGGGGGACCAAGAAGTGCAGCTGCAGGATCAGCCTGGTGGGAAACGTCGCAGGAAGTCTCCTGTTTGGAAAGATTTTGAAGAGTTAGAATCTGATGACCAAGCATGACCAAAGCTAAATGCAAAATCTGTAAGAAAATCCTCACTGCTCAGAGTAAGAATGGTACTTCTCACTTGAAAAGGCATATCGAAATGCATGATAAAGGGCAGGCTAGTCTTGATCAGTATGTCCTTCGCTCAAAAACCATAAGTTTGACCCAGATCTTATTAGGAGGGCAATAGCTGTATTTCTTGCTGGTGGTAAGCATCCTTTTACAGTTGTCGAGGAAGTTGGGTTTCATTATCTTTTAAATTGTTGTGTCCCACAGTTTAAGAAAGTTGGTCGCTTCACTGTGAAGAGAGATATCATGGCTATGTACGGAACTGAAAAAATTGTTTAAAAAATGTATTATCTGATGCACCTGGAAGAATATGTTTCACTTCTGATAATTGGAAATCTGATACCTCAAAAGATAGCTATATTTGCATAACTGCACACTTTATTGATGCTGACTGGAAGTTACAGAAGCGAATAATATTATTTAGTAAATTGCTTCCTCCCTATGATGGTGTATCAATAGCTGATACTGTTGCAGCATGCTTTAGCAATTGGAATGTTGAGTCAAAGGTCATGAGTATTACTTTGAATAATGCATCCTACAATGACAATATCTCAAATTCCCTTAGGATGAGATTGCTAGCTCATGGTAGATTACTGTGTGATGGTGCATTTTTTCAAGTTCGATGCTGTGCACATATTCTAAATTTGATTGTTCAAGCTGGGTTGAAATTAATTGATACTGTTGTTGACAAGATTCATCAAGGAGTTCAGTATATCCATGGTTCTAGTATCCGTAGGCATAAATTTTATGCAGATGCTCAAATTATATTTCATTTAGATACTAAAAAGAAGCTATGTCTTGACATGCCTATGCGTTGGAATTCTACATTTAGAATGCTTGAAAATGCTTTGTTTTATAAGGGAGTTCTTAAGCATTATGCATCGAGGGATGCAACCTTCTTGGCTAATTTTGATCTTTCTGACACTGAATGGAAGAAGGTAGCAATCATGACTAATTTTCTGAATCCCTTTCATGAAGTTACATGCACTTTCTCTGGCACAAAGTACCCAACTGCTAATTTGTACTTCAAAGGTGTATTCAAGATTCACTCTCAGTTACTTCAAGCTGCCAAAGAGCCACATAATTTCGTGTCTCCTGTGGTGACAGAGATGAAAATTAAGTTTGATAAGTATTGGTCAGACTCACTGGTACAAAACGTGGATACTATAACACACCCTTGTAACAGAAAACTATGTGTTACCGATAAAGGTTGTAACACATAACACTTGCTTTATGAAATTGTTTTACGGATGATGATTATAGTAACACAAAAACAATGTTACACTTGAAGTGTTACAAAATGGTATTTTATTGTAACACATAACCGGAACATGTAAAATGTGTTCTAACCACATATCATACTGTAACAAAAATTAATGTTACAAGTCAAGTGTTACAATGCAAAACATCAAAACATCCATATTTCTTTTATTTTTTAAACATAAAAAACACATGAAACACCAAACGCTCAAATTTCCTCCAATACATAGAGAAACTTTTTTAATCAATAACCAAGACTTATTACTACAACAGTGTTGATCAGCATGTATAAGGGTATCCAAATCAACGACTGTTATGAATTGGACAAAAAAATAGCAAAAATAAAAATAAACATGTCATTTATAGGATCCGTTACCACAATCTCTGACACCCTTCACAGGAACCATATTTACCAAACCAACTATACTTTATTATTGAAGTAGTGTGAGTTTTATTCTTTTTGATCGACTCTTAAACTTTGATAAACTATTTAGACATCCAATTGACATTATGTCAAAGCTTAATTAACGAGCTAGATCGAACTATTAACGAGCTGAGCTGAGGCGAAACTTTTTGTTCATTTTCTTAACAAGCCAAGCTGGCTTTGTATGCAGCCCTAGTTGCTCTAGTAGTATAACCAAATAATCACTAGCCATATGCAGTCTTCCATTTATTCTTTCGAAAATAATTGATGAGTGGGATTAAAAATTAAATTACCAAGATGAAACGTGTTAGTACTTAGTAGTACAGCTGGACCATATCTAGATAATGGTAGAATGTTTAATTAACTCTAACTGGTTATATTTGTTACTGGTAGGACCATTAACGTACATATATATATTCAAATTTTATATGTACTAAGAATTATGATCATGTTATTCTGACAATTGATCATCTCTGAAAATATGTTTTTCATTCAACAGGGCTAACACGTCTGTATTCTTTGCAACAAAGTCATCTTTTGTATGGAGCAAATATAATAATGACGATAATACTGTGATATCAACCAAAAGAAATTCCAAAAAATAGAAATTGCGTAAAAGAAAAAAATAGAAATTGCGTAAAAGTTGCAGCTGGCCTCCCATGGGTCCTCGTAATCCCTATTCTGGCAACCGCCGTCCCTAAGCTCTCTCGATCAGCACCACATCGCTGCGCTTTTCTTCAACCCTCCGAGCAGATCCGATGTGCCGCCGCGCCGCCAAAAATCACAACCAATCGAGCCCTCCGAGCAGGTCTCTGATCTCCCTCAGATCGCGCATCCAAGCACTGCTAGCTGTTCACACGTGGTGTGACCCCGCCGCCACGACTCTGCGACAGCCACCATCATCCATGACTTCGACACGCATAGCACGCGCTGATCTGCAGTCCTTGAAGTCCACGTTGATGTTCTCTTCGCTCGCATCTTGAGACATCGAGAGGGGGGTGACGCGAGGGGCACCATGCAAGATGCAGATGTGCTGGTTCCTGGCCGCCGGAGTACATTGACTCTCTCCCTGCCATCAGTAACAGCGCTATGCTAGTGCAAGCATTGCTGCTATTTCTTGCCGTTGTGGAATGGAGGAATCTCATACTATCAGGAAATTGGCGGTGTATGGAGGCAAGAACACTTGAGGTAGCACATACTGTTTTTTTTAGATTAGGCACCTTAATTGTCAAAGCTTCTTTCAGGTCTACACGAACCTTACTAAATACTAAGTAATTTTCTTGTCACCTGAAAATACTTCATGATGTATGTTTCACTAATCCATCTATTTTCTATAGTATCTTTTCAGTGTTAGTTGCGAGTATACTATACTGTAGTCTTTTCTTCAATTTCTGAGTAAATGCATCTTACAAACTCCCACCTATTAGTGAAAGTTCAATTTAAAACAAACGCCATCTGATAGTCTACATGTATAGGGTGAGGGAGGTCTTCAAATCTTTTTAAATGAAATAAAGATGGCTTGCATCAGGGGGGAGAAGAGGATTCAAATCTTATTACATTTTTCTGAAACTGCAGAGGTTCAGATAACATTCTGAATATGTTTTTTATTCTTATTTTTCAGTCAGACTTTAGTATATATCAACTTGTTTCTCTTTTCTAGTGTTCAGAAATGCCTATTACAATCTTATTATTAATATGTTTTGTACGACAAAATTAATCAAAGGTGGAGAAGAAAGACAATTCATTTAAGAGTAAGAGATTTTAGCTTTTACAAGTCTCTAGTTTGGTTTCTGAACTTTAAACAGTTGGGATGCAAACTAGAACTTGGTTAGACATCATTTACAAACTCTGCCTTTACCCTTTCTAAAACTCATGTGGTGAGTAATTAATGTTATCAGAACTTTAGTGCTGAACTTCTCCTTATTCTACTGATATATTCAGATATCATTCTGTAGGTGTTCAAGATACTATGCTGTTTAATTCTCACACTTTGCTTACAAGCCATTATCTGCAGCCTTCTTCTTTTCTAGTACATTGGCACAGTGACATTGCAATAATTTTGCTTGAGGAGTTGTTTATTCCCATCTGAGCATCTATATGTAAAGCACATTTCTGAAGCAATCTTATTTATCCTTAATCCTTAACTTGATTGTCTTTTCAGCAAATAGTCAAAGGGAGAAAATGACAAGTTAGAAAGAAGTAGGGGCTGTGGCAGTTAGAAAGGCAAGGTGAAATTATATAAGGATCTCTCTAATTCAGTTTTTTAAGCTTGTTAGCCATAGTAAACATCTACTCAGTAAATTTGCACTATATATGCGACAGAGGAATATTATAGTGCTCATAGACCTGTTCAGAATATAAAATAAAAATCATATTGTTCAGAGCTGTTAAGAATAACACTGTTCAAATGCTATTGCTCATATACCTGTTCAGAATATGGAACAATGTTGTCATGTGAAATATTAACATTTAAAATGCCTCATTTTAGCACACCAACTTTTTTATCATAATATGCTTAGGAAAACAGTAACTATTTCTTGTTCTCTATTGCTAATATGATATTATTCATTTCAATTTTCCAAGATTTAGTATATGGAATGATACATTAATTATATTAAAACTAGCTTTCACTATGACGGTTTACATCGTTACAGTTATAACTAGCTTTCTCTATGCAGGTTGCAGTCACCAATGCATGAATTTGTATATCTGGATGTGCACAAGGCTGGATGAAGAAGCAATGGATTTCAAGAATATTTTATATTTGTATCTAGATTTCATTTCTCGTAGTGAAGGCTTGTACTATTCAATGATGTATACATTTGTTCACTGAATTAATATCATTACGTAGTATCTAACAATATATGAATGACTACAACTATGTTTCTTTCCTACAATCAATGTAGCTTTCTTCGAATTTTGAAATTCATGGACCATATGATTGTAGATGAGCAATGTTCCCATATGAAAGTTCATGTCAGTATAAATATATTTCATTGCATATTTGCAATTTATAATTATTATTTGTTCAAAACTTGAATGTGTTACAATCGGTAAAGAAGTGTTACAAACTATATGTGCTTAGAACTACAAATCATTTTCTTACAAAAGTGTTACTACCACAACGTGGAAGTGTAACCGAAGCTGAAAAATATGTTACAAAAGAAAAGCATTGTAACACTTACAATTGTTCCATTAGACAAGTAATTGTGTTACTAAGTAGTAACACTTTTATAGAATTAAAGGAACACATGTGTTTTGTTCCAATAGATCGGACTATAGTAACATCGCAAATAAGAACACATATAAGATGTGTTACTATCTCATCTAGTAACACAATTTTTAATCTATAGTAACACATGTTGGTGTTACCTTAACTATGTTTTGTAGTAGTGACTACAGCTTGATTCTATCATGTGCAGCTGTCCTTGATCCCGATACAAGCTTAATCTTATTAAGTACTGCTACAAGAAGATACATGTTGATGAGTCTACTGCTGTAGAACAAGTTAATAAAGTTGTGGCCAAGCTTTATGAGTTATTTGATGAGTACAAGGTCTTGAATCCTACCGCATCTAACACCAACCCGAGTAATAATGTTGAACAGAATCGACAAGATAACTTGTTTGATGATTATGCTGAATACTTGACCACTGTTGCACCACAAACTCAGAAATCTCAGTTGGATTTGTATCAGGAAGAATCGACAAGAGACCCAAAAGTTGACTTGGATGTATTGGAATTTTGGAAGGCCTCATCTGTCAGTTATCCAGATCTTGCAAATATGGCTCAAGATCTCCTTACCATCCCGTCTCTTTAGTTGCTTCAGAATCTGCATTCAGCATTGGAAAAAAGGTGATAACTCCTTCTCGAAGTTCACTGAATCCAGAGACAGTGGAGGCTTTAGTGTGTTTGCAAGATTGGATGCCCTCAAAGAAGGACATAGGTATTGTACATTATTTTTTTTTAGATTAATGCATGTTCTCAATTTAACATTATCAGACCACATGTTCTGAATATGTGAATTTGATGTTGATTTGAACGTGCAGCTATAGAAGCTACTGAACTTGACGATAGTGATGAGGTCATGGTTGTTGATTAGAATTTCAGGTGCTTCCTTACTCTTATACTTAAGTTTAGATGTTCACATGAAAGTCAATAAATTTACACTATAATGTTTTTTCAGGATTCTTATATTCTTCGGTCCTTTTGGAGTTTTGGTGATAGACAAGAAAATAATTTTTTTGGTTATGGACAAATAGAGATATAGAAGCTAGATATGTTTTGGTTAAGGCACTATGCAGTAGCTTGGAGAAATGTAATAGCTGGGTACTTTTAATTGTTTGAACATTAATTTGCTAGTATCAGTACTATGCAATTTGTATGCAGGTTCATCAATTATGTTACTGTCTGCGTTACTGTGTGGTTGATATTTTTAAATTAATTTTTTCTATGGTATTATGTTGTTTTGTCAACTGTGGTTGATATTTAATGCCTTTAAGTCCTGTCTGCATGAGTGTACGTGTGAATTGTGATAACTATTAAAATATGAGTCAGCAATGCTATGGGGTTTGGTCAGGTGCCAAGGTTACTCGGGCTAATGGGACGGGCCTGGGATTCCCTATTTTTCAATGGGACTTGGCCCGGCCCGGCCTGGTGAGCTTAGTGGGCTGGCTTGGGCACAGGTTAACAAGCCCGAAGGACCCGGGCTTTTAGTCGGCTCGGCCTGAGCCCGGCCCAAGCCCGAGAAATGCTCAGGTCTACCCCCGCCTCGCAATAGCTATTTTTCCAGAGACGGATTCACTCGTCATCTGCGGCCTCCTGCCGTCCTGTACATGGTCCCACCCTCTCATCTTCACTGGTGCACTTTCGCCGCCGGCCGTGTCGCGCCATGTCACGGGACGATGACGGGCCGTTGAGGAGGACGATGCTGCCAGGCCGCCGGGGAGGACGCGCTGCCAATCTGTGTGGGGTTGTTGGGAAGGACGTGCCGCTCGCCCGCATGGGGCTGCCAAGGAGGTCATCGAGCCGCACCGGGCTACCAGGAGGATGAGTCGCTCGTTCAAGTCAGTTTGTCGTGGAGGACGCCGCCCGAGAGTGTGGGGCCGCGCAGAGGAGCGCGGACCTAGAGCGGTAGGGAGAAGGTTCACTCATTGCAGATGAGTGTCGGCCAAAGGCAGCGGGGGAGGAGCTTCGAGGCAGGGGTGCTGGAGACGCTATAGTCGGTAGAGTGAGGGCGGTGACGGGCGACGAGGAGGAACGCAAGAAGACCGAGGCAGGGCGCGGGCAGCCCTGGTCGCCAAAGCTGCCACTGCCGCTGGGAGCAGGTGCGGACGGTTGCGCTGCCAGGGGAGGGAGAGGGGAAGGAAAGGAGAGGAAGAGGGTGACTGGGTGAGGATGAGGCCGGCAGGAGTATAGAGAAGGAGAGGATAATGTGGGAATGAGGGGGTGACGAATGGATCCCAAGTGTCAGTGTGTGGAGAGGAGATTAGAATATGAATAGTTGAGAAATTTGAAGAGTATGGTTGGTTTACATTCTGGTTATGGAGCTCTTTGTTTTTTTTACAGGTTTTCTAAAACTCTAAATTCAGCTAATGTTATACTTAAGCTCTTGGAGTTGGTCTAAGATGTTGTTTATGGTATTCATTATAAAAAACTTCATGATACTAATAGAGAAATTCTAGTATTTAGTGTGCTTTGATAAATATTGTGTCAAATTATCATCTCGGATACCATGTCAATTTCATAATGTGTATATCTTTCCTACCGGAGGAAGTAGAAAGGGAGGTTTTGCATCTTGATAGGACGCCAGTATACTGTGAATTTGTCTCCAGGATACCATTATTTTTCCATTGTTTGTAGCCTTGTAGGACACTAAAAATTTGTGGTTTCATCACTTGACTAGTGCTCTCCACTTGACAAGATGAGGCAACGCCGGCCGGCCGGATCGCCAATCAGAGGCCATGGAAGAGCCCTCCAATGGCGACGGCGTGCCGCCATCTGCGTACCCAAGGCATGTTGGATCGGATGAGGGTGAGTACGGGGCTTCGTGAATCTGGCGGTGAGGACTGGCGGGAGGAGACGATTCCGACGAGGGTGATATCTGTGAAATAAGATACGAAACAGGGGGTTTTATGTAAATATTTAGATCACGATTGTTAACTGTTGTGATCAAAATCAGGGGGTGTTGTGCGTATATTTGGACCGCGATTAGTAATCGCGGTACCAACCAGGGGGGTTTATGCAAAGATCCAAGGGGCCTCCTGCAAATCGTCCGGCCCGGCCGGAAGCTGCCGGCGTGGCCGCGCCGCCGCCGGCGACCTCCGCGGAGCATACGCCCATTCAGAGCTCCAGAAACGGTTGCGTTTCTCCCCTCACAGCTTAGATTTTTTTCCACTCGGAGATGCTCCCCCACACGGCCCAAGCCCCCCTTGGAGGAGACGAGACGCAGCCCGCGGCTCCAGCCGCTGCTCACCGGAGCGTCGCCGCGTTCTGGCGGCCTTTTCTGCTGCCCTCCTGCATTTCGTCAATCAACGTCCAAATTCAGATCGTTCTGCAACTGCAATGGCCATTGGCCAAATTCCATTTCTGCTGGAAGCCTGCCTGCCTCTGCCTGTAACTGCAAACTGCAACTGTGAACAGCAGCACCGATTCAGATGTTCTGCAGATGGTCCCCTGAAATGGAGCTCGATTTCTACAATCAGTGGTTGACATGGAAGGGACGAGTTATCAAACAGGTAGCAGAGTTGGTGTTGTGAGAAGATTGCAGACGGGTATGATAGAGCTCATCGAGAACAAATGGTTCAATCTCAGTGTTGTGCTCTGCTCTGTTCATTCTGATTTATGGAAGAGAGAAATAACAAGTTTGTGCAATATGTATCTTTAGAGGAACAGCATTTGTGGATGCGAACAAATATCCTGCAAAAATTGCGGTTTGCTGATTCAAACTCGTGGGAGAGAGAGAGACTTGACAAAAGTACATGTACAGTGTCAATCTTCAGAAGCAGAATGTATGTTCCTGTTGTAGCGGAGAAAATCTTCCGGGTATGTTTCAAACTAATGCTCATCTAGGTCTAGGACTCAACGATACGTCTTATAAGGCAGATGGTGACGGTGACAGAGGGATGGCGATATGCTCTACAGCTTTAGCTCTATTGGTTCCATGTATTTTGGTTTCTTTGGGGTCGGTAACTCTTTCAAACCACATAGCATCTGAAGAACATCTGCCATTGTGGGGCGGTTTGCTGGATCCTCCTGAGCGCACAACATCCCTACCAACACACACCTCTTGATCTCCATTAATTGAGACTCATCAAACCGCTCCTGATCAAATAACTCCTCAATCCCTCCACTTTCCCAAGCCCTCCAAGCCTGACAAAATAAGATAAAAGCATTATATATGTACATGAAAGGATCATCTGGGAGTTAAATCTGAAACAGTAAAAAACTTATAAGTAATACTTACCCATTCATCGAAAGGAATTTCCTTGGTGGGTTAAACATGCGGATACTATCAATAATGTCAAGGAGGGTGATGCCAAAAGCGTACACATCGTTCTTCTTTGACATAACACCTGCTACAAAGTATTCTGGTGCTATATATCCTCTGAAAAGTTAAGTAAAAATGAAATGACTTAGAGGAAGAGGATGAAGAAAAAATATGCATGAAATCATTTAGGCATGCTGGTGAAATTAATTATGAATAAAGTCTTACGTCGTCCCTCTAAAATTGAATCGGTGCATACACTCTCATCACACCAACAATAATGTGTATTGTCATGGGTGATCTCATTGCCAATCAATACTTCAGATATTCCAAAATCAATAATCTTAGGATTCATATCAGAATCTAAGAGGATATTGCTTGGTTTCATATCCATATGGACAATGCCTTGTTGATGTAGGCAACGCATGCCCTGGGCTACATCCATAATTATCCGGAAAAGAGAGGGCCAATCATGTTGTGGCTCTGCAAAATATAAACTATATCACATTGAAACTGTTAATTAATGGTATGCGAAAATTAATTGAGAAAAAACTTAACCAATGGGTGAACTATGATCGAATATTTCAGTGCAAACATAGACATACCACAGATAAACTTGTACAAGCTTCCATTTGGTACAGTATTCTTCCACCCAACAATATGCCTTTATTACTCTATTTTCTCTCTGTTTAAAAAACCACATCACCGATGAAGAAGATGATGGAGTTTGTACTTCATGACATATCCCATAATTTTCACTATATTTTTGTTCTGAAGCTTTGAAACAAGAAGATTAATATCATAAGGCGTTCCCAGCTAAAGCCAGGTGACTCTGAGAATATATTGATGGAAACCACATTTCCGTCATTTAATACACCCTGAAAATCATGAAACATAAAGTTAGATGATGAGTTCATGCTTCTAAAATAGAACAAGGAGTTCCGTCGTCGTGCTATCCAACGATGATGAAGATCAGTGCTAGGCAAATTCAACATGATCTCTACAGGTTGACAATGTACAGGTGGGGAACAGTTAATAGAGTTATTAACTAGAGAAATTTTAGAGTGCTTGTTTTTATATGAAGAAAAAATCAAACTAAAGAAACAGAAACATTATAGTTTGATTTATTTGTTATTCTTTTCAAACGAAATTGTACATCTCAAAAACCTGCTTTTGGGAAAATTCAATGATACAAATGGGGATTCCTTGTTTGATTTTTTTGGATGTATTGAGAAATATCATAATTTGGTTTTGTCAGTGACCATATGAATAATCCAAAATAAAAATAAGCAAACCTTGTAGACAGTAGAATGACCACCGTGTCCAATGATGTTGTGGTAAGCAAAGTTGTTTGTAGCAGCCTTCAACTCAGATAACTAGTACTCTCTGAAGGCTGATGGTGGGCAAAGTAAAATGAATTCAAATGTGAACTGTTGCCACAATATTCAATGGTTTGATGGAGCAAAGTGGTAAATACTGATTGCTTTCAACAGAAGATGTAATGAACACTGATAATGACTTGTAACTAGCAATCTGCAATACATTGTTGCTCTCAATACTGATAATGACTGGTAAATACTGATAAGAGAAGATAACAGAAGAAAAAACTTACGTAGTAAGGGAACTCTGCTTCCTGCTAATACATTGTTCCTCTCACCATTCAATTCAGATCGGCCATGCCCATCCAAAACTCTAAAATTAGAGGATATTGTAATGCTTCCATGTAAGTAGTCAATCGAAAAGGATAAAAGCTAGTAGAGGTGCAATTCAGAAATCTATAGCCATTCAATTGCCTACAGTTGTGGTTCCCAACTTCCCATTACACATATTTTTCAGTTCGGCTCTTAATTCTTTCCAACCACCAACATGAGGAAATAAGATACAGCCTACAGGTGACAATTATTTCTTAGTCGATGAATTGCACAAGGAAAACAAAATCCAACTGACTCTAGACAGTACTTAAGAATTTAGAAGTTCTTGTATAATTCTTTAACATATTTGAACATTAGAGTATATACCTGACCTGGCATGATTAGTTGAATGCCTGTTATGTGATGTCTCAGTCACTGCTGTATCCTGAAATAAGAAAAGATTCACTTTTGGTATCATGATGAAGCTTTTATAAATAAATAATTACCTTTTCCGCAGAATAAACGTATGTGCGTGCATAACGAGAACTATTGTTAAGAAAAAGAGTATAAAACTTCTTTTTTTTCTTAGAGGAACAGGAGAGCTACGCATCATTATACTAAAAATGGAAAGAAGTCGAAGAAAACCCGTACGACCCTTATTCAGACAAAATTTAGTTATAAGAGATTTCATATTTGCAACAGATACAAAAATAATGGAAAGCTTTAGCAAATTGTAATTGCAATTGAGGAAAATTAAGAACCCGTTGCTTTGATTTTCATGTTTGTAAGGAATCGGATGCTCGTAGCCTAAGAGGAGGGGATTTTTTTTTAATTTTAACCTTTTTTTAAATTTATTTTAAAAATAACACCTCCGAAATATTATTTGCACATCTAACCCTTTTGGCCGCGCCGGCCCACATGGCGCGGCAAAACAACGTTGCCGCGCCACATCCGGCGGCACGGCAAGGCTTGCCGCACCACCGCATGTGGCGCGGCAACATTGTTTTGCCGCGCCGTTGCATGTGGCGTGACAGGACTCCCCTCAATTTAATTTACTCACTTTAGATCATCTAAATAAAATAGAATTTGAACTTTAGATATTATGAAACTTGATATGCGTAATATATAAGGTGTGAACATTCCATTTTAGTAACATATGGAATCCCAAGATATACATATTTTGAAAATTTTAATTTCAAAGTAGGCTATGTATTATCCCTATATTGCACTTAGGGTTCTCATTGATATGCTTATAAACTTAAGAGCCCTTAAAATAATAGCATTTAAACTTTGAATGTCATAAAATTTGGCATACACATAGTAGAAGGTTTAAAGGTCTCATTTTGCTAACATGTAGAAATCCAAGTGATACATATTTTAAGAATTTTAATTTCAAAGTAGGCTATGCAATATCCCTATATCGCACATAGGGTCCTCGTTAAGTGGTTATAACTTAAGAGCACTTAAAACAATAGCATTTAAACTTTGAATGACATGAAATTTGACATAAACACAGTAGAAAGTTTAAATGTATTTAACACTTACAAGTTGTACTGAGAGATAGATAATATATATTTCAAAATATGTAGCACTTGGATTTCTACAAGTTAGTAAAATGAGACCTTTAAACTTTCTAGTGTGTATGCCAAATTTCATGACATTCAAAGTTTAAATGCTATTTTATTAAGATGCTCTTAAGATAACCATTTAGAAAAGAACTAAAGAAAACCAACCTTTAGAATCAAAGAGGTTTTTTGACCCTGGACAGCTACTTCAGCAATTTCTAAAGTTTTTGTTGAGGACAAGAAGTGCGACCTTGGAGCAATGATTGCTTTGTCGATGAAGAGATACCTCCTGAGCATCTCCTCCTGTTTCACTCACATATTCAATGGTAAGTTCGGAGATCTCCACAACACAGAAAATCTACAGGATCACCATTTTAACGACCACCGACCCCAACACTTAATAGTTTACCCACGAAAGACATACTGAAGCTATCGTTGTATACGCTGCAACCTGGGAGAGGGATCATAGCCTTCATGAATTTCTTCAAGGTCCTCAATCAATGGTAGTTATTCAAAAGACTTCCCACTCCGATCTATGGTACGCTCCATATCTTCAATGAATTTCGAGAAGCTTCGCCGGGAGCAATCGGGGCTTTCGAAGGTTCGCCTTGAAGACACAATTGTAACGTGATCTTGAGAACAGTCGAGCCTCGGGCCGTACATCGAAAAAGTTTCAACATCAACAAACTCATTTTCCGAGGGCGTACAAGCAGGCGAACCCCAACCTCAGCCCTACAGCAAATTCAAGGAAAATAACCTGAATGGCGAGGCTCATCTTCCGCTTCATCATCAGAAAAGGCCTTGGCAACACGCCACACAGTTGTAACAGAAACCTTCTTAACAGCCTTCTTAGCCTTTTTCCTCCCAAATCTGCCAGGACTAGAAGCATGGCGAGTTCAGCATCGAAGTACCTTCACCTTCCTCTTCTTTACTAGATTCCAAAGATTTAGTCTTCGAGGGGCAAATAACGGTGATAGCTTCAGAAGTTTCTTTAGATTTCTCCTTCCTCGAAGCCTTTCTCTTGCGAGACTTAGAGGAAACCCCAATCGTTCTGAGAACCGGTTGCCCGGAGGTTGCATCTTCTTGTCCGGGCAGGGCCTCGAGTGGAAAGCCACTTGAAAGCATCGAGTTCGGAGAAAATTCGGTTCACTTGTTTCTTGTGCTTCACAATATGGGCCTTGTATTCATTAAGAGTGAATTCTCCAACCATTTCGCAAACTTTTTAGTAGTGCGTCCGAATTGACTTACAGCCCATAAAAAACGCATGACAAAGTGCCTTTATCGGGCAATTGTCTGCGTCGACCTTTGCCGTGCGTTTCGAGGAAAGCGCGACAAAGTCTTTGCCGTGCATAATAGTCCCTTTGCCGTGCGCCGCAGGCACGACAAACTCGGTGTTTCCCGTAGTGAGGAGAGTGCCAACACAAGATGCTCGTAGAAATGCCGCTACCAGACAATGGTAGTGGCGGCAAGACCCTCTGCTTGCCATCCGGTTAGCTTCTTTTGTTCTTGGCTGGCTACCGATTATGGAAGCAGTGTGAACTGTGAAGGAATTGAAACCAGTTTGACTTGCTGGTGGAGCCGTGGAGGTGATGTCGGTGGCTCAGTGCGGGAAAGAAACTGAGAGCACATCAGCACAGGCGATGCTGGGACGCGCGCTGGATTCAACATGTTCGACGAAATACCACAACCTGCCAGATTTTCCAGGGAGTAGAAACTTTTTTGGTTCGGGTGTCGTGGTGCTTTGAAGGTGGGCTTGAAGGTCTTCGTAGGATTCAGGAAGGTATTCCCTGTTGCTGTTTAGTCAGCAAGAATAATATGACCACGTATGAAGGTGGAAGACTGGAATCTACTGAGAAATTTCAAGACACCGTGTTTCTTCCAAAGTGTCTACTACTTGCCATGTCAGATTCACTTTTTTTAATGTAAATGAAGTCCTCTAATCTTGCCGTGTGCCCGTGACTGCACAGTTCTTCTTTATCTGTCTATTCTATTATTTATTAGATAATAATACAAAGTATCTTGGATTAGAGCCCTCTCGTGATCCGGGGCCTCATGTGGAACTTTGTAATCTACGTTCACATGTGATAGCTCTACCACTTTGCTTTTTACATCATAAACTCATAAAATATGATTAATTATTCATTCATTGCTAATTTTATCCGAGACTAGGATCCCAGTGGAGCAGCTAGAGGAGACGGTTCGGCGCGCCTACTTACGTATCACTTCCTATTGGGAATTAAGGTAGCTACCTGAACAAAATTCGCCTTATATCCCATAAATTCTCTTCTTGAACAAAGGAATTCAGCTTATATTGTAAAATCACCCTACACACCTCTCTTCTAGAATTGCGAGATCCACATAACCAGATACAAATGTTGTGGATTAAGGAATAATTACCTCATATAGAGCACGATAGGCTCGAGGCAATCCAAAAGGCACTCCTGAGATTTTTGATGGATGAGGCGATATAAATCCCTAAAGAAAATTTCATTACATCTGTCCAACCGGAGAGACTAAAGGTCATTTCTCTACATGTGCACGGAGCAAGGGACAGAACCAAGACGAGATCCCATACGTGACGTTCGTTGCTGGAGGACTGCGTTCGTTAACTCGATGCATATGCATATGGTTACGTTGTTTAACTGTTGTGTGTGCAAACTCTGGACAAGATTCTAATATATCGCTCACATTAATAAGATCATTACCTGCTAGCTATAAATTAAATGATCATCGTATATATGCCACGACAGATTGGAATCCTGTCGCCATCGATCGCATTGATGAGTGAGTAGTATGTATATATGGATCATTTTGTTTTTGTGAGTAGCGAAGCCAGCTACCTTCCGTCGTCCGCCCAACTAATTTATTCACGATGAAGCATCTTCAGTCCTATTAGTGAATTAATAATTAAATAAAGCACACGACACCAACCATCGAGGGTTGCTTAGTACTAGAACTAGACTAGAACACACAGCTATAGCGTTGATTGCACGTCTAGATCACGCCACACACGGTCATTGCTGTTACATTCTGATTGATACTTTGATAGCGCCTTGCATTGACTGACTCCTGCATGTATATTCGCATTCCATGCATCTCACTACAAACACTGCAGCTTTTGAGGCGGCCGACGGGATTATGCATGACCCGCACATTATTTTTCTTAGCTAATGGCCGGCCGAGTGGATTATATATACGCTCAGCATTCACTGACGAGAAAACTTGTAGTGTCTTGTTTCATACATACGCTGGTGAAAAAACTCATAATCTTGTAGTGTCTTGTTTCGGGCACTCAACAAAAAAACTTGTTTGCTGTGGCTGAAAGAATGCACTCGGTAAACAAGCAATGCCGATCCGATGGCTGAGAGTGCACCACGTCATAGGGTGGACACCTGCCCCTATGCTTATAAAATCCACTCTCACTTCCGGTAGTGCTCTACAGTAGTATATATTTAAATCAAATCATCATCCATGCATGGTGAGTTGGTGACAGATAAGTAGGTGGCAACAAAATAATCGAACTTTGAGCAACTTTAGCAAGATTCCTACACCAAACCCTACTAAGTCCAATTTAGATTTCATCATCGATTTATACAGACCAGTTGAAAAACAGAGCCATTCGTCTATGGCTGCTGATTGTCTTATGCGGTTTTGCCGACTGGCAGTCACGAGTATTGGGTCGTCTATTACTTGGTTATTTATAGGGTTTGTTCCCAAAATCGCTTTTGAAGTAGTGTCCACTTGTGAGCGACCCCAAGTAGTCTCCAAGCTTTTGTTTTTTTTGTGATTTTAACTGTGTATCTGCAAATTCATCAGTCTGTTCGACTAGACCCCAACTATAAGTATACGTGCAAAAGATGACATGATCAGTAGCTTAGAGATAGTGATCCTAACCCTACTATATAAGTGGACGCCACTCTGTCTGCCGACGCATGTAGGCAGAAGCAAAAGATTGTAGGAGGAGAGGTAGGGAAGGTTGACCCAGCCGGTCCACGTGATTCCTTCATTCTCTGTCGACAATAATTCAATAAAGACTTGTCCATGTACGAGGAAGACGTACTTCACAGGCCTATCCATCCACCACCCAGAGCTTGAGCTACGGCCGGCTTGCAACGTTGAAGGAGATCGAACACGGTCGCCGGTAAAACCGATCGATGTAGGTTCTTCTTCTTTTGCCTTTCTGTTCATCATGCATCATCAGCTGCAAATACTTCACTAGCATGCAGTCATCTCATTGTTGTTAACACCTGGACTCCTGGAGCTAGATCGAGTTGAGCATATGTATATGCAGAGCAAGCAAAACACATGTTTTCTTTTGCCCTATCTCTGTTACTTAATCAACTATATACTAATAAGGTTTGAATGCTTAATTTGCGGCAGCACGCAGGATGGCAGATCTGCTGGTCACCGTGGGGAGGATTGTTGAGCTTGCATGGTCGATCAAGAAGGCTGTCGAGGCGGTTCGGCTGAGGAGGAATGCCGGCGTGATCGAGAAGCGAGTTGGCAGGGTCAGCCGGCTCATCAGGCGGATACAGGAGGAGGTGACGGAGGCGACTAGCAGCAAGTTGAGTGGCGACCTGGAGGATCTGGTGGAGGCCCTGGATAGCGCTCAAGCTGGTCACGGAGTGCCAGAGCGTCGTCCGCTTGAGCCGTTCATCGCGCCGGAGGCATGGCTGACAAGCTGCGCCGGTGCAGACTGAAATATCCGACGCAACCATGATTATTTTGTTAGCCCTCAATGTTCGTGCCACCGTTATTTTGGAAAACATCGAAACGCTGTCCATCGCCTCCCTCGGGCCCCACAGGTACCGTGCACGTACTGCCTCCTTCCATAATATGATCGATGTGTCGCTAGTTTGATCAATTATTGTGTTTAGCATAAAAATCAATAGTTTTCGCTTCCTCACATACATGTATAGATGGTCTACATGGTGACACCCATCAAGTGTATATACCTTAACTTATTGTTGTATTAGGTAATTTATAATCATATATTAGTTTACTTTTGAACATTTATGTATGATACACATGAAGATAATTTTGTTAAGATTTAGGTGTTTACTTCACGTTATTTTTAATAATGACATGCTTGGATAACTTAGATACAAATCTAGACTAACATTGTAAGTTATGCTTTATAATGATAAGTAAATTGGATAAATATTTTTGAGTTATTTTAGATTATTTTTAATGACTAACTTGAGTTATTTATATATTAGAATATTTTCATAAGATAATGGTGGGTAACTTTAAATATAATAGGCCAATGACTATGGTTACTAAAGTTTACATGTTTCAAAAAGAGTCTCCAACTAGTGATAGTAAGATTTGTGCCTAGCTAAACATTGAGGGATTAGCTTCACAAATATACTCCTATTACAATACTTGCACAGTTATTTCACAAACGGACAACATTTTTATTACATTGGCCACCATATGTACGTTTGTTGGCAGGTCGAAACTGTGGGTCCCTCAAACTGACCTCATTATTAGTTATAATTATATTTGTATTGTGGTTCCTTTAATAGCTACGGAGCAGTAGTTTTATGAACGGAGGCAACTACCGGGAGAGGGCTCTCCGATAAGTCTTGGTCCAGAGCCCTTTCCAGCGCCCCACCCATGTCTTATCCTTTTGCACTCACGACAAAAAAAGAAATAGAAAATAAAAATGCACCAGGCCGCCTCTTATTCCTCCATGACCACAACCTCCGCCTCACCGGCGTCGCTCCGATGGCTATGAGCACCATCCTTCTCTCTCCCTTCCCTCCTCTTATATTCATGGCATTCAGATATGAGATCCCCGCCTCCCGGCTAGCCAACCCAATTTAACCGCCACCCACAACCCGCTACGGCTACAGCTACAAGCAAATGGTGACCCGCCACAAACCCTTCCCTGCAAATCTCGTCCACTATCCGACTGACAGCGTCACCGCTGGCCTCGCCGCCAAGACACAAACCGGGACCACCGTCCGGGCTTGCTGCCTCTCCATCTCTCTAGATCCACCGCCATGAAATCCCAAACCTTAAACCCAGAAGCCCCAAATCCCTAACCCAAACTCCTCCTCCACTCATGCTCCACCTGCCACCGTCCGCTCCGCCTACCACTTGCTGGAGATGGAAGATCCCTAGAGGAGGAGGAGGTAGGGTGGTGTTACTATTGCTTCAGCACTTTATCGCTTCTGCCTATTTCCTATTTCTGAGATCTTCCAACAACCCTCGGCTTCTTCGTTCCTCCAAAACAGGGAGCCCTATCGATTTAGATTTTGTGTTTTATGAAATTGAATTTTGTAATATTGTATAAACATTCTTTTAGTATTTCAGCATCACATGGTTCAGTCACCTCCTTCGGCTACCATAGAGTACGATGAGGAGGAAGAGGAAGACTTTGTCGGTGGCCCGACAACAACACATAATGGGGAGCTCCGCAATGTAGCAGACCATGAGACTACTGTCCTCTTTGATCCCTCAAAAGGTGATATTTCTATGGATTCACTAGTCTTGTTAAACTACTTATTTGCTTTCCACGAGGAATTTTTATGATTCACATATAACTTGCTCATGCCCCCCTGAACTCCTGTGGTGGAGGATTTTGTTCCCTCATCCCTCCCTTTACGTACATGTTTGCACAATTGTCAATGTTAGACACATTGTAGAATTTTAATCCTTTTCTTTTACTTGAAAGGTAGTAGTTTCCTGCATGTGTGCATTTTTTTAGGGCTACATGTGCAACTTGTATGTTCATACAATGACTTGTATTTAACTGTGAAGTTTGACTTTTCGTATAATTCATATAAGAACTTGTGACTCATAACCAATATAACAATAGACATGTGAATGTTATCTTCTAGTGGCTATTAACAATCGATAGACAGCCACAACCCCCCACACACACACACATAGACATCAATGTTCCATGCATGTTTCATGTGAGATGAGAAAATTAAAGGGGTTTAAATATAAAATGTATGCACCGTTCATCAAAATAAAAATATGATTGCACCATTATTATATATGTATGTTTCAACAAGAACTTAAAATAAGATCTCACTTGAGTATATTTTCACCAAAATGATGGTTATTTTAAAAATGTATCTTACGTTATTGCATAAATTGGCATAGCTACTTCCTATCATGCATATTTTTGATAAGTTACTTTCTGCCAAGAACTACAAACTTAATTTTGTCCATCATCCATTTACCACAAAGTTATTTTTTTCTATTCATTCATGTACTACAATGTTAATTTCCTTAACTTTCATAAAATACAAAGTCACTTTTTCTAACATTTCTGGACCATAATTTTACATTTTCTTAACTTTTAACGAATTGCAAAGTTACTTTTCTAAATACGGGTTTGCAAAAGTAACTTTTATACTCATAATTTACATTCATGACATATAAAAGTTATCTTTTCTAACATTCACCGAGTGTAAAGTTCAAAGTTACTTTCTCTATCTACCGTTGTGTGTTTCACCCTAGTGAGGTTACTCTATTTTCTACTTATCAGTTACTAATGAAGTCACTAAAGTAAGTACTCAAGATGAAGTCAAAGACGTTGGAAATGGGTCACACTCTACCAATGTTAACGAGATCTCCGGAAGCAGTGAAACAGTGACACTTGCTGGAGAAGAAACAGGGCTCAAACTGACTGCATCGATAGCCGAGAGCAAAAATATATGGCCAAACGGGAGTGGTGCCCTTGACATTTCCAGTGGCAGCACGAATACAACTGAAGTGCATGAAACTCAAGCTAAGAAGGATGAAAACGCCACAGAGCCCTGTGGCAGTGTTTATGTTGAAGGGAGCTCAACGTATTTGGATTGTCATCTAATTTCTTCCTTCTTCATTCCCACAGGTATGTTTTACCGGCTTCCATGTATGATATGTGTCTTCATCCTTTGAAATAAAAGTAATCTAATAAGATGTATTTATAAAATTGCACCTCAATTATTCTACAACTTTTAGTCTTCCTTTACCCCACTCCAAACATGTTTCCTGTCAAACTTGATTAGCATCACTACATTTATTCTTAATTCTGTGTACATCTGTGACTAATCTATCTGAAAGACCATGGTTAATACAAACATGGGTTCCTTTTTACTGTATAATAAGAAGCAGAGTTGAAAGTCTAGGCTGATTGTTTCAGACATAGATAGCTTTTCTTTTAGGAGACTAGCATAGATATAATTTGCATAATATGTAAAAAAATATTCTTAGTATATGACACCTCAAATTTGATGTATTAGCCTGCCTCGACTTCACTAACATTCTCTTCTTGCGCCCGCTTTGTTTTCCTTGGGCTATTGGGCTCGACCCTTGCTTCTTTTACATTCCTTTTAATCTTTTCTTTGTATTAATGTATTTACCACTGCAGTAATGTATTCCTCTAAAAATAATGTTCTAGTTTAGTTTTAGGGAAAAGTAATCACAACTTCGTTCTGGTACTGTGCTTCTGGGTGGTTGTTTTTAATTTTAAGAAAAAAGGAGATCGTTTCCAGCTTCTGTAGTTGTTACTATAGTATATCTTATTTTAAAATGGACCAGCTTAACTTGTGTTCTGCCATCAGGTTGTTTTAATATTTTCCGTATATTCAAAAGGAGTGATGTAAATCAAGAAGTTCATGTTCGACATCCTTCACATAAGACATCCAAGAATCTTGGAAGTTGGCTTCTTTCTTATTTCCAGAGAGTAGATAATCAAAAGATACCAGCTTATGCAGGTATGTATGTAATGCATATTCTGCTTCGGTGGGTTTATCCTATTATCTTTACAGTACAATATCCAGGTTGATTGGTAATTGCACCATAGTTTACTCCACCATGCTTTTAAAATGCCCATGATTTGAAATAACAAATGTTTTCATCTATACAACCTGCTCCTTACTATCAGAAGTTCATGAACCAGTTCTAGCATTGGCGGTGCTATGTATGACAGTTTCTCGACTAATGGCATTGTTATGCGCTAAAGTAACTTATTGATGAACATTCTATTCTAGTAAGGACCTCTTAATGCTCTGATCACTATACCACAGCCCTTCTATACCAACTACTTTGAAGTCGGTATAAGCCTGTACCATCCCACCATCGGTCGGTATAGAGTTATAGCGACTCCACACATAAGTCGCAATAAGTGGCGTCCGGTATAAAGTTATACCGACTGACATAGCTATGCCGACCGATCGTTGGATGCCCCCTGAAGTTTATACCGACCAATGGTTGGATGGCACCATTTTGGATGGATTAAAAAAATAAAGCAAAGGTTAATCAGTGTCCAAATTCATACAGCATTCATCACAAAAGTAAGTGACAATGTTGGCAATACAAGCTTTATTCATTCATGTAGACACATAACAAATACAGGTAGCACTTTGATGTCCATCAATAGTAGATATATCCTAGCTACATATTTGGATTGTTTGACTCCAAAACAAAAAAAAGGAGATAATCTCTAGGTAGTACAAAACTAATTAAACAATGGATCAGCACTTTGATCACCTTGATGTCAACAAGCTGCTGCCTGGCACATCCTTAAGCTCCTCAAACTCAATATTGGTATGCAATCAACAACGCTATTAGCTACACAAATATAGCTGATCCTAGCTACATATTTGGATTGTTTAGCTCCAAAACTATAAAGACATCTACAGGAAGCCCAAACAAAAAAAAAACTGTTCAACAATTTGATGAGCTTGTTGACAAGTTCCGGTCTAGCACCTCCTTCCAAGTTCTTGAAAACATTGGCATGCAATCTGCATCATCCTGCAAACCTTCCATGCATATAAAACAATTCAGCAACAATATAAGCAACATTCAGGATATCAGGAATGCAATGGTTTCTGAAGAAATGAATCAATGGAGAGATAAGCAAAAATATACAAGTGACTCATACCAGTTCTGAAATCTATGAATTTGCGATCTAACAGTAGTACCTATTCCAGTCAATTCTGAACAGCAAAGGTATAAACAGTGATGAAAGAAAATATGACAACCAATTGATGGACAGAGAAACAAAGGTAAAGATGCAGAATTTTTATTACAAATGAACATAAGGTACCTATGCAATATATGCATTTATTACACTATAACCAGATTAGTTCAATTTCAATTGGAAGATAGCTCAATTTTGTTGACACTCGTTCAGGCTCTAGCAATGTTCCAAAACAGAATATAAATAAATATCACAGGCTGCTAGTCTTATTTGAGAAAGGAAGTGATTATACTTCGAGAACCTCAGCTCAAACTAATCTAAGTTTCAGGATGTTGTTTTTCCACAATAAGAACACTGGGCTCATTCAAACCTCATGATAAACTAGGCTATTGTGTTTATAGACATACCATGTCAGCATTCTTGTTCTGTTTACTGAAAACAGATTGGTAACTCAATAAGTCACATTTTAGTTTGCCCACATCTTTGATTTCGACATTTCGGTCAATATTCAAACATACTGCACAATAGTGTAGTTTTTCACTTATGTTCAATAGAGCATCACCCATCTTCCTTAGCACAGGACAAGACACTGGGCAACAAACAAGTTGTTATTCTGTTCAGATGTTCATCTTTAATTTATATACCATCCAAGAGATTTTGTTAATTTTGCTAATAAGAAGGAAAACATTGACCTCATATGTAGAAGCTGGATAAGAAGCACCTGAAAATTCATGACATGCCTCAAGCAGATTGCACCTCCCAAAAGCACCTGAAAATTCTGACATGACTCAAATAGATTGCAACACAAAAACTCTGGTCTCTATACAAAGTTCAAACAGAACTTAAGATGACAATTGCTTGGAATTCTTTGGGGTGTACATGCATGCCTCAAGATGAAACTACATTAACGAGCATACTCTGAACTAAAAGAACTTTCAACATAAGACACAACTGACATGTTGTCACACCCGGATTTAAAGGCAAATCTGAGTGCATTAAATACATGTGCGCCAGGATCAAGTTTACACACATGCATCGACATAGTGATAACCAAAAGACAGTGCATCTCGAAAGTGGAGTATTAACTTTATTACATGACCGAAAGTCTTTAAACTAACACACGAACGAGTAGCTAACAGCGGAAAGATAGACATGGACGTCCACCACAGTGCAATGATCAAGGAGCGAACGCCTAGAACTCGTCGAAATCACCAGAGAAGTCCTCAAACGTCCGTCTGAGCAGCAGCCGGGTTGTGTAGATGCAATATAAAACATCAATCTTGAGCACATGTCGTACTCAACAAGGGAAAAACACTATAACAACATGCAAAAGCTTTATGGTGGAAGGCTTGTGGTTGCAAAGTAGATGATCATTTTAGTTGGTCAAATTTTATTAAGCAGCTATTACTAGCAAGTGTAAGTGTATACCAAAACCCACTTAATAAATGCATAAGAACCATAAAATGCAATGCACAAGTTTATAAGTTCCATCTTCCATAGAATTACTCATGTGAGGTCCAGGCCGCTCTTGACCGTGAGCACGGCTAACTAGTTAGTTTTACACTGCAGAGTTGAAGGACCGAATCGGCGACCGAGAGGGGAGTGAATGGGAGCCGATAAAAATTTTCTCGAAGGAGATGGAAACTCCAACAAGATGAACAAGGCTTCCAAAACACGTCCGACTCAAACTACTCAAGTTGGCCAAGACCACGCAGCCACTGGAGTGCTACTGGTCCTAGGAACCAATAACCACTGAAGCTAACCCGAGAACGCAGTGGAAAGACCAACTCGAGCAGCCATCGGATCGCATCGGTCAGAGGTGAGCAGACCGGCCGACCGGTCCTCGCTGAGCAACTGGCAAAGTCCGAGAACTTCCACGAAGGCTCCTACACCGGTCGCCGGTAGCTCGCCGTCAAACCGGTCCAAGCCAGAAAATCCCAAATCCACCAAAGCAGACCTCCGAGCTCCAAAACGAACCAAACTCAAACAAAGAGCAACACGAGACAACAGGGAACTCACCAAGACATTCACTCGAGCAAAACTCAACCAAGAGTCTGCACCGGTCAGACCGGTGAGAGGCACCGGTCCAGCTGTGACCCGAGCTCTCGGGATGAACAGCGCCATGGTCAACACCCCAAATCCAACTCCCGATCTCTGAATCGCCCACGGATTTGCACAAGACTTTGGGGATAGTAGGAACATCTCATGGGCACTCCATAGCCAAGATTTGGTCCACCAAAACTTGCTAAATCGAGAGGAATCAAGAAATCCCACCAAGAACGCCTCTAACCCTAGAGAGGAAACCCCAAAATCGAGCCCTTTGCTCACGGATTTGGGAGGGGATCAAAGGGAAAAGAATCACGAAGGGTTCAACTATACATCCCCCACCAAATCCCAAAGAGAAAGGCCTCGAATCCACCACAAGAAAAACACCAAGAAAGGGCTTGAAAATCACCAAAAGGAGAAACGGAAAGACACATCCAAGCCATGAGGAACCACGAATCATCTATACATACCAAAGAGGTTCATACAAGGTCTAGCTTGCCGAGATCATCCTTCCCTCTCACAAGATCTCACCATGAAGCTCTCAAGCTAGTCCTAGAAATTCCAATGGAAAAAGGAAGAGGAAAATAGTAAAACAAAATGAGCTAGAGTTCCAAGAGATGGCTGCCATAGCCGAAAGACTAAATTACCCCTAAGGCCTAATACTAGGATACACACCCAGGGGCACTTTGCGAATCTTTGTCTTTGCACCATCGAGACGGATGCCCAGCGACCACAAACTTGCTTAGCCTCGACGCAAGCCTTGCGATCCCGACGCGTGTCCTCCGCTTCGAAGTCTCCGGACTGCGTCGTCGCCGTGCGTCGGCTGCTCCTCACCGCCGGGTACTCACCGATCGCCGGTCAGACCCACCGATCGACCGGTCCGATCTTGCACCTCCGTCTTGGTCTTTGGTCTTGACTTTGTGGATCAACCAGTGAACCCGGTGGTTTCGGTGAACCACCGAAACCCCTGAACTCGGTGTAGCCTCCACCAATCACCACTCATGACTCGGCTCCCACGTAGTCCCGGCTCGACCTTGGTTTTGAGGCTCAACCAAGAAACCGTCCATGACTTCATCTCGCCGTTCTTGCCACCATGTGGCCGCACTTGACCTCAGGCCACGGGTCCCTCGAACCAAGCCTACTTATCTTCTCCACACCTGGAGGCCTCACCGGCAACGACCTTTCGCGCTTGATCTTCACCTGCACCAACACCAGTCAAGCCGCAACCTGCACCTGCAATACTTAGCCAAGAATCCCCACACCACGTTGTCAACCACTCATCACACTGTGAAGCAACCTACCACCGGTCCTCAAACCACACAGGCTCTCAATCTCCCCCTTGATGAGTGCATTGACAACACATACGATTGGTAACCATAGAGAAAAGGAAAAGAAAAGAAACTACTAAAAGAAACTCCAACAAGCGATCGAAAGCCAAAGGAAAGGCAAAGAGCAAGATCACTTGAAGAAGACAAGTCTCGGACCCCTTAGGCAAGGGCAACGGCTCGACACATCCGAGACAAAACATGCTCAAGCAAAGAGCACAAGCCACCAAATCAAAGCTCGAAAACCACAAAAAGCTCCCCCTGAACCAATGCAACTCCCCCTGGACGAATGCATGCGAACTACTTCACAAAACAGAGCAGCTGTCTCAGCCTTGCTCTGACCGGTAGACCGGTCAACCTCACCGATCAGACCGGTGGACAAGATCGTCAAAGACTGACACTCACACTGGCCGGTGCATCCCACCCAGCCGATGACCACACAGGAAAAACTGGAACCGCACTGAGCTCAAAACTAGCTTGAAACCACTTGAAACCTTCTAAATGCATGCAGCAAGCCAAAACATGCTCAAACTTCTCCCTTGTTGACAATGCATGAATCAAGCCAAAATGCAAAAATGCAACCTAGAGCTTCTCAAATAGACAAAATTCAACATATCATGCTACACCTCCAAATGAGCAAGTTAGATACTCGATAGCTTCGTATGGACAAAAACTACAAGATCACCAAGTTTCACAACAATTGGCTAAGATAGAAATGACTATTTTTGCGAAAAATTCCCTCTCATGAGCAAAGTCCTAAACATGATCAAAACATGTCAAAATGGCAAAGCCACACAAACTTCATGCTAGGACAACCATTCTAAGCATAAGACCATCATAAACACCCACAAGCATCTCATGTCATGTCAAAGCATACCGAGCCATGTGCTTACTTCTATGTATGAGACTTCTCATTGGTAAGCAACATGCAACGGTTTAGCACCCAAAATCAAGTAAATTAACCACATATGACATGGGAGCATATTTTCCAAGTAATTCACATTTCATTTTCAGATTTATAATTGGTACATGAAATGTCTTTGCGACAAAAAGGAACTTATGCCCCTCCACAAGATAAAGCATGGAGGCTAAACATTCATAATGGCAAATGAGCCTTTGGCCCCATATGATCAAAATAAGCTATCCAACCACAAATTAAGCATAGCCAAACCACAAAAACATGTCAAGATCATATAAAGGCATTTACTCACAAGAGAGCATATATATGACATTTTTGAAAAACATAGCTATCAACCATGGATATAAACCAAGATCATCAAGAGCTAAGCCACACTAAGCCGTATCATACCAAACTAGCTCACAAGATCATATATAGCACAACATGGTGAACTATGTATATAAGAGAAGCTTTTCCTACAAAATGCATATGATACAATGCAACCTATCATACAAAGATGACTATACATCATGTTACATATGCCATGCCAAATGCAAGAAATGCACAAAGGAAAGCTGTACATATGCTACAAAGGAGCTCCACCACCAACTCAGGAAATCAAACAAGCACCAAGCTCACAACCGACCGGCTCCTCGAGGGGAGGCAAAAGGGCTCGACACCACCGGCAAAAGAGCAAAGAAGCAAAGGACTCACAAGCTCCCCCTAAACACATGCACTAGGGCCAAAGAGCGTACAAAGCTCACCCTTAGTACACATGATAGAGCAAAGAGCACACTAAGCACACAGGCTCCCCCTAAACTCATGCATTAAGGCCAAAGAGCATACAAAGCTCACCTTACACACATGAGATAGGGCAAAGAGCAAAACGAACCAAGTGGCTTGACCAAGGCCACACACTTGAAGGTCACAAATTTACTTAGCTTGATCATTTCTTCAGAAGTCACTCGTCCTTGTCCACCATCCCCGAAAGTGATGTACCTCCATATCACCACCGGGGTATGAGGCCGGAGAACCACCCCCGATATCAACCAAAAGTTCTCCGAGCCTCCCTCCTGCAGCTCAAAACCAAGAGCGAGAGCGAGCAAATGACACAACACTGGGGTTAGTACCAAAGGTGTCAAACCAGTGCCGAGCCATCTCCTCAAAAGTAGGGTTAGCAAAATCCATCCTACCGCGTCTATCAAAACTGCGATCCATCCTATCAAACCTATCAAACCTAGAACCACCATGGAAAACCACTCCCGTCTCCAATCGGAGGAGTACGAGTACCACGGAAAGAAAAACGTGGTCCGTAGCCCCTCTGAGACTCAAACCAGCGACCTCTCCCAAACTCGTATTGATCACGAGGTGGAGAATGTCCAGCAAACTCAACACCACCAGACTCAAAGCGCCCACCACCTGTTCCATGACCAAACGGATGAACCCTCTAGCATCACGGCCAAAACCAAACTGCCGCACTGCCTATAGATCGGTCTCGACCGGTCACTGACCGGCCCGCGGTGGTCCCTGAGCAACAAACTTGCCTCCTCCTGAAGCTCTCCTATCTCTCCATGCTGGAACCGTATGCACAACACCCTTTCCCTTAGGCAGTGGCATACGATGCTCAGACACACCATGAGAAGAATGGTTCCTGTCCTTGTTTGCCCACTCCTTAGCCATTCTCGCCTCTCTCCTTCTCTTATAGCAAAACTCTCTTGTGACCATCCTTCCCACAACTCACAATGGAAACGGATTGGTCTTGGCTTAGGCTTGGGGTGAGGCTCTTCACAAGGCTTCTCACTAGGCTTCCCACTTGGTTTCTCACTAGGCTTTTCACTTGCCTTCTCACTTGGTTTTTCTCTTGGTTTAAGCAACTGGTTTGGCTTGGGTGCAAACTTGTCTTTGGGTGTGGGTTGTGGTGAAACTAGAATATTCCCAAATTTCCCTTCTCTCTCACCACTGCTCTCACCAAACTTATCAGATCCCAAAGCCCAAGCATCAAAGCGCTTACAACCGGCAATCATCATACCAAGTTGAGGTTCCTGACTAGACAACCAACTCGACTTCATGCAACTTATCATTCACATCTTGCAAGCGATCAACACACTTTGCAAGATCCAAGTTCTTCACAGCATGCAACTCACAGGTAGAGCAAGAGGTAGGAATAGGAGCTTTCAAATCGGCCTCAAGTGAAATAATGCGAGAACGAAGCTCACAATTTTTCATGCAAACCGGGCAAGAAGTACATGCACCAAGCAAAGTGGGTCTAGATTGCAGCTCACCAACTCAACCCTAAGCACATCTAGTTCCTCACACTTGAGGCATGCTTTTCCCTAAGAGCAGTAAGATCAGCTAGGAACACAGAGCAATCAGCACAATCAACCTCATCAGAAACAACAGGGCTAGCCTTAAGCGAATCAATCTCAAGCTTGCCATCAAGAACCTGTGTTTCTAGCTCAGCCACTCTAGTCCTAGCATTTTCAAGCAAAGCTCTAAGCTCCTTCCTAAGCTTCTTAGCCTCTCTAAGCATGTGATCACGGTTATCAAGCAAGCCAACCAACTCCTTATTCTCCTTGCGCAAAGAAGAGAGCTCATCACATACCTCATCCTCGGTCAGTCGAGTCCGAGGCATTCTTCCCAGCTTCTCTTGCTCGGAGCGTGTGCCATGCCAAAGACCATCCTTCTTGTTGTAGCTTCCCGAGGTCTTGCTTGCGGTACAGCAAAGGCCGTTCAAGTACTTGCCGAAGTCCTTCTTCTTCTTCTACTTCTTGTCTTTCCTCTTGCTGTCCTCTTCTTCTTCTTCACTGAGCTTGATGACACGTCCTCGAGGCAGTCGATGTCGCTCGATCTCTTGATCTGCTCTCGGGTCCGTGTCTTCCTCCCATGTTCATACTCCTTCTTCTTGGATCTTCTTCCTTTGTCCTTGGACTTGTGCTTGTCGGTTGTTCACCTTCTGGACACTCGGTGAAAAAGTGTCCGGGTCTTGCCACACTTGAAGCACGCCTCGAGTTCCTTCTTGAGTTCACCCGGTTCTCGTGCATCCTCTCGAATCTCCGTGTCAAGCGCCACTGTCCTCTCCAAGTACATCAAACTCCTCGTCCCGCCAAAGACATCAAAGAGGACAAAGAGTACATCCTGGAGGATGTGTTAGCGTTAGACTTAGCCCCTTTGCTACCGACAAGAGCAAGACTATGAGAGTCAGTTGGGCTCTCGATCTTGGCTGTCATACCACGATCAACTTCGGCCGACTTGAGCTTCGAGAACAGCTCGTTCATGGTCAGGGTGTCATACTTCTCGGACTCAAGAATAGCCTCGACCTTTCCATCCCATACGGTACGATCCAACGAGTGCAAGAGCTTCACGGCTCTATCATGATCATCGTATGAGAGCACGGCCACATTGGCTCTCATGTTGTTCACCACAACCGTAAACCGCTGGAAAAGGACATCGACGGACTCACCGGGGAGATGAGTGAAGTTCTCGTACTCTCTCTGGTAAGTCGCGTACATCCGAGCCTGGACATGAGCATTCCCAGCATGAGCATCCTTCAACTGCTCCCAAATCCTACAAGCTAAGTCCTCTGTCTGAACCCGATCGTATTCGGATGACCGAGCCTGACGAAACAAGTAGTCGGCCGCCTTTGTTGTTGGCGTCGAACATGTCCCTCGATCCGAGCAAGGAAGTTAATCGGATGAATATAAGCTGTGTTCACCGTAACGTCCCAAAGGATCTGACCCTTACCGCGAAGGAAAGCCGCCATCCACCTCTGCCACATCTGGTAGTTTTTGCCATCGAAGCGCGGAGGACCCGAACCCCGTTCACGATGCGCCATCCTTGGATCTTAGGCGGTTAGAATCAAGATCCGTGGCTTTGATACCACTTGAAGGACCGGAACTGGCGACCAAAGAGGGGAGGAGTGAATAGGAGCCGATAAAAATTCTTCTCGAAGGAGATGGAAACTCCAACAAGATGAACAAGGCTTCCAAAACACGTCTCCGACTCAAACTACCCAAGTTGGCCAAGACCACGCAGCCACTGGAGTGCTACTAGTCCTAGGAACCAACAACCACTGAAGCTAACCCGAGAACGCATCAGAAAGACCAACTCGAGCAGCCATCGGATCGCTGCCGCTGCCAGACCGGTCCTGGAGCAACTGGCAACCGAGAACTTCCACGAAGGCTCCTACACGGTCCAGTGGTGTAGCTTGCCGGTCAGACCGGTCCAAGCCAGGAAATCCCAAATCCACCAAATAGACCTACTGAGCTCCAAAACGAACCAAACTCGAAACAGCAGCAACACGAGACAATAGGGAACTCACCAAGATGTTCACCCGAGCAAAACTCAACCAAGAGTCTGCACCGGTCAGACCAGTGAGAGGCACCAGTCATGCCGATGTGACCCGAGCTCGGGATGAACAGCGCCATGGTCAACACCCCAAATCCAACTCCCGATCTCCCGAATCGCTCCACGGATTTGCACAAGACTTTGGGGATAGTAGGAACACCTCATGGGCACTCCATAGCCAAGATTTGGTCCACCAAAACTTGCTAAATCAAGAGGAATCAAGAAATCCCACCAAGAATGCCTCTAACCCTAGAGAGGAGAAACCCCAAAATCGAGCCCTTTGCTCACGGATTTGGGAGGGGATCAAAGGAAAAGAACCACGAAGGGTTCAAGCATACATCGCCCACCAAATCCCAAAGAGAAAGGCCTCGAATCCACCACAAGAAAAACACCAAGAAAGGGCTTGAAAATCACCAAAAGGAGAAACGAGAAAGACGATCCAAGCCTTGAGGAACCACGCAATCATCTATACATACCAAAGAGGTTCATACAAGGTCTAGCTTGCCCGATCATCCTTCCTCTCACAAGATCTCACCATGAAGCTCTCAAGCTAGTCCTAGAAATTCAAAAGGAAAAAGGAAGAGGAAAATAGCAAAACAAAATGAGCTAGAGTTCCAAGATATGGCTGCCATCCTCTCACCACTTGGGTTATATGGAGGCTAGCCAAAAGACTAAATTACCCCTAAGGCCTAATACTAGGATACACACCGAGGGGCACTTTGGGAATCTTTGTCTTGCACCATCGGGATGGATGCCCGCGACCGCAAACTTGCTTAGCCTCGACGCAAGCCTTGCGATCCCGACGCGTGTGTCCTCGCTTGAAGTCTCGGGCGTGATCGCACACCGGGGCCGATGCTCCTCACCGGCCGACCGCCGACAGACCGATCGTCTGCTGCACCACCATCTTCGGTCTTCAGTCTTGGTTTTGTGGATCAACCAAGGAACCCAGTGGTTTTCTGGTGAACCACTGGAAACCCTGCGAACTTGGTGTAGCCTCCGCCAATCACCACTCATGACTCGGCTCCCACGTAGTCCCAGCTCGACCTTGGTTTTGAGGCTCAACCAAGAAACCGTCCATGACTTCATCTCGCCGTTCTTGCCACCATGCGGCCTGCACTTGACCCCGCTAGCCACCGGGTCCCTTGAACCAAGCCTACTTGTCTTCTCCACACCTGGAGGCCTCACCGCAACGCGACCTTTCGCACTTGTTCTTCACCCGCACCAACACCGGTCAAGTCGCAACCGCACCTGCAATACTTAGCCAAGAATCAGTCCACACCACGTTGTCAATCACTCATCACACCAGGAAGCGACCTACCACCGGTCCTCGAACCACAAAGGCTCTCAGAGGTTGTAGACTTTCACCACAAGTCGCGTAAAAACTCAAAAGAGTTTTGGAGGCAAAAGTAGGCACATTACCACACTACCGAGGTGTGGTTGCATAGAGACGCTACGAGGCCTTTACAAAGATTCCCTAATAAGTGGTAACCTGCTAAGGTTTCCCCATAAGGGGATGAACCCTCCCCCAAGTGGCGTACCACTTGGCTGGACAAGCTAGCCATCGCACAACCTATGAGCCCCTTGCCCTTTTGGTAAGATTACCCCAAACTAGATTCTCTAATTACTCGGCCAAGCCAGAGCCATGTGGAATGTGGTTGTACTGTTTTCCTGGGTGGTTCTCCATGTTCCAATTAAACAAGCATAATGTTCTTGCATTACATGAATGGTTAGCAGAAAATAAATCAAGATTTAAGATTGTTCCATTAAACCACCCAAAGTATGCTCTAGCAAAGCTACCCAACATAAAGTAAAACCCGGTTGATCAAGGCATAGGGTAAACAACACTAGTCACACCTTAAGCATGGGTCCCATCACATTAATGAAAGCAATAAGTAAATAATCGTAATTAAAATGCATGTTGTAATAGGACAAAGGGGATGCAGCAAGGACTTGCCTTCTACCCAAGTGTGCTGCTGCTCAAAGTCTTCTTGATCTTCAACGGCAGCGTACTCCACGAACTGATCGTTCACTACGCTCCACACAATAACATACAAGCATACAATACAATTAATTAAGAAACAGAACACCAATCATAGCGCATAAAAACAAAAACAATGAAAACTAATCACTCATCGAGACGATCGCATGGATATAAAGAACGCTAAAATGGAGCTAAAACGACTAAGTTAAGCACTAACGAAGATAGAAGGACCTATCTGCAAAGAAAACTAAGCTTCAGGGCTAAAACGAAGAAAACAGGACCTAACTGTAAGAAAACTTGTACTGCGGAAGGACTGGCTTGTAAAACTTAAAAGCACAGGGGCTTAACTACAAAACTACCAGACAACGGTTGGGTTGACGCTTGACTTGACCAGATCCGATCCGATCCATCGGATCGAGATCCAACGGCCCTGGACGCGAACAAGCGACAGGCGGCGGCGACTGGCCGGCGGCGACGGGGTTAGCGGTGGCGCTATGCGGCGGACACGCCGGCGCGGGGCCAAATCGAGCTAGGGTGCTCGATCGAGTGCGCGGACAGCACCAGAACGAAGCGCACGACACAACGAAACTAACTAGGGCAAGGGCGGGGTCTTACAGGTGGCGACGACGGTGGACGGCTCGGCGGAGTGGAAGATGGCGGCGACGGATCTCCGGCGAGGGCGTCCGGGCGATGTAGGGGGTCGACACAAACAAGCGACATCGGGCGGCTTCCTCTCGTCAGCGGCTCGGAGGTGCTCCTCGACGGCGGAGAGGCGACGGCGAGGCGGATCAAGCTCGGCGGCGGCTAGGGTTTCGATGGCGGTGCGCAGGAGCTCGAGACGACGGCTAGGGCTTGGGGACTCGACCCGGGGTGGCGGCAGCTCCTTATAAAGGGGCCAGGGCAGGTCTTGGTGTGCAGGCCATGCCTTGGGAGGTGTGTGCGGGGCGGACTCGGGGCGGCACGCTGAGTCCCGGCCGGGACTAGGAGGTCGGGATGACACGCGCCCCCGGCCGCTGGTCTGCAGCAGAGGGTGCGGACGCGGGCTGCGGCTGGGCCAGAAGCAAGCTGGGCTGCGGTGCAAAGGCGGCCGGGCAAAGGAGATGAGGGGGCGTTAGAGGACTTCAGCCGACGGGCCGAGCGATCAAGAAGCAGAGCCGGTGAGGCAGCGCGGGAGGAGAGTTGACGGGCGACTCAAGGACTTCAAGCGCTGGGCTTCAAAGCACACACAGGCTAGAAAGGAGAAGGGAGGAAAAGGATAAAAGAAAAGGGTTTTCTATTTTTGAAAAGGCACCAAACACATGAATCCAAATACAAATTTGAATTCAAACACTCAAAAGCAATGCATCAGCATGTATGCAACATTAAACTCCTATGATTAATTTATTTTATTTTAGAAATAATTAAATGCCTAAAAGAAATTAAAGAAAACCTTATAGTCCTTAAGGGCAAAATTTAGGGTTGCTAACAAATTTTATTAAAATTCGAATTTTTGAAAAATAGGGTGTTACAAATAGTGGCACTAGTCAATTTAGCATATAGGGGGAAGGAGACACGTACTTGCCAAGTGATGTTCCTCACAAGCCTTCCACTGATTCACAATTCACGACAAGGGGAAAGATCTTTTGTTGCCCGGATCGTTTGCTCTTCACAGCCTCACCACATCTCCCCAATGGCCAGATCTAACAACCTCCAAAAGAGTCAGAGACAAGCCCCACAAGGTGGAAGATGGGGAACGAGTGGTGCAAGCAAAGGAGATGCTAGTACGTACGCATCGTGGTTGGCTGCAGATGTGGAATGTCATCGAGGAATGGATGGCGCTGGCTCGCGCGCAGCTGCATGTTCACACAATGCTCGGATGCGGTCGGCGAGGCGCCGGATGTAGGTCGGGCGCGCTAGGCTAGGATGGGCGGCGCCAGATTCAGTGGGCGGCACCAGTTGTAGATCGAGACGCCAACCGCCGAGATGCAGGGGACATGGAGCGCGCGGAGGGGGCGAATTTGGGAGAGCAGTGAGTGCGGGACGGCGATTTGGGAAGAGGAGCGAGGAAGATGGCAGCGGTGGCGGCGGTTGACTGGGAGGAAAAGATAAGCTTGGGTTTGGGCTTGAGGCTGGCCGGTGGGCCTGTTCAGTGAGTTTTGTGCGCAAGAATAATGGGCCGGAAGCGTGGAGAGGTAAATGGGCCTCACGAAGTGTGCCGACGGATAGTTGGATGTATAGTTTGGGTTATACCGACCAATGGTGCGAAGGAACATCTAAATATATATAGCGCGAATGATTAGTCGTACTAATTTGATATACCGACGAACAGTCAGTTGCTCTTTTATAGTGACGAATGGTACTTTGGTATTTTTGAACATATACCAACTGATGTCCGATGGGATATTGGGGTTGTGGTATAGTGGATCAACAAGCATGTTACAGATTCATTAAATGAGCCCCTATTAAGTGGTTCACAGAATACCAATGATAAAACTTCATCAGTTGAATACAAAGCATCACGCCACAGTTGGTAAAGCAGAACAATTGAACAAACCATTACTAGCTGGATTCCATTTCTGAGCTGGTAGGAATAAAGAAGAAATTAAACAAGCATTCAATGAATTCCATGGAACACATCATCTTCAGCAGCAGTGCACACATCGACAGGTTTTCTATCATGGCCACATAGCTATGGGATAATAGTCCTTTTCGATTCACATAGATAGCACAATTTTATTGGCATGTCAGGTAATTTATAGGTCATATTGGCATACTAGCTAGCTAGAGGTTGTGCCAGCACAGCTACAATGTTGTTTTGTCATCTGAAATTTCTACTTTCAAAATATGAATTAATTCTAACGGTTTTGTTCTTCATAGATAACTGTTGTGCTGTATTGATGCCAAAAACAGTTGTATCACAATACATTACAATTTTACATGGACCTTAACACTTACATTCTTTTTTGTCTATTTAAAACAACCACCAGGAAATAGACAAGGCAAATTAAGGCTCAGGAATTTCGAATTTACCCATACTAGTTGTAGTTTCTTTAGAACTATTTTAATCAGCTACTCCTTTCGTTTTAAATTGTAGTTTGTTTTGGCTTTTCTAAATTCATAGATTTTGCTAGGTATCTAGATAGAGTATATATAGGTGCACTGCAAATAATACTATATAGCTGAAAAAGCTAAAAACCACCTATAATTTGAAACAGAGAAAGTAGCATGCAAATGTTGTGAAATAAGTAATGGAACGGTAGAAACCTCTTATGCAGGGTTGTTAACACAGACAGATGGAGCAGAACAAGAACAAATTCCTTCCTCAAAGCATGCTGGAGATCCTAAGCCATCAATTGACTCCAAAGGTCCAATACCCCATATAATAGTGCCAGTCCTGCTGGGTAATGAGACACCTACTGCCAGTATGAGCCTCTCCATTCTATCCGCAGAAGCTGCCGCCATGACTTGTAAGTTTCTTTGTTGGTTCTTGCATTCATGAATGGCATTGCTAAGTATATGGGAGTCATACTGTTTTCGACTTAGTTGGCCTTTTCAGATGGATTTGCAGAACCTTACGGTGCTTATATGGATTTTTTCAATGATAGATTTTAAACGGTTCAGCTTGTCAGAGCTGGAGGATGCTACGCATAATTTTTTGGAGGATAAGATCGTTAGGCGAGGTGCTTTCGTTACTGTCTGTAAGGTACTCCAAATGCGCATGCAGTTTGTTAATTTTTGTTTGGATCGATTATATTTCCAGTAAAAGCAATTTTGTTTTGAAATGATGTACTCCTGGAGATGGTAAGTGTACATTTTGTTTTCCTACATGGAACATTTGAAATGGTGTATCCAATTTTAGCAGAATTGTAAAAAATAGAAATGCAAATTGTCTTTTTACTAAATTTTAAGTAACAATATATACACAAACAATTAAAGGAACCAGCAGAAATGTAAATTTTCAGGCCAAGTAATATTAACTTAATTGTGTAATTGGTGGAAGGGTAGTATAAACTTCTTTCTTATTGACACAATCATCTTAACATCAATCCTGGCCAAGGTTTCAGATTTTGATGAAATTTCGCTAAGTTGGTAATTTCAATTTACCATTACAGCTATGTATGTGCTTTATTGTGAATATATTGCTCTAGACTGATAGTTTTTTGTTTAGATCTAAAAACTTTAGAAAATCATTTATTTTGGACAAGGCTAAAAAACGAAGTCCAAAACTGAAACAAAACACTGCTCCTGACCTCTGTATAACCAAAAAGCAAACAACCCCCAAACGTTTTTGGTAAATATAGGTACATGCTAATCATCATAAACAACTATATAATCGGTACCCACTACAAGTCCTACCCCCATTTCTCTCAACATGCAAGCATTCCACATCATAACCCACTATACGCCATGACACCATCCATTATACATCATGTCATCATCCACCAAACCATCTATTTATGTCTTCAACCGATTTTTTGTGGCTAATAGCATATATTTGTAAGTAGCACACCACAAAATTCCCGCAGTTGAAATACATGTCGGTTCAATCATTTTAGAACGATTCACTCTCAAAAAATGACATGATTTCATATATAATGTCGTTTACAAACGGATGTTGCCATGCAATCACTTTGGTATTTCTACTTTCACATTTCACCTTAAAATTTTGTTTAAAAAATAGCCGCAGCAATGCCCGGGGTATCACCTAGTAATAACTAAATTATGTGACCACCTTCTCCAATTACAAAGATTCCACACCGCAACCAACTCTTGTGAACTCAGCCTGTGGATAACTATAGGCAACTACTTCCTCCGGTCTTAAATATATGACGTTTAGGACAAGAAAGCTAGTTTGAACTAACTTTCTTGTCCTAAACGTCATATATTTAAGGACGGAGGTAGTACTTGTGAAGGATCTAGAAATATTTTTCTTATAATACCACATCATCCTTCATAGCCATAGCAACCAGCATATTGCATCCACCCCTAAAGGTTTTGCACGGCCTTAGCTAACTACTCTCTCCGTATCGAAATATTTGTCATCATTTACATTTTTTTACAACTTTGACCATTTGTCTTACTCTAAAATTATGCAATTAGCATCTATTTTGTTTGCTAGATGCTTTTCTATTGTAGGTATTTTAAGCTTGACTTATCCTTTTACAAATTTGAATAATTTTTTGAATAAGACGAAGGGTCAAAGTTGTAAAAATAATTCAACAGCGACAAATATTTCGATACTGAGGAACATATGGGAAACAGTACTCTAACCATCTGGAAGAGAGAACTAAATTAAGGCTGAATTGGTTCAGGTCTCAGATCAGACAGGTGAGAGAGTGGAGAGCCAGATGTGGTTGGGTCCTATTTTTCTCGAGGAATAAACCTCTGGTGCCAAGTAAAATCTTAACTAGAACTGGAATGTGGTTCTCTTCAAACTTTTTGCCACCCGTTAGAAACTAACGAATTTTCAACACAGTATCCACAAAAATGGTGACAACATGTCTATTGTTTATATTTTTTTAATAAAGAAACATACCATTTGACTTGCCCTTCATTCTTTTAGGGTGCTTTACATGACGGACCAGAGGTTGCCATCAAGAAAATTAAGTGTTCACACAAACTTTCCAAGCACATATGTGATATACTCTCATGTTTCAAAGTTTGAGCATAAGAATATAGCTCGACTTCTCGGACATGGTTACAGAGTCGAAGAGAGAGCTACGGGGTTGCAAGATGAAAAGGATAGAGGGGACAAAGATGATCTGTTTTTGGTAGAAGAGTACATTACAAATGGAAGCTTGGACAGAATTATCTATGGCATGTTTCCACTTACCTTATATTGATTATATTTTACCTATGAGAAGATCTTCCGATCCCTACCTTAAACCAATGGTCGTAGTTAATTGCCGTATTATTTGTATTTTGCAGGATCTCATCTTGATTGGTCCTTTCACCTCTTGTTAATTCAGAATAGCACATGGCCTACATTACCTGCTTGAGCAACAAATTATTCACTTGGATTTAAAACCAAACAACATCCTCATAGATTATGAGATGAATCCAAACATAACTGATTTCAGTAGATCCAGAATGCTGGACCAAGGCGATGAAGTGACAACTCGTGACACCGATTACTCATTAGCCAGCACAATGTAAGTCTATCATTCCAAAGTATTTTAGATAATTGGATAGTGTATCACTTGGACTAGCATTAGTGGCATTAAACACTATATATTGAATTATTTTACATAATACCGTTCATAATTACAATTTGCATACTCTTTCACCCTCTCCGTCCATATGGCCACAACAAACTGGATTTGGAAACCCAAATGTTACAAATATAGTTGAGTCATTGCAATTCACTACATCTTTGCTTGGATTCGTTTAACTTGATTTTATTCTATTGTATATATTCAGGACTAGTTTAACCTAAAAACTTAACTGATATGGAAAGGTAGGCAATTCACTTAACTTTCAACAAATATGATGCAATATGATGACCTAAACTGAATAATGATTCTACTAGATCCCTTGATTTTGAAGGAATTGGAATGTAATTAATGGAGTAGACTATTTGTCTTGAAATGTGGCAAACTTTCCAAAGTTTAGATATAAATCTTTCTCAAATTCATGGGGGTGGAAGATGGAAATTGATTCTATAGATCCTCATGTTATGTTTCTAATGTGCAACTTATGGCACATTGTTCGACTCGCTTCCCTATAATAGAAGTGCATCCAATAAGTATCTCTTCCATATAGCCAGCAAAAATATACAAATATATTCCATATACAACTATATTAGTTTAGTTAATTTGTGTATAAATTATGATTATTAGAATGGAATTCGATTCCAAGGATCCAATGCAAACGGGCCTAAGAGAATTTATTATTTTAGATTAATTACAGGATTAGCAGATGGCAAATTCCCATTAGTAATGCTGTACTATGATAATATATAGAATGGTGATACACATGGGGTTTTGTGGCACTCATATAAAATTGGTGGTGCCATTTTCCTTCCCCAAAAGTACTAATTTTTATTTGACTGTTCAGGGGATATATGCCTCCAGAATATATCATGGAATGCGTTGTGTCCAAAATGTATGATGTACAGTTTTGGTGTCACCTTCCTTGAGATCATTACTGGTATGTGCAGATCGAAACCAGCTCATCGCCAAGCTTCAATTGAATGGGTTAGTATTAGTAACTAAAAACACTTACATGCTGCTATATATTTATGTCTTTTTTTTGCCTGTGCAATCATGCAAAATCCTTGATGGTGTCACTGACAAGGTGGGTACTAAGAGTCAGTGCGACTTAGAGTCATACAAGGGATTAGAAAAACAACTGCAGAGTCAATAATTAAAATATGTGTGACATCCTGACTCAAGACTTAATAGGATTGATAAGGATACTTATACCAACAAGTTGCAACTTCTTTTTCCGGAAGCTCATCTCGAAAGAACTCTGAGGTTAAGCATGCTTGACCTGGAGCAATTTCGAGAAGGGTGACCGATTGGGAAGTTCTTCCCGAGTATGCACGAGTGAGGAAAGTGTGCAGAAAAGACATGTGTTGGCCTGAGAGGCCATTCTCGAGGTACTAGAGATCTGCCAGACGTACAGCGGGCCCGATCCCTAGGGGACGGGACGTTATAATATGGTTCCGACTCCTAACTACAAACTTTATCATCAAATTCTATATTGATTTCTTTCAGGCTTGGGCAGCACGGGAAGCTGGCCGGATGGAGGAGTTACTTGATCTGTCACTGTGTCTCGGGCTGCTGTGCACTCAATCTGATAGGGAAGACCAGCCCACTATGGTGAATGTTGTTGAAATGCTGGACAGTAAGAAAGAGTTACCAACCACAAAGCAACCAAAATACAAAGGAAGAAGTGTCTGATGGCTACACAGAGACATTTATCTACTCCATGCATCCTTTATTCGCCACATTCCTACGTATTATATTTTATTCGCTTGCATGCGAAATATAGATTTCAATAACCCAAAACTCCATGGCACATGAATGGCCAGACGAGAGTAGCTACAATAAGCAAGACGAGCGTATGAGAACTTCTCTCGATCTTTTGGGGCAATTGTGATCTTGTCCCTGTTTTGAACTAATTGTATGTAAACGGAAAAGGAATTAGCTTCGACTAGAATTTTGATGACACTACGGATCGTATTGTTTGTTCAAAAAGTTTGCATTGTTGTGGTCTTGAAGACAACACAAGCTGGATTCATTTGGGTCCATGAAAGCAAACAATAGAGAGTACAAGAGGCTACAGGGGAGATGGGTGTCAATAAAACATAGTTGTAGGCTTGTAGCACCATTCACCCTACCCATATATACAAATGAAAAACAAATGTGTGTTGCATTTAAATGGACAACTTCATTTCCTTTAATTTATGCATGTCATATGACATACTTTGTTCTTTAGCAGGGTCAGAACAGAGGCCCTCATGGCAACAGCATTAGAAGATCCAGGAACTCTTTCTCCCTCAAGATCTGAGGCTGAGCTAGAGAAAACACCAATTATATGTATATCCATACTGTTAACTATACATGTTTTTGTTGTTTCTAACTATGCTACCTATCACATTGCATCTTTAAAAACTGCAGCATTATTAGAGTATAATAATGCCTACAAACTTACAACATACTTTCTGCATATGAGAACATGTTTTGCAAAAGAACTGCAGCATAGTTGCGATGCAAGGTTTGTGACAATATATTGGAATAGTAGCAATGTAATGTGGATGTAAGTTATATTTTAGTACACGGAGGACTTCAGCCAGAAAAATTACTCAGCAAGATTAAAAAATGCATGTAATACTTCTAAACTCGAACAAATGATAGTCACAGGTCGAGGATATGGCCAATGAGTGGTGCCATCATGGTTCCCACATATTCGATTATGAACCAATTGTGCAACACTATATAGTAGGATCCCATATTTTTCTTTAATGAAATGACACTTCATGAAAAAGAATTTCATGCTGACACCCGTTGGTTTTACTAAGTTAATTGTCTTTGAACGTACACAGTGATCTTTTTCCATTTGATAAAAATGTATAATATATATAGCATAATATTCTAGAAACAATCAATGTACAAATTGCCTCCATGTATATGAGTAAGTTATGGGTTCTTTCCTTCTTTCTTGACAGTTAAAAACTTTGAAGTTAGTAAGGATCTCCTGACATAGTTTACCTCATCTGTTCCAATATAAATGTATTGGATATGTGCATTTACTACTAGACAAAGATAGAGAAGCTTGGGATAATTGTTCTAGTTTAACCATAAGGTAGCACATCATTTCTGAATATGTGTATGGTAGCTACCTCATTCTTGCACAAATTCTTACTCTTTCAAAAAATTATGCACGTTCATTTACAAACAGTTACGAGGTGCTTTTCTATGGATCAGGCCTAGTAAATCTTATTTCTGAACATGTAGCCTTTCCACGTTTAAGTTTCTCTCAGATTTTGGATGCTACAAAAAAAATCACATTCCAAAAATTGGTTGGAGAAGGTGAAGTTGGTTATGTTTACAAGGTAATGCTTTTTTTTAGAGTCTTGAATGATTTTGTTATAGTACGAGGTAGTACTATCTTGAGATCATGTTTAGTGTGAAATAAAGTTGTGAACTTGTTAAATTATAATGCCCACTTGGGATGGGACTTCACCAATAGAATCTTGCCTATGCCTTTCCCTTTTCTTGCACGTTTGGATAACCCAAAGGACCCATCAAGCATTACATGCTAATAGTATTCACTTCAAATTTCCAATTGGGGTCAGATCATGTTCTAAAGTCATTCCTGTGGAGGCACGGGTTCCTTTAAAAACACCAAATACATGGAAAATTTCTAGAAGGCTTATAAATGCAAGCTGCATACCATGGGTATGGTGGAATGCTAACACCAATGTGCCCATTGATCATGGGCATTTACTTTGTTTTCCTAATGAAACACTACAAAACATACTGCGTCCATGACGGTCGATTTTCGTCACGGGTCATCAAAATTTTGTCATAAACGACATCTATGACGAAATTTCAAAACGCGTATTGAGCGTCACAGATTAACGTCGCGTGACGAACTAACGTTTTCGTCATAGATTAGCGTGATCCATGACGTTCTCAAGTCGTCATAGATTGGTGTAAAGCCCCAAACCCAAATGGACGAAGGTGATCGTCATGGATTAACTCGCCACGTCACTTATAGAGATAAGGTGGCTGCTGACGTGGCAGATGACAAGGCGCCGACGTGATGCGGCCACGAGGTAGATGACACGGTCGACATGGCCGCCATGTGTCGCCGTGACATGGCCGCCACGTGTCGCTGCCGTGGCTGCCACGCTGTCATCGTTGTGGCTGCCACGTGTCGCTGTCGTGGCAACCACCGTATTTCCACAAACCGAATACAACAATAAAGCCACACATTTTAATAATTAATTCTAAATTAATAAATCTCTAGTACATTCACACCGCCTCAATGGCAAACAAAATATAATTTCACAACAAAGCTCAACATGCCCAATTTTTAAACCTAGTCATTCAACAATAAATACACAATCTATATAAAATTCAACCCAACAAGCCTAGAAATCACAAAACAACAGATCAAATGTCCTTGTAGCATCACTAGCAGTCCAGCAGTCCAGCATATCAGGTCCATTGCTTATCGATCACTTCTAATGGCTTGCTCCTTATGCATCTAATCCATAACTGAAAGAGGAACATTACCAAACACTTGTTAGTGGGTAGTATCAAATGATCCCTAATGCAGTGAGCAAATTACATGAGTAATATAGCTTTTGAAGCACAGACAGTGAGCAAATCATAGGTAAAAATAATGAGTGCACATGCTACTCCAAATTAATGAGCAAATCACATTGGGAATAAGCCAACTGGAAATTCAAGTTACAAACAAACTCCTGCCTCCATTAACAGAAAGCAAATGTTGTACCACTAAGAAACAACCAAGCAAAACACTATTTGATTTCTAAAAAAACCTTGACAAACAGCTCAGAGTACAGTGTTGACATGAAACAAGTCACTGCATAAATAGAGATGTGTGTGTGATGTGAACCTTCTAGAGCATCAGCATCAGAGTGGAGAGGGGGTATGTGAGCACAACAGGGCTAAATAAGTTGCCTTATCTGAATAAGACACACCAAGATTTACTCTTTACCAATTATATACTAATGTACTTGTGAAGCTAAAGCAAATAAACCTGCTGAGTTAAAGCCTAGATGAGATGGGATAGATCTAAAATCAAGCATAAAACTTCATTATTATAGGCAAAGGACCAGGGACCTAAAAACAATCTAGGCATGCTTGCTGAATCTAAAGAAATGTTTGTTTCAAATCACTTCCATTGGGCGTCCTATAGGAAAAAACCTTTGGCTCATAATCCTGAAATAATAATTTGAACAAAGCATAATTACATTTAGTTTGAGCATTGTATCTGATATACCTTTGCACAGGAACAGGTACTTCCTATCCAAGCCCACATACATTGGCTCAGTTCTAAGTTCTATGAGCTATCCTCCTGATCACCAACCTGGAATAGTCAATCTAGAATCAGAAAACTAATTGGAAACATAGAAGACATCTTCGACACTGTGATATTATCCTCAACAGCTTTTGAATCTGCAAGACATGGCCAACCATGAGAGGATCGACACTTGAGGGAGTTATAAGCAATAAGAGAAAATGCTAACGTAAATCATTTTAGCAATAAGAGAAATAAGCACTCAATAGAGTCGAAGGCAACAAACACACATAAAGTAACCTATGTCAAAGCAACGACTGTTACAATAAATAGATGAAGGAAACAGGGAAGGTACAGGGTAAACAAATAAACTGAAAAGACCATAACAGTACTCAGCAGCAGCAAGCCATAGGTAACAACCACAATATTGTTTAAAAACATGCTGGAATGAGTGGGGTGTGCTAGAACCGTACATGATATAGTAATGGCAAGCCATTGCCGTTAAGCTTTCATCATTATGCATCCTGTCCATGGCAAACTCAAACACTCAAGCATCTTCTTGTCTACAGAACACAAGAGTGCATTGCCATCTGAGAAGCTATTTCATCCAGAATCAACTCCAGTTTGAGTTCACAAAGTGAGATGGGATTTGCACAAGACGATAGCTCACAGTTCCATAAGAAGTATCAATTTTCAAACTAAACAATAAGGCTCTATGGATTTTCAATGGCAATTGTTTCAAGATTATTGCTCTGAACAGGACTGTATGCATTTTCAATTTCACCCTTGATTATTGGTCTGAACAGGACTGTATTGCACTGAAACTATCCTTTCATGACTATATACATTACACATAAGTTGGGCCACTACTAGTACCAACATGTCTTGCTAATAAATAATCTGAAGCATAAAAAACATATCAACCTATCAAAAAGAAAGATCGACCTATCATAGCAATACAGTTGCAAAACAGACAATTGCATCCCTACATAACCATCCCTGCATTAAGCCATTATCCAACTGCAGCCAAAACATGTCCCATAATCATACCTTCATTTTTTGAGCAAGAATCATCTCCGCATTTCTTGTACAGATACTGGCACAATTACTCTGAATAAATGTCTAGCTAAGCACCTCCCTCCTATGCTAATCAACCCAATGTTTGTACAGATACTGGTAGTAGTAGTAGTAGTATGTATGGAATATGTATGTATCTACATGACCTATCAGGAAACCAACCATCATGAATTGTGCACAATTACTTAATCTACAGAGCCAATGACATCATGAATTGTTGCCCATGACTAATTCGTTGCACATGCTCCCACCACAACCCCCCAAAATAATTAAGCAACACCAGCATCCTCAAACTTGGAAGGCAGAGCACAGCACACAACAAATCTGAAGGAAGTACCTGAGTCGGATTGGAAGCAGGCAGGCAGCACCGGTACAAGGAAGCGCAGGTCTCCGACGAGACCTCCTCGGTCTATGGCTCTCCTTTGTATCGTCCGCAGGCATCTCCAAACATCACTTGCATCCACGCCAACCCACGCTGCTAGGAATCCCGCTGGACATGAGCACCGTTGGAGCTGCACGAGCAACACGTAGGGGAGAGTAAGAATAATAGAAAGGTTGGAAACATTCAGAGCATAGCAAACTACAGTAGGACAATTCAATAGCAGGGAAAAGAGATTGACACTATTGCTGCAGTAATTGATTTTTCAATATCCATCCATTATCACGTTGCAGCATCAAGCCTCCATACAGAACCTAGGTTTTGACAAATTAAGAGTTAGGAGAAGGGGAATTGCATGGCCAGGCAAGGGAATAGTAACATGAAGAAAGAGATCTGCTGAGGCGCAGGGACGAGATGGGGGAGGATGCTGAGGCGCGGGGACGAGATGGAGGAGGGAGACGGACCTGGTTGCTGCAGTGGCGATGCACGGCGTCGAGGGCCGTGGCGCGCGCTGCGCGGACTCGACCACCGTGTGGAGTGGCACCCAGGCCTCGCGCTTGGAGAGCTCGACCTCCTTGTCCATGCGCCGCGGATCTAGGGGGAGCCATGCGCCACGGGCCGCCGTGGATCTTGGGGGAGCCATGCACGATCTGAGTGGCGACGCCGAGATGGGGGGACGAGGAGGGAATTTGAGGGAGCCGATGAGGTGGAGGAGGTGGAGAGAGGTGAACGCGCGTGGAGGGTGCGAGGAGGCCAGCCACCGCAGCATGCTGCCGATCCGGCGCCACAGGCAGCTTGGTGGCCTATGACGTGCCGGAAGTGAGCGCCGCCAGCTCGCTGGGACCGGAGCAGGAGGGAGGCGTTGGTGGGGAGGGGTGGCCACAGTGTGGAGGGAGGGTGGGGTGCCTAGCTGCGGCGGCCATGGGGGCTTCGAGTGGATCTGGGGATGGTGAGGATGCAGCGGTTGGGGAGGGGTGGGAAGGAGGGAGAACTGGAGAAGTGAAGGCAGGTGTCGGGTGAGTGAGAGAGCTAGGGTTTCGGGAGCATTTTATTTGTCTCGGGATCATTTTGAAATGTTCGATCGCTGACATGAGATGAGTTGGGCCATCTGAGTCAAAATGGGCCCGGTTTCTTTCCTTCTCAACATAATGTTTTTCTTTTTCTTTTTTATTTTATTGCACTACTGTGAAGTAACATATAAAAATAATTATCTTTCATACACAAAATTATTTTTTACATGTAATAGACTTCATATCAGTTTTCTATTATAAATTTCAAAAAACAATAAACTTGGTTACCATTTTCTATATGTTAAATGAATTTCTACATGATTGTCAAAATTAATTTCAAATTGAACTACATGTGCATCTAATAAAATATAAAAAATCACGCAAAACATTAGGCTCATATGTTTCATTCTAGACCATGTACTAGAGATGTATGAAAATTCAACTATCTTATAGAGAAAACTAAAACTTCTACTAGTCACCTCATTATAAAATAATGATAATAATACCTAAAACTTCTCCAAAAATTATATAAATTGGCATAGAATCATTTTATGGATGTTCAAGCTTGACAAAAAAAGGTTCATAAGATTTTGTGAAAATTGGACTATACATTGTTCATAAACTATATAGTTCCATCACATTGTTTCATACAACTCAACTTATACTTCAAAGTTTGTATACCTAAAGTATTTTTTTTCTCGTGTACACCTCAACTCTGAACATAACCTTACATTTACTCTTCTATTAACATATGGGGATTCACATTGCCATTTATTGTGCCAAAAAAATTTTCTATTTTTTAAATCACTAATGAATACACCCATGTGAAGGAAGTTGCAAAATTGTTATCTTACATGCCCCTAATTTATTTTTCACACGTAGCAGACAACATATAAGTTGTCACCAAGAATTTTCAAGTAGATTTGCTATTTTCTATCATTTAAATAAATTTTGGCATTTATCAAAAGTAATTCCAAATTGACCTATATGTACCTCTAATAAGATTCAAACAAAATCAAAAAACTATATGTATGCTTCTATGGTCCATTCTATCCCACATCTAAGAGATTGACGAAAAAATCAATTGACTTGTAGGGAAAACTCGAACTTTTGTTAGTTACCTTGTTATACAATAATGATAATAATACCTAAAATTTCTTCAAAAATTATGTAAATTGGCATAGAATCATTTTATGGATGTACAAGCTTGAAAAAAGAGTTCCATAAGATTTTGTGAAAATTGGAGTATACATTGTTCACAAACTATATAGGTCTCTTACACTGTTTCATACAACTCAACTTAAACTTTAAAGTTTGTATACCATAAAGTATTTTATCGGTCATGTACACCTCAATTCTACACATAACGTTACATTTACACTTCTATTAACACATGGGGATTCACATTGCCATTTATTGTGCAAAAAAAGATATTTTTCTATTTTAAAATACCTAGTTAAGACAACTTTATGCATTAACGAAAAATAATTATCTTATATATCCAAACACATTTTTCACATGTAAAAGAACACATTTAAGTTGTTTTCTAGAAGTTTCAAAATTTTTCAAACAAATTTGTTATTTTCTATCATTTAAATGAATTTCTGCATGTTTAATGGAAATAATTAAATTTTGAACTACATGTATGTCAAAAGTCCTGCTTAGGTCCTCCATTTCACGAGTCGGCCGCTTGTTGGTTGTGCACCGGGACGTATTTTGCTACGCTGGCTGGTTTGGGATCTCGAGGTGCTTACCTAGTTTTCACAAAGAGTTAGAGGGCTACCGCAGACTTTGACTCCGTTTAGCAAGCCCAAGTTACTATGACTCATGTTCAATATTCATGAAAGTCTGGTTTTCGTCCTAAACTTCCTAACTACACAAAGCATATCCTTCAACCTTTGAAACCGTGATTTTAAAACGATTGTCTTTTTCTTTTTTATTTAATTTGGCCAAATATTTAGAAAATCATAGTAAATTATAAAAAAATCATAAAACGGAAATCCAATTTTGTTTGCCTTTATATAGGTATATCAATAAACTAAATATATAATATTATATGATTTAAAAAAATTAAATTTAGATATTTCAATTATTAATTGTGATTATCTCTAATTCTTTTCACATATTATATGATTTTTTTAAAATTTATTGATCATGAGGAAATTTTGAAATGCAATGTGGGTCGGATTATGACGAAATTAGCGCAACGTCATAGTGTTTGGACTTCATATCGGGCTTCATATCCAACACTGCTAATCTATGACGGAATCTGACTGTTGTCAAGGATGCAGTGTGATCTGTGACGAAATCTATGACAAAATTGGCACCACGTCATAGTATTTAGACTTCATATCGGGCTTCATATCCAGCACTACAAATCTATGACGAAATCTGACTGTTTGTCATGGATGCAGTGTGATCTATGATGAAATCAAAAAATGTCATGAGAATTTTGTCATGGATCAAAGGATTTTTTGTAGTGAAAATTATCTGGTTCCATTAATCAAATGCTATGGCCAAATCATATTTTAGTAGCACTATTTATAGAGATCAGCCAAATCATATTTTAGCACTATTTATAGAGATTACATGAGTTCGTCGCAAGGATCAACATCGGCGGAGGGAAGGAAGCAAGAGGAGGACTCCAAGCCGTCGGTCTAAGGGTGTTCCCAAGCTTCGTCGCCGCCATCTTCATCGACGATGTTCTTCGGAGTCTCCATCACCCACATGTGCTTCAATCTTTGTAAGATGATGGGGTAATGCCTCCATTCATCCCACGGGTTTGATGGGTCCTTAATATGTAATCGCTACATGAACTTTATGCCTATCAATGCTTCATGGTCTATGTCTTTGCAATACTTCATTTACATATGTGTGCTCTACATATGGTCTTAGTAGAGTGTTTGATAACCGTGTGATTAGCTTAACTCTATGGATGCTTATATATAGATGTGTTATATATTGAAGTGATTGATTACCATGCATAATGATAGTATGTATAAGGGAAAAGACCTAGCGACCGCATAACCGCCGTGAAGCTAGCAAAGCCAACAACAATTTCGTGTAATAGATGCATTCATGTGAACCTAGACCCTAGGGAGGGAACACTTATCTATCTTTATTTCTCTCTTGTATCATCCTCGCCATTTAAGTCCATCAATCTTATATTAACATAGATTAGTTTGTCTTTCTACACAACACACCCTACTTCATTAGTTAGTAAGATCAGTACAAGTTTAACGCCAACATCCGACATGTTCCACGGATTGCTAAACCTTGGGGGAGTACTCTAAGGGAAGAGCTACAACTGACCCGTTCGCTTCCGGATCGAAATTGATGCGCTAATGAGCTGTCAAAAAAGACTTAGATGCAACCTGCATACCATGGGTATTGGTGGAATGCTATAGTAATGCCATTGATCATGGGCATTTACTTTGTTTTCGTAATGAAAATTATCTGGTTCCATTAATCAAATGCTATGGCAAAATCGTATTTTAGCACTGTTTATAAACTTTCACCTTAAATCTCTATTCCCCTCTACATATTGTGATGTATAACATTTTGGCCTTCAATATCTTTAGGGACAACTGCCTAGTAGTCTTGATGTTGCTGTCAAAAGACAGAGGTCATCTGGGTTACGGTCAAAGAGAAGTTTGTCGCTGAGATTGAAGCAATTTCAAATCTTGGACATAAAAATGTAATCATGCTACATGGAATTTGTGTTCAAGGAGAAGAAAAGATACTCATTTAGCCAAAGAAATGCTTGGCATCTATCATTGTTGGCAAGTTTTATTTAATTAAGATTGTAGTCTCTTTCCATTCTTTTTGCTCACTGTTCAACTTGTATTTATCTCTCAGTGCTTTCTGCTGCAATGCACAAATGATTTATATAGATAAAGGAGAAATGAGATTGCTAAATTGGCCTAAACGTCTACAAATAACTCAAGGGATAGCAGATGGCCTTGGTTATCTGCATGGGCATCCTCAGCACATTGTCCACAGGGATCGGACATGAAAGCAGGCAACATCCATTTGGATCATGAAATGAATTCTAAGATTACTGATTTTGGTGCACACTTACTTGCATAACTTGTTCGATTGATCATCACTACTGAAAATTTGTTTTGTACAATATTACGTTTCTGTACTAAAACTTGCATATGTACGTCTAGTATTGTTACTTATGTTAGCCTGTAAAAGCTTATCTAGATATGCTTAATTTCTATCCCACAAGAGTGTCTTCTTATTGCTTTGTCAATTACAACAGGTCAAATAGACGGGGGTTATTTCAATGATCTGCTTTTCCAAAATATTATTTTACGTGTTCTGGGCAATAGGTAGCTTTCGCAACAGTTAACCGAGCAACATTGGAAATATAGCTAGCCATGTTCTCCAGATTCCAATCAGCATTGGAGTTATAGCTAAGCGTTGTCTCTACTGCACTCCAGATCATAGATTGTTGGAATCATTAACCAAAAGCTTGTCTGTTCTCTCATTATGATATATATTAACCAAATTACCAAATGCTACGGCACCACCCCACTACCATTCATTACCCATGGCTACAACACCAGAGGAATTCTTCGTCAAGGGTCTCATGGAGCAGTCACCACCATCCCCACCTGCCTTCCTTGACCTTCCCCAGAATCCCAATGGCAGCAGCAGTGTGGGCAAGTATCATGTTCCTAATGACATGGTGCTCCCTTACATCTCACGAGTGCTCCTGGAGGATGGCATTGACGATAAGCTCAATGATCACCCTGCTCTACTCCAGATGCAGCAACCGTTTGCTCAAATCCTCTCCTCCGCTTCCACTGGAACCAACACCGGCAACATGGTGGGGTCCAACTATCAGTTGCAAGATGGCGGTTGCGATCAAAGCACGCTCAACTCGGTGTTATCCAATGGCACCAACGTGGTGCATGCTTTCTTGAAGGGCATGGAAGAGGCCAACATGCTCTTACCCAAAGGTAAAAATTTTCAAAGGGATGAGCCGGTTGTCGGTCAAGTAGTTAGGGACAGCAGCAATCGCAGTCGGGTCAAGAAGAGGTATAACAGGGATGATCATCTAGAGGAGGATGTAGGAAGGACTAGCAAAGCTTTTAGGACAGCCAAGGAGACAGAGGAGAATTGTGCCGACAAGATGCTTGACGAAATGATGTTACATGCCTACGATACATGCATCAGGGGCATGAGCAAGCTGCGTGTCGCAATGGACAATGGGTCGGAAGAAAAGGAGTAGCTGTTGTAGCAAGGCAGGGAAAAGGACAATGTGGTGGACGTAAACACGTTGTTGATCTATTGTGCACAGGTTGTGGCAGCAAACAACCACATGGGAGCGTGTGAGCTGCTGAAGCAAATCAAGAAACACGCATCAGCGACAGGCGATGCCACACAGCGGCTAGCTCAATGCTTCACCAAGGGGCTAGAGGCACGGCTCATGGGTTCAGGCAGCCAGCTTTGGCAGCTGCTGATGGCAGAACGACCCTCCATGGTGGAGTTTCTCAAGGCCTACAACCTTTACTTTGCAGCCTGCTGCTTCAACAAGGTTGCTCTCAGTTTCTCCACAATGACCATCATGCAGGCCATGGTGGGTAAGAGCAGATTGCACATTGTAGATTATGGTATGCATTTTGGGTTCCAATGGGCTGGCTTGCTTCAACAGCTAGCCAGTAGAGAAGGTGGCCTACCAGAGGTGAAAATCACTACGATAGGGCCGTCAGAAGCCTAAGTCCTGTCCAGCTGAGCAGATCGAGGAAATAGGGTGCCGGCTCAGAAAATGTGCCGATGCGTTTGGCTTGCCTTCGTTGAAGTTCCACAAAATCATGAAAAGTGGGAGGACGTTAGCATCAAAGACTTGAACATGGAGGCTGATGAGGTGCATGTGGTGAATGACCTCTTCAATTTTAGCACCTTGATGGATGAGAGCGGATACTTTGAGGACCCAAGCCCCAGGGATGCAGTCCTCGGTAACATCAAGAAGATGAGGCCGGATGTATTCATCCAAAGCATTTTAAATTGTTCTTGTGGTTCATCATTCTTGTCACAATTTCGAGGCGTTGTTCTATTACAGGGCTCTATTTGACATACTAGATGCAACCATGCCAAGGGAGAGCAAATCTCGATTGGTGCTGGAGCAGGTTGTTCTTGGACGTTCGGCACTGAATGCCATCGCTTGCGAGGGCCTGGACCGTGTGGACCGCCCTGAGAAGTATAGGCAATGGCATGTAAGGAACCAACGGGCAGTCCTAAGGCAGCTGCCACTGAAACCAAGCATTGTACAAGTAGTAAAAGATATGGTCCAGAAGCACCACCACAAGGACTTTTGATATGTGAGGATGGGCAATGGCCCGCAAGGATGGATGGGCGTGTCCTCTTTGCCCACTCAACATGGGTAGCGAAGACGCCTCCTCTCGATCGATGAAGCTCTACTTTTCCTAATGCTGAATGATGTTGAGGACTCTATCACAAGAAACCATAGTTTCTAATGCATATTTTGTAACATGGAGTCTATCTAATATTCCTCTCGGATCTTGCTCCCATTTTATTAATTAAGCGGACACGTTGACCATGTGGGTAGCCACATGGGATCCGGACGACCTCGTTTCGTGTCGACTTGGTGTCTAACTTAGACATGGTTTCTATGATTTCACCTCTCTTTCATCATTAAATTATTTGGCACATCTGCAAATTGCCTATGTGGCATTATAATTAATGACTATGAACTCTACCATAGAATATGGGTCGAGTGCCTGAGGTGCTTGTGGTGAATGACCTCTTCAATTTTAGCACCTTGATGGATGAGCGGATACTTTGAGGACCGAAGCCCAGGGATGAAGTCCTCGGTAACATCAAGAAGATGATGTTGTATGTATTCATCCAAAGCATTTTGAATTGTTCTTGTGGTTCGGCATTCTTGTCACAGTTTCGAGAGGCGTTGTTCTATTATATGGCACTATTCGACATACTGGATGCAACCATGCCAAGGGAGAGCAAATCTCGACTGGTGTTGAGCAGATCATTCTTGGATGTTCGGACCAATGCCATCACTTGCGAGGGCCTGGACCGTGTGGAACGCCCTGAGAAGTATAAGTAATGGCATGTAAGGAACCAACGGGCAGGCCTAAGGCAGCTGCCACTGAAACCAAGCATTGTAAAAGTAGTAAAAGAAATGGTCCAGAAGCACCACCACAAGGACTTTTTGATATGTGAGAATGGGCAATGGCTTCTACAAGGATGGATGGGGTGTGTCCTCTTTGCCCACTCAACACGTGTAGCAGAAGACGCCTCCTCTCGATGGATGAAGCTCTACTTTTCCTGATGCCGAATGATGTTGAAGACTCTATCACAAGAAACCATAGTTTCCAATGTTTCTTTTGTATTATGGAGACTATCTAATATTCCTCTCGGATCTTCTGCTCTCATTTTATTAATTAAGCGGACACAATGAGCATGTTGGACACAATGAGCATGTGGGCAGCCACACAGGATCCGGACGGGTCTCGTTTTGCATGTAGACTTGGTGTCTAACTTAGACTTGGTTTCTATGATTTCACCTCTTTTCATCATTAAATTATTTGCCACGTCAGCAAATTGCCTATGTGGCATTATAATTAATGACTATGAACTCTACCATAGAGTCTGGGTCGGGAGTTCCCTGAGGTACTTGTGGTGAATGACCTCTTCAATTTTAGCACCTTGATAGATGAGAGCGGATACTTTGAGGACCCAAGGCCCAGGGACGCAGTCCTCGGTGACATCAAGAAGATGAGGCTGGATATATTCATCCAATGCATTTTGAGTTGTTCTTGTGGTTCGTCATTCTTGTCACAGTCTCGAGAGGCATTATTCTGTTACATGGCACTATTCGACATATTGGATGCAACCATGCCAAGGGAGAGCAAATCTCGATTGGTGTTGGAGCAGGTCATTCTTTTACGTTCAGCACTGAATGCCATCGCATGCGAGGGCCTGGACCGTGTGGAACGCCCTAAGAAGTATAAGCAATGGCATGTAAGGAACCAACGGGCAGGCCTAAGGCAGCTGCCACTGAAACCAAGCATTGTACAAGTAGTAAAAGATATGGTCTAGAAGCACAACCACAAGGAGTTTTTATATGTGAGGATGGGCAATGGCTTTTGCAAGGATGGATGGGGCGCGTCCTCTTTGCCCGCTCAACATGGGTAGCAGAAGACGCCTCCTCTCGATCGATGAAGCTCTACTTTTCCAGATGCTGAATGATAACTTTTCCTAATGCTGAATGATATAGCAGGGTGTCCAGAGCTCCCAGAAAATATCTCAATTAAGGTATTCTGTATTATGACTCGTTTTCCCGGCTGTCAGTTGGTATTGTTTAGGAATGTAAATATATATTAATATCCTAACTTCTGCATCGACTAATGTGTATAGCTATTTCTTATTACACGTTTAAACCAACAAATCCATGGCAAAAACACAAAGAATTGGTCCGCAAATATATAAAACTCTCCATCTTCACTAATAAGGCAAATCAAAAGGCAATTCTATTTCTGAAACTCCATCCATGAGCAAAGACCTCCATGGCTGCAGACTCAAGCAGTCTACAATTCACCATGAACGACGACGACCTCCTCCTCCTTATGAAGCAGCGACTGAACCGAATTAAATGCGTCCCCCTGAAGAGCTAAGTATGAAGGCACTATGCCCTTGTCAAAAACAACATCATTTCTAGATATCCAAATTGCCAAACACATAGCAATTGCTCCGCTAGTATCGACACTTCCATTTTCTATTTATTTCACCTAACCAGTCATTAAACAAGTGATGCATACTAGCTGGTGGAGATAAATTGAAGGAAACTTGAAGTAATCTCCAGGTGAACTTTACAAAATCACAATCAAAGAACAAATGCTGAATGGTCTCGCTACATGCACAAAAAGAGCAAGACATATCTCCATGCTATTGCTTGAGCCAGATTATCTTTTGTTAACACTACTCCTTTAATAAAGTACCACACAAACACTTTTAATCTAAGGGATCTTCAGCTTCCACCCGGTCAGTTGGTATATTTGATGATGCTTTTTATCAGTGCACGTGCGCTGTCAACGACAGATTGTTAAGAGAATTGCTGATTTGGCATACGCCTGGAGAAACAAACAAAAACGACAGGGAAGTATTGTAAGCCCCAAAACGCTCAGTATATCCCTCATCTGTAATATAAGCAATCCTCAAGTCCTTGAGGATGTGATGAGTTAAATAATCAGTCACAATCTTTTAAATCATTGATAAAAAGGATCAGTGCATGGATAAAATACAGATTGGACTGATTTAATTACTTCAATATGATTTTTCAAACAACATGGGCCTGAAACCTTTTATCGAAACAATTAAAATCTCGAGTTATTTTTGTCCCAGATTTCCTGAACGTGAAGCCTTGAACAGGAGGAGAGAATGACAGAATGTGCAACATGCAGACTGTGATAGCTCAGTGAGATTGCTGTTGCCGTGTGGGTATCTGAATGCATTTTATCCATGCGAGATTAGAACAAACAGGGAACTGAAGATGATCTGTTCATAAGTTGGTTGGGCGAAATTAGCTGAACGCCAATTTTTTCTCAACATCGAGTGTTCATCCTGCTTTGTTCCGTTTGACTTAATTTTTACAGCAGGTGGTGTGGCCTATCTGCACCGATTCCTCCATTTGCACGGTCAGAGATTGTCCCAAGACCTGATCCCGTGGCAGTGTGGCCTATAGTGCTCAGCTTTATGTGGCGATTTTCAGTTTACACGCTTACAGGCTCCTGGTTGAAGTTTTCTTATAGAGATCTCGCTGTCTCTGAATGCTGAAGCATCAGAAAGAGAAAGCAGGGTAGGTTCACCAACCAGTGACAGAATACTTCATTGTTCCAGATGCTTTAAACTGAAACAGAGTTCCAGATGCTCTGGTCGGCAGATCTTATGCTGATTTGTACCGCAGATTTGTTCTGAAGGAAAACGTACTGCCGACTAATTTAGATGGTAGATTTATACTGAGAGAAAAATATTGTACAATAGGCAAGCAAAACAGAAGACAGTTGAGATGCACTGCTATTCCTGATTATATAAGCGTCCCTTCGTTTTCCTGGGTAGCAGTAAAACTAATACCAATAGTAGATATATAATTCCAGTGAGTGGTAACCAAACAGAGAGTGATCAAAATATTGAAATGTGTTGCAAGTAGCAAATGAAATACTAGTTAAGATTTCTATGGTCAACTAATAAACATCACTCATGTAGTCCTATGCAATAACCAAATGAAAAGTAGAAACCAAACAAACAAAACAAAGTTCAACATAACTGTCGAAAGGAAATGCTCGCAAACAACAGGACTAAGGCTAGTGCTCAGTATTTTTTTTTTGAAAGGAACGGCAAAAGATTTGCAGTAAATTTTATTAGAGAGAAAAAGTAAGAAAATATATACAACTGTGATGGGGTTTCAACTACTGGCACCCCCCACTCAAAAAAGCACCGAAAACAACTAACAACTGAAAAAGAGGACTGTAAACAACAAAAAAAGGAACAATATCAAAGGTTGCCACTATCTGAAGAGGTGGACTGTTGTCTTGGTATAGCAGGTGTTGTGGCCTTCTGATAAGTGTCCGTATCGTTTGCAATTAGCGTTGCCACTTGTGCTACTTCCATGGAGGTGTGTTGGAAAATTCTCCTGTTTCGCTCCTTTCAAATGTTCCACCAGAAGTACAGGATTAAACCATCGAAAGCGGGTTTTTGTTTCTTATCAAAAGTACGGCGCATCTGCTTCCACCACCCGTTCATGGTTTGTGGTGATGTAGCTAGGAGGTCTTGTCTTCCCAGTTGAGTTGTCAATTGTGTCCACACATCACGGGTGAACGGACAGTCAAAGCAGAGGTGTGTGGGCGTTTCCGGAGTAGACTTGCATAAGGGGCAAATTGGATCATGCGGCCAGTTACGCTTTGGCCAGGTTGTTGGCCGTTAGGATTTTGTGTTGTAGAAGAATCCAGGCAAAGATCCCGCATTTAGGTTCTGCTCATGCTTTCCAGATTGGGTTAAAAGCGGGTTTTTTACGTCTTCCCATGAACTGTATCCGATATGCACTTTGAGAAGAGTACTGGCCATCCCGCGTCCATTTCCACTTAATTTCATCTTCTATGTCCGCTCTTAGATTAACAGTGTTCAGACCTTCCCATAACTCAATGAATTCCCGTAACTCTTCCTCGGATTGTACTGGAGAAATGTGTGAGATCCACTTGTTATTCGCCATCGCTCTCATCACCGTGATGTTTTTCCGCTTTGCTTCTCTAAAAAGTGCAGGGGCCAAGTATTTTGGGGCTTGCCCATTGAGCCAGTTCGAATGCCAAAAACTCGCCTTGTCTCCTCTCCCAACCGTGACTTCTGTGGAGACATTGAAAAGATCTCTATCTATGCTATCGCAGGGGATGTCCAGCCCAGCCCACGGCCTTTCTTGGTGCTGCCATTTAAACCATAACCAACGCATCGTAGTGCCCGCGCGAAGCGCTCTAGGTCCAAGATGCCTAATCCTCCCAGATTTTTGGGAGTACAAGTCGTCGGCCAGTTGACGAGACAGTGTCCACCGCTCACCTTCTCCGGCTCTTCCCCCTTCCACAGGAAGCTTCTTCGCATTCTGTCAATTTGTCGCAACAACCATTTTTGCAACGGAAAAACTGTTAGGTGATAGATTGGTTGCGACGATAGGACAAATTTGACCAACGTTTCTCTGCCCGCCATGGATGGTAGCTTGCCTTTCCAACACGGGATACGGCCCGATCTTGTCAAGCAAAGGTTGAATGTCCACTCTTCGTAGTTTCCTCGTATGAAGTGGAAGACCAAGGTACTTCCCGGGGAACTGCGCAACCTTCCCGGGAAAATCTGCAAGTGCTTCAGTGATGATATTTTGCTCACATCTTATCGGAAAAATTTCTGTTTTATTAAGGTTTATTTTGAGCCCCGAGCAATTTCAAAGAGGCTAAGCACCGAGTTATGTGGTACAATTAGTGCGGTGCAGGTTGGCAAAAGTGCTGCATCATCGCATACAAGGAGCATCAAGAGGGAGGCCTGCAGGAAGAACGGCTGCAACAACTTTCTACTGCTGCTAGTTCAATCAGTCTATGCAACGGGTCCATTACGAGGATGAAAAGCATTGGTGACGATGGGTTGCCTGCCGTAGACCCCGGCATGATTTATCGTCTTCCGGAGAGCCGTTCGGGAGGATTCGGGACGATGTAGTGGCTAGGAGGGTGGCGATCCAGCCTCTCCATCTCTGCCCAAATCCTAGCGCTTGCGGTGTTTGAAGCAAAAGTCGACTTACTGTAATCAAAGGCCTTGGAAATATCCGGTTTGATGAAGAGCGTCGGGCACCTCGATTTGTCAGGCCTTGATTACACTCGAACATAGACAAAATTGTCATGGATACATCTCTTTTGATGAAAGCGTTTTGGCATCCGGATACGAGCTTGTTAAGACGAGGTGCAAGCCTCTCTGCCGGGATTTTGGTTATAATTTTGCTAGGTCATTAATAAGGTGATTATCCGAAATCAGTGACACCGGCCGCTTCCGTCTTGGGAATCAAAACTACATTTGCTTCATTAATTAACCCCATCTTCGTGTTCAAGTGAATGAAAGGCTCGAAGGGCTTGCATTAGGTCCTCCGTGATGATATTCCAACACTTTTGTAGAATAGACCTATGAACCCGTCGGGCCTGGTCTTGACGCAAAATAGGGCGTCACCCTTGCGCACGACACACATGACTCCCGGCAGCAGAAGGCGTGCCGGCCAATCGACTGTTGATTGACAATGGAAAATATTAAGAATCGGCTAGAGAACTGATGGCCTTGCAGCAACACGTGTACCGCCAATCGGCCGATACGGATAAAGCGGGATCGGCCGGCTCGAGAGCAACAAGCGGTATGCGATCGGTGGATCGGCCGATCGTGACGTTAGCACTCGGGTAGGTCGGAATCGGTTGCGGTGTTAGAAGCCGATAGGATCTAGATCGGCGGATCATAATGATAATAGCTAAAACTACAAGAATTTGGTATGAAAACTTGTAGATCTAGCTAATATCGGTAAGAGGTGAATAAAGAACTAGGACGAAACCTCGGCGATGCGCCGGAGGTTAAAGCCTAGGATTATTCGAAAATGGTACTCACAAGCTTGTCGGAGATCGCTTGATGCAGCGACAAACCCGGCAGCGTTGTAGAAAGAGAAAACGCAATGGCGAAGTCGCGAAAAGTAGATCTTTGTAAAGGTAGATCTTTGTAAAGTAGATGCGATAAAAAGTAAAGGGTTTGGAGGCGGTTTGTTTGATATTGGTGTGTCTGATTTTCCGACCACGCAGGTCGCTATTTATGTCCCGAGGACAAACCCGACTCCTAGCCGATCATGGCATTGGTTACTGCGTCTAAAGATAAAACGACTAAAAATAGAAAAGGACTCTCGCAGAGTCAAAGACCTTCTAAAAACTGACTCTTGACCCGTTGTCAATCGTGGACTGACCTGCCTCCACCGTGCTTTCCATCTGGCGTATTTCTTTGAATCGCCTTCTTCATGCCCATCGGCCGATCCTCGTTTGCCATCGGCCGATCGCTCGACTCTTGGCCGAGCCGAGCTGAACTCTTCTGACCATCGGCGGATCTCGTTGATTGCTCTGTTCCTCCTTCAATCGGCCGATTGTACTTGTTCTCCTTATCCCTTTTGACCTGTTTTCCAAAAATGGTGTCAACACATACCCCAGTTTGGAGTAAATAATCCTTTGCTCGAAATTTGCCGATATCTTTTGAATAATAGTCAAATCTCCGTGATCGACCTAATCAATCTCCATTGATATGTCTTGTCCTTTCCATCTGCCTTTTCTTGGGATTGTTCACCATGTGACTCTTTGGCATCTCTCGTTCCCCTTCCCTATAAGACTCGTTCTTTTACCCGTAGGTTCTTTGTATTGACCTTGGGTTCTTCCGATATAGATGTTAACTCTTCTAGTCTTATGGGTATGAGAGGCATCTTCCCTAGAAAATTCTCTGACCCATGATCCTTCATCCATCGATGCATCCAGCCCAAAATAGCATTCCTTCCGAGTACGCTAGTGAACTAGTAAACTATGTCTGTAATTTTGGGCGTAAGATTTGTGAACTATGCTCTGCGGACGTGATAGAGCTTCCCTTGTTTAAGTGTGTACGAGTCATCCTTTATTTGGGGTGATTTCTCCAATTAGTCATCCTTTGGAAACCGAGTCATTCACAGTTATCTGTTTCCTTTCACCTAATCGGCATCTTCATTTTCCGTCTTTTTCTCGGTTCTTCCACCTCTATCTCTTCCCGGCTATAAATAAACATCCTTATGCCTTGAAACCACATCTTCTTTTGACTTTGGCTCGAGATATAGGTCCAGGGGCTTTAGGCTCTTGCTCTTGATTCTTTCTTTCTCCCCGACTCAAGATGGCTAGAAGAATTCTTGTGAAACAGTCGAACATACTCCTCTCTAGCCTCCTTTTGTGAAGCCGGAGGTCCAACAACTAGGAGAATCCTTGTGATGCAACTTAGGTGCATCGGTGGTGGAGGAGGTGGAGGTTGCCACAGGCGTATGGAAAGAAGAACAACCCTATGTCTTTTTCCCAACAAATTTGACGGGAGAGTTACCGCATCCGGTGATTCATCTTCGTCAAATCTATTCTTTTGTTTTTCTCTTTCTTCGTCCCCATCACTTGTCCAGTGATGACCAATGTAATCGATCTGTAATGAATTGTTCAAGTTTGTCCTCCCTATGTATTCTTTCAGATCTGCATTGTAATGTCACCATTGTAATTGAAGATGAGAGAAAATATATATACATATTTTTTGTTCTAAGGGCGATTTGTACATCAATAACTCAAAACCGAACATGCTTCGATGATTCGGCTTTTGCTATTAAAGACGACTTTATTCACAATCGGGTCTTGAGTCTCAAATCGGCCGCTTTTAGGCTCGATTAGACTAAGCATCTACCCATATGCTTGGATAGTACTTCTTCAAATATTTCCCGTTCAATGCTCTGGCAAACTTCTCTCCTTCCAATGTCTCTAGAATATATGCATTTCCAGGTACGCATTGGCTGATCCGATATGGCCCTTCCCAATTAGGTGACCACTTCCCATATTTAGGATCCCTAGATCCGATTGGTAATATGAGCTTCCAAACCAGATCCCCTTCGGCAAATTCTTTAACTTTGACCTTCTTGTCATACCACCTGGCTATCCTTCTTTTGTTCTTTTCAATACTCTCCAAAGCTCTCAGCCGATTACCAGCAAGATCTTCTAATTCTTCCTTCATCATAGTTTGAATAATCATCGGCCGATAGCTGGTCTTGTAAAAAGTTCTCCTGATCCGGCTCTCGGTTCCCAAGGTAGTACTGACATCATGACCATACACTAGTTGATACGGTGATACCTTGAGTAAACAAAAATGGCTCCCCGTCGGCATGCCATCCTGTATGCATAGTGCTTCATTAAGGACCATATGCCATCGCTTAGGGCTTTCATCAATCTTGCGTTTGATCAATTTGATGATGCCCTTGTTTGCTCACTGTCCATTTGCTCGAGCATAATAGGGAGATGAGTTTAGATTTGATTCCCAAAGAATTTGCATATTCTTCGAATTCGAGGTAAATTGACTTCCTTGATCGGTTGTGATAGTTTGAGGTATATCAACCGATAGACAATATGTTCATTGACAAAATCGATCATATTGCCTCATGACCATCTTGATTGGGATGGCTTCAACCCACTTTGTGAAATAATCCGAGCCACCAAAGACAAATTTATGACCTTTGCTCGATGGTGGATATATCTCGCCCGATCAAATCAATTGCCCAACCTGAACGTACCACGGCTTGATTATTGGGTTCATTGTTGATGCTGAACCCTTTGAATGCTTCCAAACTTCTGACACTCTTGGCATCCTTTGTAATACTTGAAGCAATCTTCCAATATCGTTGGCCAATAATAATTATTGTTCCTGATCATCCACTTCATCTTGAATGCTGACTGATGAGCTCCACAGACTCCTCATGAATCTCTCCCATTAAAATTTTAGCTTCTTCTTCACCGATACATTTGAGTAGGACTCCATCGATGGTACGATAATATAGCTCATCTTCCAGCAGAACATACTTAATGGCCTTGTACCTCAGTTGTTTGTCAACCTTCTTGGATGGATCTTTCGATAATTTATTATTTCTTTCCTCCAATCTTCACCGATAATTCCATAGTCGAATCGGCCGATATCCCGATGCCCCTTGGGCCAGCCCAATTAGCTTCACTATTATGACACTTAGGATATGTTCAAGTTTTACTATCTTGAATTCTCGAGTACAAGACATTCTTCATGATAAACCCTCAATATGTCATCTTTGCATTCATATTCCCCTGCCAACTGATTTATCACGAGTTGAGAATCTCCAAATATCTCAACAACTTGATTGACTTCGTAGTAGCTTTATCCCTTTTAACACTGCTTGGTACTCAGCTTGATTGTTTGTCAAAGTCTTCTCAATTGGGATGGAAAATTCATAATTTGCTCCTTGAGGTGAGATGAGGACGATTCGATCCCAGCTCCTATTCCACATGATGATCCATCAAAGAACATAGTCCATGGAATAGGTTCAACAATCGCAACTTCAGTGTCCACAATGCTGAGTTACCAGATCGGCCATTACTTGCCCTTTGATTGCTTTGGCCGATTGATAGGTCAAATCAAATTCTGACAAAGCTAAGATCCAATTTCTGATCCCGCCTTTCAAGATTGGTAATGACAACATATATTTGACCACATCATCCTTGCACACCACAGTGCATTCGGCAGTTAATAGGTAGGGCCTCAACTTTGTGCATGAGAAATATAAGCACAAGCACGGTCTCTCCACCGAATATCTCGTTTCTACGCCCAAGAGTCCTCTCACAAAATATATCACTCGCTCTTCTCCTTCAAACTCTTGCACGAGGGCCGATCCAATAGCGCTCACTAGCGTTAAGTATAACTTGAACGGCTTTTGTCTTGAGGAGGCATTAAGACAGGAGGAGATTTTAGGTAATGCTTGACATTATCTAAAGCCTTTTGCTGTTCTTCTCCCCATACGAATTTCTGATCGGCCTTGAGCTTGGTAGAGGTGTAAATGGTGAATCCTTTCCGACGTTAGATATAAACCTTCCATGAAATTGATCTTACCAATTAATGGTGGAGCTCTTTCTTGTTTGATGGCGCTTTTATATTATCAATTGCGCTGATTGACTTCGCCCACTGATTCCTCTCGTGTATTAAGAAACCCAAGAATTGGCCAGCTGAAACACCAAAAGCACATTTGTTGGGGTTCATTTTTAAACCATGTTTCCTTGTGCATTCCATTTCTTCAGAGGTCTCGCCAAGTGTTCCTTGTAGCCCTTTGACTTGACAACTACATCATCAATGTAGATTTCTACTATCTTGCCGATGAGTTCATGGAATATGTAGTTCATGGCTCTTTGATATGTGGCGATTCTTTAACCCAAAGGTCATGACAATCCACTCATATAATCCGACGTGGCGGCACCGAAAGCGATCTTTGCAATGTCTTCTATGGCCATGAATATTTGTTACCATCCATGAAGCGATGACTTTGTGCAAAGATTGACCAATGCATGGCCATCGGCATTGGATATCCATCCATCGCCGTTGCTTTGTTCAAGTCCACGAAATCAATGCACACACGTAGTTTGCCGTTTTCTTATAGACAGGGACTATATATTAGAGATCCACTCGGCATATCGACATTGCCGAATAAAACCACCGAGTAACTTTGTTATCTCGGCCTTTATATCGGGATAAATCTTGATTACAGCCTTGGGTGTCTTTGAAATGGTTGATATCCTAGTTTAATGGGCAATCGATGCTCAACAATGGATCGGTCTAAGCCGTGCATCTCATAATACTCCCAAGCAAAGCAATCCTTGAATTCTTTTAATAATGCGATCAATTCTTTTTGTATCCTTCTAGCTTGGCAGCGATGTATATGTCGGCCTTGGTTTGATTCCATCTCCAAGATCTATCTTTTCTAATTCATCACCGATGTGAACCCATGCCCAAGCTTTCCTTCATCTTCAATGAATTGCTTGAACCGGCTTTAGTCCAAAATCGGACACTCGAGATATTTGGTATCCTGTGCTTTTCTAGATATGCACTTACTTGATCATAGGTCCACCCTTGTGCTCAGTTGCATCATCAAGGAGGTTTCTCCTTGCACCACCTCCATCGAATCTCCAATCCATTGGATGATGCATTGATGCATTGTAGATGGTATGCAACAATTGGCATGTATCCAATCCGACCCAAGAGAGATTATAAGATCCTCCCTTTAATGACAAAGAAAGCGGAAGGGTCTTCGCCGATGGTGAGCTCCACGCAGATGGCTCCTTGAGCCGAGATATGTTGCCTTCAAGTCCACCAACATCATATCGGTTTGGGTAAAATCTTCATCGATTTTCCAATCTTTGTGCATGATGTCGACATCGATTAATCTGCAGCTCCTCCATCCACAAGCATCCCGGTGACTGGTTTCCCATTAACATATCCTTTGAGAAACAAAGCCTTCAAGTGTTGTCTCTTCCCATCTTACGGTTTCTCAAAGATAGCTTGTTTAGTTTCTAGTGTCAATTGAGCCATGCCAAACTCCTCATCGGACACATCCGAATCAACCGGAGCCATGAACTCTTTCGGTGGGAAGACTACCATGTTTATATCAGCTCGGGATTTGTCATCTTCCTCACCATCGGTCTTAGGCTTTGGGCGCCAAACTTTAGAGAACCTTCTTCTTGTCCAAAGACAAGTCTCTGCTTCTTCACGTTGTTCTAGCCGACGAGGGCGCTGGACTCTTCTCTTCGGGATTTACTCAAGCCATCTAGACACCATTGTGATTAGGCTTCTACGTGTTTGGCTTGATCCTTCGTCATCCGGTTGTAATGCGATCGACGCGTCAGGAGCTCGGCATATGATATCTCATCAGTACCGAGAATCGGCCATCTCTTCCAGATTGTTTGACTCTTCATTGACTCGGCCTTCCCACCGATCATGAACGCAGCCTTGCCCCACCGATCGTGGACGCTGGCTTTGCCCCCACCCGATCGTGAACCGAGACTCGTTGATTGTTGAACCCACGGTGATCCTTGGTCAGGTCTTCTATCATCAAAGCAAATCCTTTTGGATGAATTGCCATTATTGTAAGCCCGTTGCACTCGGATTTTACGTTTGGAGTTTGATCCTTCTTCCCAAGATGGAAGAGGACATCTCCAATGTCCTTCATTACGCCTGCTCCCACTCCTCTCTCTTTCCCTTGCCTTCTCTTGTCGACACGGAACTTGTTGATCAACATTTGTGACATGACAGTCGGCGTGGCTTTGATTCTCCTTCTCAAGTAGTAACCCTTTTCCTTTGACATGTAGCGGTTACTTGCACTTTGGGGTCAATAGCTCCTTTATTTTGAGCCGAATCAGATGTCAGCAACTTAACTCGTGACGTGTCTTTGCTAGACACTTCAACTGTGTTAGTTGGGAAGGGGTGTTGATCAATCTTCATCGGCTTTTCACTTTGGTAGGAGTTTCAAATTTAAGCCTCCTTGCTCAATAGCTGATTGGATCATTGTCCAAGATCTTGCAATCATTGGTATCGTGCGATGTTGCATTGTGCCACTTGCAATACTTCATCCTCTTCAGCTCTTCTGCAGATGGTATGGTATGGAACTGGGAGAGTTTAATCGCCCTTCGAAGCAATAGATCAAATATCTTATCGGCCTTAGTGATATCAAAGCCGAATTTCTCGGCTCTTTCTTGCCAAAGGGACGGACAACATCTTCTTGCCTTTGACCCACTCATGAGCCCTATCATATTGTCTTCATCTTCCAGTCGAGTAGTCCACATACGACACCTTCTTCCGAAAGTTCCTTCTAGGCTCATAGGACTTTCTTTGTTTCTTGACTCATCCTGACCAACCGGGCCGAGGCTTTCAAAGTCATGTGATGCATATTTCTCCCTTAAGGTCGGCAAGAGACCTTGGAAAGCCAACTCATAGTTGCTTGTCTCCCAAGTTCAGACTATAGCACTTATTTCGACCTCTCCAAATCTTTGAACGAATCCACTACTATTTCATCATTCCTTTGCTTTGAGTGCAGTCGGATCGGTGATCTTCATCTCGTTGATGCGAGAAGAAATAATTATGAAACTGCTATTCCAAATCGGACCATTTGATGATGGAGTTAGCCGGCGTGATGTAAACCATGAGAATGCCGGCCCCGATAGAGATGAAGAGAATAATCATATCCTCGAGTGCATCAACATTCCCCGCTTCTCCACATTGGATGATAAACCGAGTGATGTGCTCCATAGTGGATGTTTCATCTTGTCCGAGAACTTGGTGAAGTCTGCACTTTGAATCTTGGAGGAATGGTATCGATCATAGCGGAGGGATACGATTGTCACCATACATGCAGATTGCTACTTGGGTTTTATCCCATATTGCTTCGATAGCATCTCGAGCGGTCGATCAACTCGCTTCATGAGATTTCAACTCTGTAGCCACTTCCTCAATTGCTTGTATCTCATTGGAGTTTCGGAGGTCGTTCTTCTAAGATTCTTGTCTTTGGATCTGGAACATCGCCTTGCCTCAGTAGAACCTTGAGTGTCTGAATGACTGTAATAGGTGTAGCTTTGTTCAATCGGCCGACCGCCGACGGAGCTGGTTGCGGTATTCAACTCGGGTTTGAAATAGCCAATTGATTTAGAAATGTTTGCAATTGCTTTGAATCCACTTGTGGAAACACCGCTGCTGCTGCTCCTTGGTTGATCGGTGATGAGGTGACGATCTTATATGTGCCACCATATTGGGGTTCTGACGGCTTGCATTGACGTTGATTGCTGTAACGGCAGGCAGTATGGGCATTCCCGGCGTTGGCTGCTGTAGTGGAGCGGTTTGCACAGGCATCCCGAGTATCGGTGCTGAGCCGATCTCCGAGGTGGAGTAGGATTCGGCCTCGAGGTGGAATAGGAGGTCTTTTCTCACGGATGACCATGTGAGCATGAGCTGGACTGATCTTAACTCTTTCAAAGTTTTCCTCCCATGATTGAAGTAGACAAACACCACTCCTTCCCCATTCATGTGCACCCGGAGTACCTCCAAATGTAGCTTGGTGAGACTGTGGATACTTTACGGAACTTCCTCGTGCACGGGCTCAAAGAAATTTGAGATGTTAGTCTCAAAGTGATCACGAGGTAAGTCCCATCCCGCAAGCCCATCTGAATCTCTCATAGCAGGGATATTTATGTTGATTCTGCCTGGAAGCACTTGATCCTCGGACAGATTGCAATCGGTGTTGTGACGGAGATCTTTATCTTTACCATCGCCACTCGATTCGAATCGGCCGAGAGTCCGATGAAGAACCGTGGCACTTGTGGAGATGGTGTAGCTTTTCTGTTGGATCATCAATCGGCGATAGCCGATTGGCCATGCCGGAACATGGAGGAGTATGCCTTGGTTGAAAGTATGCGGTGTCCTAGATATCCCGCCTCCGCTCCTTGCTTGAGTGCATCAATTATGGCATTCAATTGTATTTGCGAATACCTTGGATTGATCAATCATTGTTTGATGCATAGCCTTGGTCATCATGTCTTGAAGTCCTTCAGGATCGGTGAGAAGGTGACTTGCGGTGTTGGCAAAGGATTCTTCTTGAAAACACCACTTTTAGTCCGACCGTATAATGCCAAACAAAGCTCTTCATAATGCTTCATGTGAGCCTCGAGCTCGGCTTTGTCTGAATCTTTCAGCTGATCCTTGGTGATGGGTTGAATATTCTGGATCGACTCGAAGGACCACTCGTGAGGCTTCATCATTGTTGACTTTTCGTGTCCCAATCGGGCGTGCCAAAAGTGTGTTGACGCAAAAATAGGACGTCACCCGCGCGCGACACACGTGACTCCCGATGCAGCAAGACGTGCCACCAATCTGACCGTGATTGACAATGGAAAATATTAAGGATCGCTAGAGAACCGATGGCCTTGCAGACACGTGTACCAACCAATCGGCCGATACACGGATAAAGCGGGATCGGTCGGCTCGAGAGCGACCGGCCGGATACGGATCGATGGCCGGATCGGGCCGATCGTGACGCGCACTCGGGTAGGTCGGAATCGGCGTGGTGTTAGAAGCCGATAGGATCTAGATCGGCGGATGATAATGATAATAGCTAAAACTACAAGAATTTGGTATGAAAACTTGTAGATCTAGCTAATATCGGTAAGGGTGAATAAAGAACTAGACGAAACCTCAGCGATGCGCCCGAGGTTAAAGCCTAGGATTATTCTCAGAAGCGGTACTCACAAGCTTGCCGGAGATCGCTTGATGCACGACGAACTCAAGCACGGCGTTGTAGAAAAGAGAAAACGCAATGGCTAAGTCAAAAGTAGATGTAGAAGGTAGATGTCAAAGTAGATGCAAGAAAAGTAAAGAGTTTGCCCGAGGCGGTTTGTTTGATATTGGTGTGTACAGATTTTCCGACCACGCAGGTCGCTATTTATGTCCCGAGGACAAACGACTCCTAGCCGATCACGGCATTGGTTACTGCATCTAAAGATAAAAATGACTAAAAATAGAAAAGGACTCTCGCAGGAGTCAAAGACCTTCTAAAAGCGACTCTTGACCCGTTGTCAATCGTGGACCGACACCGCCCACCGTGCTTTCCATCCGGCGTATTTCTTTGAATCCGTCTTCTTCATGCCCATCGGCCGATCCTCCGGTTTGCCATCGATCGATCGACCACCGCCCACCGTCGAGCTGAACTCTTCGACCATCGGCGGATCTCGTTGATTGCTCTGTTCCTCTCCTTCAATCGGCCGATTGTACTCGGTTGTTTCTCCTTATCCCTTTTGACCTGTTTTTTCCAAAAGCGGTGTCAACAGTGCTTTTCATTTGGCAATTGCTTGATAATTCTCTTGATCTCCTCTTCCTCGAAAGGTTCCTCTAATTCACTTAAGTCATGTGGCTCATAACCTAGGTGTGTCCATTGAGGCAAGCGAGATCGTGCTGCGTTTGGCCAAGTAGATTCACAAAATGGTCGAAAACAACTTCCTCCTTCGTTGTTGACTAACGGCCACCCTGCTCAGCCTTGAGGACGGGATGTACAACTTTCTTCTCTATTGCTCGCATGTAACATAAATAACTTTGTACATGCATCCCCATTTCGAATCCAAGTTAATCTCGAGTGTTGTCATGCTCGTCCTTTGTATCGCAGCAAGGTTTACTGATTTTGCTTTTAGGTAGCGTCTAAAATCAACTCATCTTGAGATAGTGGGCGTTTTTCTTGTTCCGTGTCCATAATTAGCAGCAGCTGTTTTGCAATTTCTAAGCGAGAGGTAGATTTCCGAGAGATTGCCGTCTCCACAGCTTTAGCGCTTTAGCCGCTCGTAACAATTTAACATGCATTCGAAGGATAGCGTCCTGCGTGTTTCTCTGGGACCATGCTGCTGAACTGTTTCTACAAAACTGGCATGTTGATCCAATATGACTCAAAGCGAAGCTGGAGTAATTCTGTCGTGTGACATCCCCGGTGAGTAGCAACGGGCATGATCTGATCCCAATGTTGAAAGGGCTTGAAGGTCAATATTTGGGAATAAAAGAAGCCACTGGGATCCAAAAATCCGATCAATTCGAGTAAGCGTTGGGTTATTTTGCTCGTTGCTCCATGTGTACGCGCCGCGCAAGTCAACTTCCATTAGTTGTGCCTCATCTAACGTGTCTTTGAAACTGGTCATCAATCGCCTGTTGAGTCTATTGTTATTCTTGTCCTTAGCTTTATAAATGAGGTTAAAGTCCCAAGAATTAGCCATTCCTTTTTCCCTGTGACTTTAGGTCTTTTAATTCAACAAGGAACGCTTCTTTGTCATTGCTGTCCTGGGGCCATAAACTCCAGTTATCGCCCAGGTTGTATTATCAGCTTGCATTACCACATCCGCCGAGATGGTGTGAGACGGGCGTGAAGTTTTGTAAGGTGAAGAAATGCTCGTTTGCAGCAAGCAGGATGCCTCCCTGCATCCGTTGGCTGGGAGGGCCGTGAAATTATTTGCAAAGCTTGGCCCAAGTGTTTCCTTAACTAATCTAGGAGTCCACTATGCAATTTTGGTCTCCTGTAAACAGACAATGGTCGCCCCTGAAGTGGATACAGCGTTTCTAGTGCTATCTCTTCGCGCCACAGCGTTGAGTCCGCGAACATTCCAGCAGAGCACATTACAATTCTTTTGTGACATGATTAAGATACCAACAACTTAAAAGTGATTCAACACTGGACACAACCAGAAATGTTGGAGCAAGCTTGGCGCTCACAACCAGTACACAGCTGGCCTGATTACAAACTGGATAGGATTGCCCGTGAGAAAGGGGCGACACAGTTGACTACTTTCGATGATGAATTGGCGAAGCGTGGACGCCGATGATTGGGAGGAACCCAGTTCATCGCTGAAGCCGCAGACCGAAATTGCTGGCCGATTAAGAGTTACAGACCATAGCAAGTTGCAAAGTTTCTTGCTTAACATAATTCAAAAGAAAGGACAACTCAGACTGTTAGCCTCCTGAGCCAGCCTGCTTCTCCATCTGCTCCTAGGTCGCCACGGTCGATTGTTCCAGGTTGGGTGCCGGTGCCACCTTGGCTCTCTTCTTGTTCTTTGCCTTGTTTCCTTCCTCCACCAGCACCTGTAGAGCTTCCATAGTCGATTTGTTGAAGGGACGAGGAAGCTGCTGTACCAACAAATCAAGAGTGCAATCAGAGTTTTGTTCTGAGTCAGGGAGTAACTCTCCTAGTTTCTTCACTAGTACTTGTTGTGCAAGTTGAATGCATCCCAGCCCTGAGTTAGTTTTGCTTTATCAGCAAGGCGCTTGCTCTTCGCTGCTTTGTGGTTGGCGCAGTGGCAGGATGATCAGCAGCATGAGTAGGTTGGGGATTAGCTCTTGGGGTGTGTGTAGGATGGGAGCATCAGCAGTGCCTGTTACAAAATCAAGGAAACGTTGCAGGTCATCCCCCTCCTCCTGCCCGATTGTATCAGAAGTTAGAGCAGGTAGTTCCGGCATTGTGGGTTCAGTGGTTTGCTGATTGCTAGGTTCAGTGGTTGCAGAGTTGCCTTGCTCAATTTCAGCTGTGCTATCTGATATCAGATGGCCCTCCTCTGCTAGAGTGTTTTCACTATGTGTAGCAGCTCCTAAATTTCCCAGAATGGCAGCAAGGTTGTGTTCACTAATTTCAAAATCAGCTAACAAAGGAGCCACTACTGGTGGGCTTGCAACCGACACCATCTAAATCATGACAGCTTAGTGCCGGTGAAAAATCGACTATATCAGTTAGGGAACCGGTTACTGTCGAAAGGTTGTTTGTTACAGTATCTGGAGGAGCAGCAACTAACACATTGTCTGCAGGAACAGGAAAAGGTTGAGTGCAAACCTGTCCTGCTGTGTTCTCCTCATTCAGGTTGGCCTCTGGACGTGGTGACTGGATCAGGGTCCAGTTTGTTGCCCCCTGCAGCATGTTGAAAATGCGCTGCTCCATGGAGGGGGTTCCTGCAGACAATTGTGACCAAATCAACAACTCATCCCCCATAGGGTCAACTCGTTCTGGTGCAGGAACTTCAGTGTGGAGAGGAGGATTACAAAACTGAACACTGATATCCACACTTGACTCACCCATGTAGCTGAACAGAGGGTCGGCGAAGGATACCCTCTTGCATGTGGCCTTGGGGCGCCAAGTCGCCGTGTGTTGTCCACCCGCTCTGCTGCGATGAGGGTAGTTGTCCCCACGGTAACGCGTGGTGGCGCTGTAGCTATAGCAGTCGTCGACCGCACCTCTGCAGCGTGTCATCCTCCCCCAGGATGACTGGCTGCGGGCCTCACCCCACGTTGCGGTTCTGGTCGTCGTAGTCGCCGCGTCATCCCGTCCGGGTGGTGGTAGTCGCATGCAGCGGTGTTGTCATGCCGCTGGCCGCTGCGCCGCTCTCCCAGCGAGTCCGGCCTCCCATAGCTCAGAGGAACTCCTGTGTGGCTTGCGGTTGGACGGGCCGCTCCTCCCTTCTCGGCCGTGGAAGGAGAGGTCCTCCACCACATCGGTGGAGGTGAAGCTTGTAGTCATACTTCCCTTTGCGGCCACGCTGGCGCCGTCAAGTCACCGCTGGGGTGAGTGATAGACAGGAGAACCATCTTGGCAATCTTACTTTGGGTTGGAGGACCATGCCCGCAGGTCGAGGTCCTGGTGCGATCCTTGTGGCGTGTACCCTCGACGTAGTGGACGGGCGCAGTGGGGCCGATGATCTTTGCCGCCACCTCCTCAGACCAAGCATGGACCGGCACTCCTCAATGCGCAGCCACACACGAAACTCCAGCATGCTGTCTTGCGTGCTGCGCCTCCGTCCACTCCTCAAAGTTTAACGTCCTTCCGCGGTGCCACACGCCCGATGGTTGAGGACGCGTGGAGGGCGAACTGTCGGTGAAGAGGACGAGGTACTACTGGGAAGTGCTTGACCACCTTGAAGTCATGGCGGCTGAGGTGGAGCTGTTCTTCCGTGGTGTCGACGACGGCGGGTGTCGTGTCGTGGGCTATTGCCGGTGAGCCAGCCGCCCGTCTTGCCGATGAGCTCATCTCGCTGGCGCTTGATGGCACCCGTCGCGGTGATGGCGCAGACCGCCTGTTCCGGGCGAGCACGGGGATCGCCGGGTAGGAGGCCATCACCTCCTGCTCTCCTTGGCTAGGTAGCGCGCCTGAGCGTGACCGGCTCAGCAGGCTTTGAGCTGGAAGAAGTAGTGGCGGCAGGAGAATGGTGAAGCTGGGGCTGCGCGTTGTTCGACCTCTTAAACTGATCCTTCCAGGAGGGGCATGTGTGTGCCCTGTGACCCATTGGGAACATTTCCAGCATTTACTCTTGCTTCGCACTGCAACTCTGTGTTCTCTGGAGAAGCAATTGAGGCATTTGCCCCGACATGTGCTCAGATCGCTCATATCTCGCAGCTCGCATCGTGGTTGGGACCGTGCGGTGGTTCTTGAATGGGCGTTCTCCTTGCGCCACCAATACGCCGGCCTCACTTCTTGAAATCCATGCTCATCAATTGGCAAATCTTTGGTGAGATCTTGCTGAGGTCTTCCTTGTTGTGCTTGATTCTTGGACGCCTCTGCCGAGTTTTGCTGGACGTTGGGGATTGAATGCAGCCATCTTCCTTGGACCTTGATGCCTCTCCTGTCGTGACTCGAGCTCCTTCTCTCTCGTGGGAGTCTCGCTGCATTGAGTTGAGCTATGCCCTTGTGACCTTTGTTCTTGAATGTCACCGAGTCAATGCTCTTCCCTTTTCTTCTCGAGTAAATCTTGGTATCTCCTTTAGGGATCCGGTGTTGGTTGCTGGAGAAGCCATAATGTCGCTGGTTGTTGGTGGATCTTGCCGAGGCTCGGGTGTTGAGCCGATGGATGAGGTCCGCAGGCGGGGATCTTCATCAGCGGTGTGGCGAGCATCCTCGAGCCCGAGCACCTCGCTGTTGCCACGGATCCAGCTTGTCTCGCAGCTCTTCCGCAAGGTCCGGGAGCAGTAGTCATGCGAAGCTCACCGGGAAGGAGCGCCTTGTTCGGCGTCGGCGCGCGAACTGGTTCCGGACGGGCGCCATGAGTGGCTCGATCTCCTCGCCAAAGGGCCATCTCGAGGGAGAGAATGCGGGAAGGTAGATCAGCGAGGGGCGCAACCGGATCTGCAGAAGGCTGGGTGGCTTTGGTGGGGGAGCTGGCGGATCCAGCGGGGGCTGCATGGTGCGGTGGGGAATCGTCATGGCTGTCGCCCATGGTTGACCCTCGAACATGACAAAGATTGTGCTGACCCGCTAGTGCTCAGTATTAAGTGAGCTGAACATGCTAACATATAGATCTTACTCAATTCCATATTGGCAAAGCACTTAGCCACACCCACACATATGAATTACACCACACGCATGAACTCTGCAGCATCAGAAACAAAAACAGGGTAGGTTCACCAGTGACAGAATACTTCACTATTCTGGACGCTTTAAACTGAAACAGAGTTTGGTAAGCAGTCTCTCATGAACTGAAACTAAGACAACAGTTGATATGTACTGCTATTCCTGATTACATCAGTATTGCAATTTTGCTAACTATTTCAGTATTACTGTTTGTAGTTTGCCTGTAGAAAACGCCTGGGGCAAGCGCAACCCAAACGACCTGTCCCCCTATAAAGCTAACATTGTTTATCACTTCCATTGCTACTACCAACCAAATTTTCACTGCCCAGAAAACCTCTGGTCAGCACCTGGTCTGTTAAGCAGTTGAAGTTCCTGCACCCAGTGCCTCACTTGTGGTGGCCACTGTAACACTGCAGAAATAGACATATTTCAAATCAATGTCAGGACTGAGAAACCAGCCTCCCTCAATGACTCAAAATTACAGAAAATCGCACATTCATTTTCGGGATAAATCATCACCCATACTCCTACGTTGATAAGTAACAATGTGACACATCATAATGTCCGTAACAGGTATAACAAACAAACAAAAAAATCCTGCTGCATATCTATTCTAGCCACTCCAACAGCAGCCATTCCTAGATGAAAATAATACTGTTGGTTTATTGAAGTTTTACATGACATGGGGAGAATACAAATTTTATAAAATCCTTATTCTAGAGCACATATACCATTGTGAAAGCAAAATATTACACAGACACAATACTGATAGGATTTGCCATGCTAGTAAATCCACTCTCATACAAAAAAATCAGCATTAAGCATTTCTGGACAAGGCTAACAAGAAGCAGGACGTAGAGCATGTGGTGCTACCTGGAGTGTAGAAGCTGACGTATGGAATGATGTCATAGAAGTCGTTGGCCATAACACGAATGCTCTGCTCAGTCTTCAGATTAAAAGTGTAGAGCCCATCAGTCGTCTTGAGGAAGATGACACCCACCACTTCCGCAAAGGCAACCACACAAGGTGTTGCCCCGAGGGCAGGAGCAGGAAGATGGGCACTGAGGTCGATGGCTCTGTTTACATCCCATTTCCCTGCGTCTCCTTCAGGACCAGGCGCCATTGACCAGAGCTTGAGATTAAACTGCGAGTCCACTTCCGCAAATCCCAGCTCACCGTCCTCCATGGTCATCAAGCGCCGAGCATAGGGCCTATTTGGTAGAAAGATCAGAGACTGCTTGTGCGTGGCCAGATCATACTTGAGCATCCTGTTCCCCGACTGGAACACGAAGTAGAGTGCGTTCTGCGCCAGAGTGCCGGGCAGAGAATCGTCGAAAGGTCGCCTGGGAGCTGAGTGGGGTCCCTCGCCCCACGCGCCGGACTCCGACGAGTAGACGTGGCGAACATCTTCTTGCCGTCGATGCCGACGAAGGCGACGAGGAAGTGACCGGGGATGCAGTCGAGGTGGTCGCAGTTGGGGGCGGCGCAGAGCACGGCGGCGTTCCAGCTCCGCACTTGCTGAGGCAGCAGGAGGGGCGGCAGGGGCCGGTGCTCGACTGTGAAGGGGTCCCAGACAGCGAGCGCGTGTTCCTGATCTTGCGCCTCCTGAGCCACGCCGCCGCGACGGGCCCACGTGATCCGGTTGAGGAGGACGCGGCCGTGGCGGGCGTCGTGCGCGCGGTGGTTGCGGTGGGCGGCGCGGGCGGGGAGAAGCCGAGCGTGGGGACGAAGCGCGCGGACCCGCCGGTGGCGATTTGGTTGGCGAGGAGCCCCAGCAGCGGAGGCAGCCCCGTGGCGCACGCGGTACCGGCGGCGGAAGCCGGGTCGGCGATGAGACCGGCCCAGCGCTTGCAGGCGAGCGCGGCGCGGAGGAGGCGCGCCGGATCGTCGGGCGGCACGCGGAGGAGGATCTCCTCGACGATCTCGTCCATAGCGCCGCCGCCGGTGGCGGCGGCGGCGCCATGGGCGTGGGGAAAGGGGCATCGCCGAGGCCGAGAGAGAGAAATCAGGGGCACTCCTCCATCCCAGGGGAGCGCGTTTGCTTGCGAGGTGGGGCCGGCATGGCAGTGGCGGTGGAAGTGGTGTCTCATTTGTATCGAATTTCCTTTGCCAATTTATAATTTTGAAATTTAATTTGATTATACATCCATATATCTGCTTATATCTATATATAATATTAAAGTTATATGTAATGATTGAATAAATATCTATATATCTATCTATATCTATATCCATAATTTTGATATCTAGTCTGAATATGGAAACTTAATCTAAGCCACACGATCTTGATCCAGGAGAGCTCATGGGAGGTGGAAGTGATTTGTTGGCGCTCCTTGGATCAAGATCGTGTGGCTTAGATTGAAGTTTCCAATAGTTTTATACGAAATTAGTTTGCACTAGATATGTTCCCAAAATATATATAGATAAAAATATTAATATTTATGAAACCAAATAATTGTACTATAAAATAGACTCTGTGATGAATCTAATGGTACTATGTAGTATTATAAATATCAGTTATAAAAATTGGCCAAACTTACACTACTAGATAATGGGCTTTTGGTTGTTGGCTTTGAATTGGGTTATGGGTAATTTTGCACCCTACTAATGTGTGCATTAGTATCGTGGGAAGGAGGGCCCGACGCGCCTGGAGCCACATTAGTACCGGTGGGCTGCACCGCACTAATGGCCCACATAGCTACCGGGTGGAGGCTAGACCCGGTACTAAAGGGATTCTTTAGTACCCGGTGTAGAGAAACTCTGGTACTAAAGGAAACACATTAGTACCAGGTAAAAAGAAGCCCCGATATTGATGCTCTCTCACCCTGCGCCCCTTCTCTCTCCTTCCTCCCGCAGATATTTGTCTCCTCTCTCTCACTCTTTCCACCTTTTCATTCTTATCCTCAGGCTCACACACACACACACTCACACTCACACACACACACACACACACACACACACACACACACACACACACACACACACACATGTCTCTGTGGCAAAGGCACGGCATGGGCGGCTGGAGTTGCCGACCATCGGCGGGCGAGGGGACGCGGGTCGCTGGCACTCGGGGCCACTGACCACCGTTGGGCGCTTGTGCACACGGAGTCACCGACCGTCGGTGGGCGCAAAGTGTAGGGTCGGGTCGGCGTCTGAGGCCTAGCTCAGGTGCAGATGCAGGCCGCAGACACGGCCATGAGGAGGCGGTGGTGCCGGTGGTGGTGGCCGCTCCAAGGCGGTAGCGAGGTGAGGGCCTAGGGTTCGTGTTCATGGTTCTTGTTTATGTGAGTTGAATCTGTGAGATTTGCTAAAAAAAAGTTGAATCTGTGAGAATGTCTGTGAATTTGTGAATCATGTTCGTGTTTCTCTATTGAATCCTGAATCTGTAGTACGTGTATATGTTTGTGAATGTGTAGTTCACTAAGTCTGGTTGAATGTGAAATTTTTTATGAAATCTTATGATAAAATTGTAGTTGTGTGCTAGCAGCCAGATGAGATGGGATGAGAAACATAAAAAGAAAAGAAAAGGAAAGGAAAGGAAAGGAGAGGAGAGGAGGAGGAGGTGGTGGTGGCACATTAGTATTGGGTAAGGGTAACACCCAAGATCAAGACCTCTTTAGTACAGGCAAACTACCCGATTAATGCCTCTCGACTTTAGTACCGACGTGACAATAGGTTCAACACCCGGTACTAAAGGGAGTTTGGACCAGGTACTAATGGTTGTTTCCTAATTGTGTTAATAAATTTTGACACAAGTAGAGTTGCATTATTTTGTTGGTACCCTTGATCGTTGAGATAAAGTGGATTAAGGACACTTTCAATGCCAGAAGCCACAAGTAGTTCTTATGTCTATTTAATTTGTATAGGCACACTACACATATATAAAATGTAGAGTCTAAACATTCAAGTAGTGTACCGCTAAACAAGTTTTATACAGGAACATGCTATCACTATATTCATGAGCAGCTCATTCGTGATGGCAATGGCATGCAGAACAAGCAAAATCTGTCTGCCACTGTCACCAAGTCATCTGAGTACATGAACATTCTAGAAATGTAGACAACACAATCTACAAGAAAAAGTACCAAGCTTCATGTAGAATAGCATATCTTACATCCAGCTTATGCAATTGACAAAAAAGTTAAGCATCTACTCAGCCACAAAACTACACTCTTTAACTTAATAGAGTGCCGGCTCAGAAAATGTGCCAATGAGTTGGCTTGCCTTCCTTGAAGTTCCACATGATCATGAAAAGTGGGATCCTGTTTCACCAAGGACTTGAACATGGAGCCAGATGAGGTGCTTGTTGTGAATGACCTCTTCAATTTTATAGCACCTTGATGTGTTCATCCAAAGCATTTTGAATTGCTCATGCCGTCATGCGGTTCGTCATTCTTGTCACAGTTTCGAGAGGCGTTTGAATTAATTCCACATACTGGATGCAACCATGCCAAGGGAGATCAAATTAAATCTCGAGTGGTGCTGGAGCACGTCGTGCTTGGGAGCGTTCGGCACTGAATGCCATTGCTTTGTGAGGACCGGGACCGTATGGACCGCCCTGAGAACACTACTCGTATAGGCATTGTGGTAGGTGAGGAACCAACAGGCAGGCCATGGTAGCTACCACTGAAATCAAAGCATTGCAGAAGTGGTAACAGACATGGTCCAGAAGCACCACCACAAGGCTTTCCGATCTGTGAGGATGGGCAATGGTTTCTGCAATGATCTTGTTGCACTAATTGTTGCGCTGAGATGAAAGGATCAAAGGATACAATACAGATTAGACTGATTTAATTATTTTAATATGAATTTTTCAAACAGCATGGGCATGGGCCTGAAACATTTTATAGAAACGATTAAAATATTTGGCCTTCATATTCACTTCATTATTGTTGGGTCCCTCGTATCGTTGTCTTTTGTAGACAAACTGAGCCTCTTCTCCGGGACGTACGCAATTGAAGTGCCAATTTGCACGCTCTTCACGGAGTAATATTTAGATGGTGTTTAGTTTGGTAAATTTGGTTGAAACAATCGGATGAATAGTAGAAATTAATATTTAGGAGAGTGTTTAGTTTGGCTAAAGTGGTGAGGATGTGATGGCTGAACAGTGAGTTGGCACTACGGGTGTCCATGGAGTCCAAAATCCAAATTGAAGGACTAAACAGGCGAGGAATTTAGCCAGGTCTTTGATTTTTTTCTACCTCCGTCCCTGCTGATCCACATCAAATATCTTGCACAATCAGTGAGACCTAGACACACAACTACTCTTCTCTGTACTCCCAATCTGACATAGGAATAATGGATGCTCACCTACACGTGGATATTCTGCTCAACACGAGGAAGAAACTATACAAACATATGTGGTTACAGTAATCTCTGATATATATAGTCTTTCTCATGGATAGGACAAGTTTCATATATAACCAAAAATATAAATGGAGGAGAGAGGTCCCAGAGACTTTCCTCAAGTTGAAAAAATATTTCACCAAGTTTTTGAAAAGGAAATATTTTCTCAGCATTATTATATTAGTAGCTTATAATATCACACACTCGATTATATTTGGTATATATGTGCACATTTGTTTTCTTATAAAATTTGTTCCACAAAAAGTTTCTGTTTGCAAAACAAAAAATTACATCTAACTATATCACTGTAATATACGGATCTAATGCGAAAAGTAATTTCTAGTCCGAACATGTAATTTGCACTTCTCTAGTTACGGCCACATAATTTGACCTGGGGCTCCATTTCGCCTCTCTTCTTTCGACTTCTTTCACAGTATTTTTCTCTCAAAATAAATCTACCGTACAAATCAGCGCATAGTACTTTTGTCTCAGAACAAATTTACCGTACAAATCAGCGTATAGTACTTTTGTCTCAGAACAAATTTACTGTACAAATCCGCAAAGATCTGCCGAACAGAGGTTGATCTTTATAGAAACAGATACCCATGCATATACATTGTCCCTTTATGTAGGGGTCCATGAATATATGCATAGCACACAAAAGTTGTTTTAGCCATATAGACACACGAATTAAAGGGCAATGCATGGACCTCCTCTCCTTATCTAGTACTCTAAGTGTGCATATATTTATAAGTAGGGGCAGGACCACAAAGTTGGCAGTGGTAGAACGATGAGTATTCTAAAAGAACTTGTATATACCACACCGAACATTTTATTTCCTTCCCAAACCGGAGTTTTATTTCTCCATACAATGGTGCATAACTCATCTTCCTTCTGCCAAGCACAACCTTTTTTTTTGTCTCATCTCTCAATGGCACTCACCTACACCGTGCCCTCTTCCCTCAGTGGTGGATGTCGGATCCACCTTCACTAACCCATTAACATGTTGCCCCACCCCTACCCGCTTCCTAGACCACCGGACAAGTGGCGCTCCATTGTCGTGTTGCTCATCACCCCGCCCACCAGCGTACCTCAACCCCTAAACCCTAAACCCTATACCTCTACCATGCTAGCCTACCATCATGGGTAGTTGATCAAGGTAAGGTAATAGAGAGAAGCTCAGGAACCTGAACCCTAACCTCATCATAGGTACGGTGGACCCGAGAAGGAGTGTCGCTGGCCTTGGATTGGTGAAAGGAGGAGAAGCAAATTAAAATCAGACTTTGAGGGATAATAAAAATCTTAAATAAGCTATGCTTTCCGGCTTAAAAATGTTAATGGAATATGTGTTAATTTCATTTTCTTTACTTATTTTTAATCTCAGAAAATTAAGTGACATGTACGGAATCTTTTCCTCCATGTGTTTGATATAGACTCATTCTTTCATTTATTGTAAACTATTTAATTTGGAGGGAATAATTAAGCACATGTCACTGGTGTGGTTGTGATGGTGTGAAGACAACACTCCAGCTACTCACCAATGTACGTAGTTCAAATCCTGTTATCCATGAATTATGCAATCCAGGTCCAGTGTCTTGGGCGGTTTATTGCCAGCACGTGATATGTTGTCCACACTCTAGTACTTTACTGAAAGAAGACAACAGACCAAGAGCACGTCAATCATCAGTGAGATCTATCGCCGGGCCTCTACAAATAGGAGCACCCAAAGGTAGCTAAACATAGCTCCATATCGGACATGGCTGCCATGCGTCTCGCTCTCCTGCCACTACTGGTGGCAGCCGCGTTCATAACCCCTTCCCTGGCTTCACCAGCTTCACGTGCCCTCGACCATGGCTTGGATGGCGAGGCGCTGCTGATGCTGGGGAGGTTCCACGGGTGGATGGCGGCGCACGGGCGGTCGTACGCCACGGTGGAGGAGAAGCTGCGCCGGTTCGAGGTGTACCGGAGCAACATGGAGTTCATCGAGGCGGCGAACCGGGACAGCCGGATGACATACCGCCTCGGCGAGACCCCGTTCACGGACCTCACCCACGACGAGTTCATGGCCATGTACAGCAGCAACGACGACGGCATGTCGTCATCGGAGTCGGAGGAGATGGTGATCACGACTCGCGCTGGCCCCGTCCACGAGGGCACCGCCGTCGAAGAGCCGCCGCGCCGTGCCAGCAACCTGACGGCGGCGGCGGCGGTGCCTCCGAGCGTCGATTGGAGGGCCAAAGGCGTCGTCACGCCAGCCAGGTTTCAAGGGGTGGACTGTAGTAAGTAACATCCAAATCATGCACGCGACTGATGATCGATCTTCTCCTCCATGGCTCCATATCGACGCAATCTATACAAGTGTCGTCTTGCGTGTTCCTCCAGGGTCGTGCTGGGCGTTCACGTCGGTGTCGACGGTGGAGAGCGCGCAGGCGATCAGCGCCGGCGGACCGCCGCCGGTGCTGTCGGTGCAGCAGGTGGTGGACTGCGACACTCTCAGCCAGGGCTGCGGCGGCGGCTGGATGGACAACGCCTTCAAGTGGGTGATCAAGAACGGCGGCATCACCACCGAGGCGGCGTACCCCTACACAGGCTACACCGGCAAGAAAGGCAGCATGTGCCAGACGGGCAAGCCGATCGCCGTGAGGCTCCGCGACTACAGGAAGGTCACGCCGCCGGGAACGAGGTGGGGCTCATGGAGACCGTGGCGAAGCAGCCCGTCGCCGCGTCCTTCGACTACAGCGACCCTGCTTCCAGCACTACATCGGCGGCGTGTACAACGCCGGCTGCTCCAGGTCCGGCGTGTACACCAAGGGGACGTGCAAGGTGGCGCAGAACCACGGGCTGGCCCTCGTCGGGTACGGGACCAAGCCGGACGGGACCAAGTACTGGATCGGCAAGAACTCGTGGGGAGAGAAGTGGGGTGACAAGGGCTTCATCTACCTCCTCAGGGACTCGCCGCCGTTGGGCCTGTGCGGCATTGCGGCGCTCCCGGTTTACCCGATCATCTGATCGATGAACCCAGCCGCCGTGCACCTCCACCACATATGTGTGTGCCTCACTGCCTCCGTCCGTGCATATAGTGTATACAATAAATAATTGCACGGTACCTCCCTCTAGCTATTCATTTGTGTGCTCCATGTCTATGCATGTAAAGGTTTGGGTGCTACACATGCATCCTTGTCTACAATAAATAAATAATAAGCAGTGACATATATGTTACTCCTTCCGTTTTAAATTATAAATCATTTTGATTTTTTTAGATTCATAATTTTTACTATGCATAATATATTATGTTTTACTAAGTTTCAAGGAAAGTCAAAGCGGCTGCAATTTGGGGTGGAGCAAGTACCTCCATTTGGTTTTGTTTAAGGAAGTAAAATGCACCAGCGATACATGAACTAGGAGTGTCATCCACATCTCTCGAACTCTCAAAATACACTTTTCCCCACTCGGTCTTTCTCTCTCCTCCTCCCGGCTGCCTCCCCTCATCGCTCGTTGGGTAGTGAGGAGCGGCAGTGGGGAAAGGGGTAACGACATCGCTTGGGGTAGCGGCAACACGCTATGGGCGAGCAGCGACGAGCACTATTAGGTCCATGGGGATGAGGATCTGGAGTGGCGCCAACAAATCCACAACCCCCCCCCCCTCTCTCGTAGTAGTGGAGAAGGCCAACACGATGGGCCTGCAGTGGTGGCACATGGTGGGTCGGGCTTGCGACGACGATGTGTGTGCCGAGTGGCAATCACGACCGGATCCGGAGAGGTTTGGTCGGCTGCGGTGTGCGGCGGCCAGGCACCGGGGTGGGGGCATATGCCATTTTTTTGTTTTTTAATAAGTCATCACCGTCATTTGCAAACTGGCAATGATGGCACATCTCATCACCACCACTTGTAAAGTCATATTTTTCCAAACCGGCGGTGACGAGGGTTTTCGAGCCGGCAGTGGGGAAAGGGGTAACAACATCGCTTGGGGTCACCGAAGCACGCTATGGGCGAGCAGCGACAAGCACTATTAGGTCCGCGGGGATGAGGATCCGAAGTGGCGCCAACAAATCCACAAATCCCCCCTCTCTCGTGGTAGTGGAGAAGGCTAACACGATGGGCCTGCAGTGGTGCCACTTGGTGGGTCAGGCTTGCGAGGACGATGTGTGTGGCGAGTGGCAATCACAACCGGATCCGGAAAGGTGTGGTCGGCTGCGGTGTGCGGCGGCCAGACACCGGGGTGGGGGCATATGCCCTTTTTTGTTTTTTAGTAAATCATCACCGTCGTTTGCAAACTGGCAATGATGGCACATCCCATCACCACCACTTATGAAGTCATATTTTTCCAAACCGGTGGTGACGATGGTTTTCGAGCTGGCAGTGATAGAGTAATATATGAGACAATACTAGGACTACATGAAGATGAGACCCATCTTTCAAAGTTGGAGATTCTAATCTTAAGAGGGACTGTGAGGTTTCAAAAGAGAGAAACTACCTCCATGGTTTTAGGACCATATATAGAAGATCAAATTACAAAGATTAGAGTTCTAGCTTACAAGTTAAAACTACTCGATATCATGGTGGGAGTACACATGTTGCAACTAGTAGCAAAATGCCTGAGGGTTCCCAAAGAATAAATTTCAGCAAATTAAAAAGCAGTTGACTTTCAAGAGACATATTAATGTCCAAGACATTCTAATCTCAAGAGCATTGATGTTCCAGTATAGAGGAAGATACATATGAACATCAAGAAGATTTGAAGAAAGAATTTCATCACTACCTGGCTGTGAACACAAAAATTTGATTTCATTTTTTTTCTTTTATACAATTTTTTCTTAAATGTAAAAACTTGATTGGTTGAAGTCAAATACTCTTTTATTAGATTCAAACTGTACATATTTATTTTTTGATTTTTATTTTTGCTTGTTTGAAGTGAGTTTTGAACTGGAAACTAAATCTCAATTCAAATCTGGTTTGCAAACTACCTAGAGAAGGCATAGCCTAAATTCTAATAACCCTTTGGCGCTGGGCCGATTCAACAAGTATAGATACTGTAGCTAATAAGGTCCAGTCCGAGTAGCAAATTTTCTCTATTGAGTTTCCCTAGGCCATATCTTGACCCCAGCTCTGCCCCTGCTAAAAACTAACAAAGGCTGTAACCCGCTTGAGAGATTGTCCGACCCATACAGGGCCCATCGCAAGAGACTGGCTCATCCATGACGGAGTCCGTGGTGGCCCATTTCCAAACAACCGTACATCTCGCTTACCTGCCAGAGTTTTTCCACCGGCGGGGAGTTGGTGTCCACGTGTACCTGATAGAAAACATTCCGGTAGTGGCTATTCACTTTTGGATATTATCTCTCCTCTGTAACACCAGCAGAGGGCGGAGTTAGCGTTGTTAATGCTGCTGGCTGCAGGCTGGGGAGTGGGCAATAATGATGGGATGAAAACTTGATTTATTATTAGCATGTAAGGATTTTTTTTCGAATTACACGGTACATCGGAGACACTCACAAGGCACACACACTCATCCCTATGAACACACGCGCGTAAATCCAACCCCTAGGAACATCTTCGAAGACTAAGCCGGCAAATCCTCAAGATTGACGAAGTCACCACAGCGCTACGCCGACGGAACGCCACCTACCACTGAAAGTACAAACACCGTTAAATCTTGAAAATTCACTCACAGGAGTCGAACCCAGGACCTGAAGTGCTACCGAAGCTCTTGTAACCACTAGACTACAGGCCCTTTCGCAGCATGTAGGGAATTCGACATCAAGCAAGCATGTTTCCGACAAACCTGACCACCACACTACTACTTATTTCTGTACTCTGAATCTGACATATCAATGTTAATTGCCCACATACACGTGGAAATATATATATTCAGCCAACATGATACTAAGGATTAGAAAAACAATAACATACAATTTTTATTGCTCAATGATAGTTATATACATACATGTGAGATCATTTTTTTCTAATATATATACCATCTAACATATTTGCTGAAATACCTGTGATCCCTTGACATGTGCTGAATATACAATTGCTGAAAGGTAGGATTTGAGTTCAAAATAATCATGATTTTTGTGTTCAGATGATGCATGGTTCTTATAACTAAGGGAAAAAAACCTAGCTTTTTAGATTATTATCCAACACCTGATTTTTGTAGATACACTAGCTATTATATGCTTTATCTATACTCCCACCGTCCCAAAAAGAATGACGTTTTAGGATTCAAAATTTGTCCCAAAAAGAATGACGTTTTACTTAATTTGGCATGTGTGCATGTGCATGTAGGCATGCAACAATCAATTAGCACCTAATATGGCAAATAAATAGGGGCAATCGAGGTCATTTGACCTCCTTAATAATCTGTCCTAAAAATCCTAGAATGACATTCTTTTTGGGACAGAGGGAGTACTAGTGTTACAAAAATCTGTATAAGACACTACGGGAAACGCCGGCTTTGCCGTGAGCCGGTTCCTCACGGCAAATGCCGGTTCACTATTGGTGAAAAGTTTGTCTTGAGCAGCTCTCAGCAAAGCCCTCACGACAAACATGTAGACGGCAAAGGGTTCCTTCGCCGTGAGCCGCACCTATGGCTCACGACAAACGTTCGCCGCGAGTACTCCTGGCTCTCCACAAACTTTTTACAAAAGAATAAAAAAAGAAATCCCACTGGCTGGCCAAGCACTGTGGCCCCCACCGGCCGGCCGCCGCCACCTCCCCGCACCGGCTACCGTCAGCTCCCGTCTGCCACCACCACCCGGCCGTCAGCACCCGTCTACCACCACCACCCTACCACAACAACCAACGCCACAACCACCACATACCACTACGTGAAAGAATCACTTTGGTAACGGGCATAAATTGTCTTTCGTAACGGGCAAAGCGTCCGTTACCGATCAAGTGTTACAAATGAGCCAAGAAAGGTAGCGAGATGCCCGCATCGATAACACATATTCGTAACGGGCATCAAACAACGAGTTACCATAACTAGCCACCGGTCACGTGAAATGGTGTTTTTCTCCGGGCCCACAGGGAACTTTGGTAACGGGCACCAAAATAGAGCCCGTTACAATAGCTCAATATCGGAGACGCTTGTTGTGTACCGCGTCTCCTCTATCTTGACGAAATGAGATCGTCTATTTCACGCGCTGCCTCAAAGACATCTAGGATTCGTAACGGGCATCAAACAACGACCGTTACCACAACTAGTCACCGGTCACGTGAAATGGCTGTTTCTCTGGGCCCACAGGGAACTTTGGTAACGAGCATGAAAACAGAGCCCGTTACTGTGAAACCAACATCAGAGACGCGTGCCGTGAACCTGCGTCTCCTCTCTCTCGACGAAATGAGACGATCTGTTTCCACGCGTCGCTTCCTCTCGATTAAAGGAGACGTGTGCTTTCAACTGCGTCTCTATATCTCGAAGAACGGGCCATGTCCGGGCCCACCGGTCAGAGTAACGGGCTTTTACACTGCCCGTTACATTGTTGGCATGTTTGTAATGGGCATTCCGAATGAAGCCCGTTACTCACTGATCAGTGTTTGTAACGAGATTTAATTAACGCCTGCTTACGTATATGTAGGCCACCCCTACGAATGCCTGCCCGCTTACCGCATCCTAGAACCGGCCAGGATTTGGCGACCATTAGGGCTGCATCCCGCCATCTGGAACCAGCCAGTGATATGGCAACACCACGAAGGAGACATCACAAACACATTCTCACATTACGGATATAGGCAAGCAAGATCACATTTATAGACAAGCAAAAAGATCACATTTATAGACAAGCTAGGATCAATCACATCAAGTTTCAAGTTACTCTCATCGTGGCTTGTTTGGATGGAGTCATGAGAAAATCGTGAACCAGCAAAGACATCGACCCCAACCAAGCAAGCTAAGGTGTTTCTCGTGCAACAACACCGACTAAAGAAGACCGAATGAGTTTCAAGTTTCTAGCTACAATGAACTCACGGTGCACCATTGTAGAAGTTGCCCTTCGGTCGATGGTGTCCTTAAGAATGTACTCGCACAGCATCTCCTGGACACGCTTTAGATCTTCTGTGGAAACATCTACAGCAGATTTGAAATCCGCAAAATACAATCATTTATGAGAATACAAGTAGAAATCAGTTTCTAAAATCGATGGATAACATGAGCAGAGACAAGGTTGAGCATTATTATCTACTTACAGAGCCTTCTTGATGTCGTATGTCATAGTAGTCTTAACATATGGAATGCCACATGGAATCCACACAAAGAGGACCCCATGGTCACGAGCACACTTTGCATCGAGGTACCAAAATGACAAGTTAATGCAGTACCAAATAGGTAAGAAGGGACCATAAAAAAACCTCGGTCTTACAGCGAGATTTGTTTTGTGCTTGAGTATGGCTTTTGGCTTTTTTTCTTTCCTTTCGTCACTCCGTCCTGTGCATGTTCACCAAAGGCTCTGCATGATCAGCAATACCGATTAGAAACTCTAAGAGATTGAATTTTTGTGAACAAAACCTACAAATACTGTACCAAAGGCCCTGCATGGTCAGCAATACCAATTAGAAACACTAAGAGATTGAATTTTTGTGAACAAAACCTACAAGATACTGACCAGTCCACAACAGGTTTGAGGTCTGAGAACTTTAGCGGGGGATGTTGTTTAGCAGAATCTAGATATCAAACCTCTTTGAACTTCATACAGATGATCATCGCACTGGCTAGTGCGAGGCACCCACCACGTAGTCGTTGTTCATTGCATTTGAGATTGCTTTGGTAACAAGGCGAGAATGCTGAGAAATATTTGTGGAAGTAAACAAATCTGGATCTAAAAACCCAACAATGATCTGCATCTCCGCTGCCTTGTCCATCATTTTCCTACAAAAAATCAAATTGTTAGCATGCATGAACATTGTGGTCAAAATTAAAGAAATATCTTTTAGGTTTTAAGGGACTTACAATGTCCACAACCTCAAGAAGGTAACATCCAGAGAAGCCAGGGTTATAAGGTTATACACGCCATCGAATGCAATGTTTAACATTAAAGCACCACCACCACCTTTAAAGTAGTCTTGATCCACCTTTGCCGGAAAGGCAAGTTTATCTCATCGTGTTCCATGACGTAAGCATGCAACCGGCACAATTTGGTCTAGCAGCCTCTAAGTTTGCTTCTGACAACATAGGTGCACCAGGCTTGTATTTTGGTCGTTCTATTCGTCCCAATAATACATTTAAGAATCTCATCTTTAGACAGAGGTTTCCGGCACGGTTCCCCTTCTGCAGTGGAGATTGCACAGGCTCCTCCTCTGTTGCAGGTCGTGCATGTTGCATCTCGCTTAGGGGAGATTGCCCGGCTCCTCCTCCTGCAGAGCAGCTGCTTCTGTTGCTTATCCTCTGTTGCCGCCGCTAGGCGTAGTTTGCCCGGGCTCCTCCGTTGTCGACGCTCTGCCGGGAGAGAGGCTGTTTTGTCTATTGCTTATCCTCATGTTGCACCTGCTAGGCGGAGTTTGCTTGGGCTCCTTCGCTGTTGTCGACGCCTCGCCGCGTAGTTTTGTTGATCTGCCGCTGCTGCTATTGAGCCTTCTCTGTCGACACCGAGCTGCAGTACCTCCATCGATGTTGTACCCACGCTATTGCGGCTTCAGGTTGGGATGTCTCGTCATGGTGGTATAAGGATCATGTCCTTTGGCCATTGGATCCTTTGAACGAGAGCCTCAGGGTTGCTATGTCACCCCATCAATTGGTACAGCAGGGTAGTGACCCGCATTGGCCCACACATAAGTAGGTTGCACCACAACATACCCATCCTGCACCAGTACTGAATGGCAAGCCTTTTGAAATGGAAAGACTTTCGCTAGTGCGAGCTCCACATTAATCCGGTGCCATCCAAAAGGCGCACGCGTTGGCTCTGTCAGCTTATCTATTGTGTCCAGCATAGGTGATCGACTATCACTGTGCACTTGATTCGCTTCGTCACCGTTGGCATTCCAATGATCTTGCTCTCTGCCACACGCATCTTCCTCGCTGTCATGCGCATGTTCTTCCTCGCGGTCATGCGCATCTTCTTCCTCGCTGCCATGCACATCTTCTTCCTCACTGCTACTGACAGGCACTGGTAATTGGGAAGGAAGAAGTACATTTTTCGGTATTTCGATGCCTGATAGTCTTAGAGCATGGACAATTGATTTAAATGTTATATCCATCATATCATGAGCATCAGACCTCTTGTTCCTCTTCTTCCTGTACATTCCAGCGAACTCTTCACCAAACCCTTTACCCCAGCCAAGTGAACTAGACACGCCTCGGACCCGACCTCGATGCTCTGGAGTCTCAAGTGCTGCGGTGAGGATATCATCCTCCCTAACCCCAGAGAAAGAACCATCGCTACCCTGAGCTGCAAGTGTTTTCACCCTATCTGCTACCCCCACCACCGCAGTTTCATCAATGTTATGCCCCGCTTCTTTCACTAGTATTCTTCCTCTTCTTCCCTACCCTTGCCCGCATAAGGTCTCGAACGTCAGTGAAATTGGTCCCAAGGGTTATGTTTTCCTTCTGCAGTTAGTTTTGCATCCTCCTCCTCCCACTCTTTCCTTTTACCACGATAACCTTTTACGCCCATCTTGTGTGGCTTATTATGCAATGCTCTTTTTGTTTCATCTCCGGCTTAATTGCTGAAATGAAGGAGAATTGGTTTCACACAAATATGTCCCGTCTTGTTGCTGCAAAAGGCATGCTTCACAAAGGGAGTCTCCTCTTCGCTACATATTTTTTCTTAAATGGGCCTTGAACCGCTTGCAAGGTTCCAATCTCTGATATAGCTGCCTTAATCGCCTTCTTGCTAATGCAGATTCTTCCCAGATTGGGTAATCTAGCTTTTCCTCTAAAGCGTGAACAGATGATCCTTCTCAATTGGTGAGATCATCAACCGCCTTTGTTGATTGACACCCTCTCCCGAGCAATAAGACCATAGACCAAATACAAATCTATCCTCGCAGCATCGGGGTAGGCCAAAATTGGCATCAAGTCTTCGGCATCAACTTGTCTTCCGGCCATTTGGTTTGTGTCCTTGACCAGCTGGGATCGAGTACTACTCGCGATGCATGCGAGTGACCTGTGAAGAAGAAGGTTCACCGACGATGGGCTGTGATGATGCTGGAGGTAGAGGAATTTGTTGTTGTGGGAGGCGCATAGATGATATGTCGGGGTTGTCGAGAGCAACATAAGCAAGACTGAAAATCTAAACAAAATTCTTATTAGATAAATTCGTTTTCTAGCTGATATTACACTAGAAATCATTACAAGTCGTAAATAAAATCAGCATAGACATACACGGTTCATATTTTACTTAATTAGCATACAGAGATATGTGCTAACCATTTTGGAGGACACAACAATATGCTTATATATCAAAGCGAGAATAAATTCCTTCAATCGCTTCCTTGTCCAACTTGGTGATGATTGTGTGTTCCATGTGTACATGCAACAAGAGGATAAAGTAATGGTCATGACATTATATATGACAGTAGTGAAACAACACTCACAACACATCATGACACCAACAATAACAATATATATGATGAGTGAAACAATTAACACTCACAACAAAGCATAAGATAGTCTAGTTATCACTACATTATAAACTACTGCGATGCAATTCCCACTGACATTATGTGGCCATCAGAATTAAAGTATGCTAACAGGTCCAAAGCATAACTGTCGATCTGGTACATTCAAAGCATAGCAGAATTAAAGTATGCTAACATCCTTTATGCTTTTCATGAATTTACAGTGCAAAAATTGTAGCACCAGGAACATGAAAATGAATTTCAACAGTTCATATAACTTCATCTGTTAGCATCAATTTATTCAAACAGACTTGGAGCAACAAAATCCATCCATCAAATCCATCAATCAATTGAAGATGAACTATTAAGGCATGTCTCCCTAATCCACCTTGACATGAATATATAGCGATTGGGTGGACTACATTATAAACCATCAGCGATGCAATTCCCACACATTATGTGGCCATCAAAATTAAAATATGCTAACATGTCCAAAGCATAAGCTCAACTGGTACATTCAAAGCATAGCGAATTTAAGTATGCTAACAGGTCCAAAGCATAATGTCGATCTGGTACATTCAAAGCATAGCGAATTAAAGTATGCTAACATCCTCAATGCTTTTCATGAATTTACAATGCAAAATTGTAGCACTGTGAACATGAAAATGAATTTCAGTTCATATAACTTCATCCGTTAGCAACAATTTATTCAAACAGACTTGGGTAACAAAATCCATCCATCAAATCCACAAACCAATCAATTAAAGATGAACTATCAAGGCATGTCTCTATAATCCACATTGACATGAATATATAGCAGATTTGGTGGCGAGGAGAGAGAGGCTTTGGGGGTTCAAGCAGACTAACCTCCTCGCGAATGAAGTAGTTGTTCTCGTGATGGTCGGAGGAGGCCGGATCCACATCGGCTCATGGCTCGAGGTGGCCGGCTGACGTCGTGGCCGGGGATGACGGATCCGGCCAACCGCCTTTAGGTTGGCCGAAGACGCCCGACGCCAAGAACCACGTCTCGCCATCGCTGCCACGCAGGCGGTGGGGCCGAGAAGAGCGAGGCTGGGCGGGGAGAGAGTGGCGGCGAGCGGGGAGAGAGCGGCGAAGGCGAGCGGGGAGAGTGGCGGCGGCGGTGGGGAGAGTGCGGGCGTTGTGGATCTGTCTAGCGAGGAGCCGAATATGAACGGCGCGCGTAACTGTGTTTAAGGAAATTACTGGCGTGCCCTTGACGGCTCTGTGCTGCAATTGGAATTCCATGGGCATTATAGTCAATATAGGTGGGAAATTTTGAGCAGCCCGCGCACGGTTTGCCTGCTGACGCTGACGTGTGGGCTAGTGTCATAGGCGACGATGGTTAGTGAACCCGCATCGCCTTTGTTGGCAGTTGGGTCCTGGCGGCGGTTATCTTTCTATTTTGGTCCGACGGCGGCGTGGGCTAGCCACTATTTTTTTCGACGTGCTTCCCTAAAATATTAGAGCCCATAAAACAGCACCTAAAAAATCATAAAAATACGAACAATTCGTATTTGGACATTTAGTATTTGAATAAAATATCAACAGTCACACTTGTGTGCCCAAGATTCTTAGAATTCGTTTTTACATCCCATGTTAATGATGTAATAATTCTACTAACATCTATTGTGCTCTAAAAAATCTACAAATTGACTTGCCAACATAATTTAGGTACCTAGACTTGTCTTCAAAATTTCAAATGGTTTCGATGAAGGAATAATATATTTGTGTACAAATATCTACATCTCTCACATAGTTTCCTAGAATGTTCCTTGAACATTGAAGTTTTCCACACTTTGCAACATGTTCGAACTCATATGCATTTGAACACTTAACAAAACCTTGTGGTTCACCTTAAGATTACGAAAATGCAAAGTTTCATTACAGGAGGTGTGGAAAACAAATATTATTTATATGTTGTACTTACATAGAACAAGATAAGGCATATAAACATTGTTCAAGAAAGAATATACACTAAACAATGAAAATAATGAAAATACGGTGATTTTAGAAAACTGTAAAAAATAATCAAATTTGGACTAATTACGAGAGAAATACATGTTACAAAATTTGATTGTGGATTAAAAGAGAAATGCGTCGGTGTGGACGGATAAACTATTCTTCATTCTCCAATAGAACAAAGGAGGAAGCGAGGCGGCACACGCCCGCCGCCTTGCCCGTGCCCGCTTCGGCGGTTTTGACACCCAAGAGGGCATCCCAGGCCTCGTCGGCAAATGAGACCACCGCAACCTTCGATTTGACTCACAAACGTGACAAATCAAATATTATCTATCAAAACCGATTAAAACCAACATCCCAATAAAATCAAATCCGCGTTTAGTAATATCTAATAATTTACATTCAAGATAGATAATGTTCATTGATGCTTGCGCCTACATCCCGATGTTCATCCTGCTGACGGCGTACTCCACGGCGGGGCGGAAGCTACGCGTCCAGAGGTCGAACTCATGACGGATGCGACACTCGGCTAAGATGGATGATCTCTTTGGTATCCGGCGTGGCGCCTACATCCGCCGCCCAAATGCAGATGTGGGGATTACGGACGGGCGCAATGGAATGTCGTGGTGCCGCCATCAAGCCGCACCACCACGCAATGTTGTCGAGATCCTGGTTGACGAGGGTCGAGGTAGCACAGCCACCGCAGGTTGTGGTTCTTCCACCGCCCATCGGGCGACGGCCGCTGATTTCTGGAGCGGTGCCATGGCCGGGTCCGCCGGGTTACCTGATCAGCATCGCTAAAGTACTTGGCACCGAGTCTTCAGCGGCATCTCCGATGAGCTTGCCCTTATCGGGTTCCGCCGCCTCATCAACCTCTCCATCCTCGAAGCATAATGCCTCCGGATGATTGGCCTCGGAAGCGCCCGCTCAAAGCACGACCGGCGGCGATTCTTGCACACCCGACGAAGATCACGCAGCGACACGTGCAATAGTACCTCATCGAGTCGCAGATGCGCAAGGTGCCGCAGATTTTATTGCGAAGGTTCGAAAAATGGAAGGCGGGCTCATCCTTGATGGATGGATGATGATCCGGGTGACAAGATCATTTGCAGCTGCATCAAGCACACCGCACCATCAAGGAGAAGGGAGGAAATGGAAGCGACATGGTTTGGAAATTGAAGGGACGAGGGTTGAAGTTGAAGGCGACGAGGGTTGAAGTTGGCGGCGAGGATGAAGTTGGCGGACGATTGAGTTGAAGAAGGCGACGAGGTTGAAGTTGAAGAAGGTGCCTCGGCCATGTAAAACAATAAATGGAAATTGAAAAGGTGCTGCAGTTTGGCTGCTGCCGCTGACGAGTGGGCCCGACATCATTGCCCCTGCCCCTTCTCCTTCCCGCGTAATTGAAAGGCGACGTGTGGTTTTGGATGGTTTGCACCAAACGGAGCCCGATGTGCAATTGAGTGGCACGCATCGCGTAATGGAGTAGTGGGTAGGCGCCTGATGGTTCCGCATCATGTCAATATAACTCCCTCGCCTTCCTCGCTACCTCGCTTCTTCCATAAGCTTATCATCTCTTTCGCTTCTTCTTCCTCCTCGCGATCCACCACTACAAATCTTCGGTCACCGAGAGAAGGAGGAGATGGCGTCCGAGGAGCCCGCCCGCCGAAGTGGGGACAAGGAGGACGACGACGAAAAGCCGCCGCCGGAAGAAGTTGGAGAAGGGAAGGAGCCGCAACCAAGGACGCCGACGAGGAACCGCTTTGATGACACTAAGTTCGCCAACAACCGCTCAGAGCGCCTTCGTAAAGCTTGAAGATGTTGGCGCGGCCTTCAACATCAAGGCGCATCATGATGTGTACAAGGACCCGAGCGTGAAGGGTCTCGCTTGGCCGAGAAGCTCGAGAACCTCCCTCGTGGTCAAGCGGGCCGCCTGCCGCCACTTAGTCTTCGACGACGCCGCCCGACGGCCCGACGGCAGCCACGGCCCCGACGGTTCGACGGCAGCCACGGCGGTGTTGACGGATAAAACTCGTATCCACCTACGATCCGCAAGCGTACGGACCTACACCTTTTTCACCACGAGGATTCTCTAGGTTCTTATCAATCCGCAGAGCAAGGGGATTACAAGCGTTTGATCTAGCACTACTTACTAACTTAACCAAACCATAATCTATGGTTAATCTAGAGAACAACCACGCCACACTAGAGAGGATGATTAAACCAACAAGATATATAAAAGACACTTGCCCATGGGTCTACGATACTTGAACATGCAACCGCTTAAGATATGAAAACCGATCTAATCTATCGGGGGTTGTGACCACGGTTTTGCCCTTTCCCTCCCCCCGTACTGTCACTACGTGGAGGTATTTATGACTAGACCTTTGATGGACACGGCGTATTGAATGGTTCCAAGGGAGCATTGAGATCTCACTCCCTACGCGGCATGGTAGCTAGCCTTAAGCAACAAAGCATCTTCAACACTAGATGATAGATAGACAACCATACAAAGTAGCGATTACATCTCAAGATCGATTACAACCCATGGACAAATGAGAAGATTACCCCATCAAGGTGCTAGGCATAGCACCGTTGACCATGGTGACGCTTCCGACGGTGTCTTCCTTCTCCTCGGGTGTCTTGGTGGCCTCGGCGTCCTCTTCCACTTGTGGTTGCTTCCTTGAGTAGAGTGATCCTTCTGAACGATCTCCCTCCTCTTCTCCCTCTCTAGCTTGTGGATGGCCTCTCGGGTGAATGCCTCTCTCTCTGCGAATGGCGGCGCCTCCACGTATTTAGGGTTGAATGATCTTCACGCTCAAGAAACGGGGGACCGAACCGCCTCGGGGATGGGCCAGGCCGGCGGCTGGCAGCCGACTGAGGCCCATTTCGGCCTGGTTCGGTCGCCCCTTCGCACACGTGGGTCCTCTTGTCATTATGCACTTTGCCCCCTCCATTTGCACTATTTTGACGATGTCATCCTCGCGTCCAAGATGGAGGGTCTTCTCGCATGAAGTTCGGTCTTTTACGCTTCAATCCTCGGGGATGTTCCTTTGTAACACTTCGGTCTTTGCCACCTTTGGGAGTGATTTCATCATGCTCTCGAACACGAACGGGACTCCTCAATTGCTCCTTTGAACTTGTTGTGACATTGTCCTTTATGTCCATGTTTTCCTACAAAAACATATCACTTCCAAATGCACATACAAAGATGAACTTGTTATATCATTAGTGTGCCTAGTGGCGGGTTAGTTCCATAATCAAATCCAAACCAAAGTTTAGTGAACATGTTTGGTGTACCAAAATACACCGTCAACATCTCCCCCACGCTTAGATCTTGCTCGTCCTCGAGCAAGTACTGTAAAAGAACTTTTGTCCAAGGTGTTGAATCGTTCGCTAATCCTTTCTTCACAAGTTATTCAATCTTTTATCTTTAATATAATAAACATAAAGCAATGATCATCATACATAAACATGGGCGTAGAATTTTTACCAAATCGAGATTTACCCCACAACTCATACCTTTCACTCGAGGTCTTCAATTTCAGCCGTGCTTACTTCTTTGCTTCCATTGGAGGGTTTTCATGATTTTTCAAAAATAAAATTCTTGCAACAAGTATTAGACAAAAACCTTTCTCCAAGTTCTCACATGTCGCTCATATGAAGTGGCTATCCTAAACAATTCAAAACTCTCACCTCCATAAGTCTCTCATACATTATGTAAAGTGGAGCTATAGGTATGGCTAGTGCAATCAACACAAGTATTGTCAAGCTAAGAACTTCCTCCTAGTGGTTGTTTACCTTTCAAAGCCAATGATCATGAGAATTAAACCATAATGTAGGGATATCAAGGATAAGAAGATATGGAATGGTGGACATGTGCAAGGGCAAAAGAAAATAAGACTACGAGGCACCGATGGCGCCCTCGTTGTCGGATTGCACATGGTTGGAAAAAGAATGAAGTTTCGTCTCTCAACAACAAGTGACATCCTTCCTTGCACTTTATTTATCCTTCACTTGATTCATCCCTCTTCATATCTTTCTTGCCTTTCCTCTTTCTTTCTTTTTCTTCTCTTTTTTTCTTTTCTTTTCTTTTCTTCTTTTCCATACATATATATATATTTTCTCTTTATTTCTCTCTCTTTGTGACACTTTTCCTCTCCTTCAAAGCTCTTTACTCATCTCTTCTTGCATAAACACAATCTGAATTTGAAATAAAACCATGCTAGAGACGAGGCGAAACTTCAAACATAGGTTGTGTTCAAGAATATGATGCACAAAAGAGATATTATGGTTTGGGTATGGAATTTGGCGATGTACGGGACTTTCGATGTGAGTCTCATACCGAATGCATGACAAGGCTAGCAATAAAAGATATACACAAGGACATGATCATTGCTCGAAATTAGAACTTCCAAGAGAGAAGGATCCTAGCCCAACTCATTATGCTAACCACTTATGGTGGAGCGAATATTGAATTGGCTTTGTATAGGATTTTCTTAGACTCTCAACTTGGAAAAGAGAATTCAGCTAACCTTTATTACAAGATTTTCAATAATTTTCTGAATTAAATTCCTCCAATTTTAGCATCAAACTTAGCACAACCAAAACGAAGTTCTAGATCAAAGCATGATGCGGGTACTTTTAAAGATAGAAACTCCACTAAGCACCACGGTAAACGTTTCAAACCAATTGCTCAAGTTTATATATCAAAAATTAAAGACGAACATACAAGCAAAGGAAGAAAAGCATCGCAAGAGACAAAAATTTAAAGGACACTTTTATTTGATTTTCTTGACACGAACACTAAATTTAAGACACAAAACTTTGAAAATTAAAAGCACACACCTAAAACTTTAAGACTCTCAAACTCTCGCGAAAACTAAACCAAACCAAACTAATCTTTAAAGCAAAAGGCTAGCTAGCTAGCACTCCCCCACGCTAAAACCATACGACGTCCTCGTCGTATCTTACAAAAAACCTAAGGGGGGAACTCTATTTCCTAGTGGAACTTTCCACAGCTCTTGCACCACTTGTTCTTCATGTTGCCCATCATGCCAAACAACTTCCACACGCTCGATTGAGAATTTGTAGTCATCCTCACCACTGTTCCAAGTCCTCCATACCTGCCTCATTGCCTCCATAGCCTGGAAACATTCATCAACCGATGTGTAGAGCTCCGAGATGGAGTGACAAGCGCACAACATAGCGGATGCATCCCAAAAGGGTCGACATCGCTGTGGTCATCGCTGCCATCGCCGCCGCCGCCGGGATCTCATGCGTTCACGATCTTCGGAGTCTTCTCCTTGACACCTCTTCCCAATAGTATAGGTCGTTGTCCTCCCTTCCGGCGGCCCACGAGCTCGGGCTACGGTCCATCGAGTAGTCACTCCCGTAATCTTTTGGCTCGGGCGACACCTCCTTGTAATCCTTCCTCTTCATGCCTCGGATGCGCCGGCCTCACGACGGGAGTAGAGACCTCTCTCCTCGACGTGGTGGCGAGATGCGATTTGCCGGTCGGGACACGCCCGCAACGGATGCGGGCGGTCCTCTTGATCTCCATAGGTAGAGCTTGACTCGCCGCCTCCTCCGGCTTCAATGGCTTCGCCCCTAGCTTGATCTCCACGCTCCTGGGGATGTCATGGCCGCTTGGTGCAAAAGGATGTGAATTGGGATGGATTCCCGAGCTCCCATCTCGTCCCTTTAAATAGTCCGAAGGAATGCCCTAGAAACCATTTTTTCCTTTTCTTGACTTCCCTAAAATTTTCTGACCAAACAAGGAAGTCAAGGCGCGCCCGGAGGAACCGGGCGAACCGCCACCCGAGCCCCTCGGCCGATCCGATTGGCCGGCTGCCCGCATGGCGGTTCGATCGGTCCGGTTTATGTGTGTCCCACTATTTTGCATTTTAGCCCATGTGAAAAAGATGGCTGGTAAAACTTCGCGAGAAACTCTAGAAAAATAAAAGAAGAGCTATTTACAAAATGCTCACCTTGTTTTACGTCCTAGGCTTGACGTTCGGGCTCATCCTCCATGATGAAGACATCAATATGGTGAAGGGGTACAACGTCGGGTTCGTAATAAACCTTAAGCCGTTGACCATTCACCATGAATTGATCACCTTTCACATCCATGATGGTTACCGCTCCATTGGAGAGCACCAATGAACAATGTAAGGTCCATCCCACTTGCTGCAATTTCCCTTTCAAGGTTTTAAACCTCGAATTGTAGAGAGGACCTTATCTCCTTCTTTGAATTCCTTCTTCTTCAACCTTTATCATACCACCTTTTAATTCTCTCTTTGTATATGCTCGCATTTTCGTAAGCTTTTAACCTCATCTCCTCTAGCTCGCTTATTTGGATCCTCCGTTTTACCACCGCGGCGTCTAGATCGAGGTTCATCTCTTTAATTGCCCAATAGGCTTTATGTTCTAACTCAACCGGAAGGTGACAAGCTTTGCCATAGACAAATTGATAAGGGGTCATACCTATCGGTGTCTTGAACGCCATTCGATATGCCCACAAAGCTCCATCCAACTTCTTTGACCAATCCTTGCCTCCCTTCTCTATAGTTTTGTTAAGAATGCTCTTTAATTGCCTATTCGATGTTTCCGCTTGTCCGTTGGTTTGTGGATGATAAGCCGTAGAGACTCTATGTTCAATCCCCAACTTGGACAAGCACTTTTTAAAGTTCTTCCCGGTGAAGTGAGTTCCTCCGTCGCTTATCAAAATTCTCGAGTACCAAGGCGAGGAAAATCATGCTCTTGATCATTGCAATGGATTCCTCTGGAAGCTTTACGACATGGCATGGCCTCTACCCACTTGGACACATAATCAACCATGACTAGGATATGCTCAAACTGTGTGAGTTTTTGAAGGGCCCCATGAAGTCTATTCCCCAAACATCGAATAAATCGATTTGTAGATTATACCTCAAGGGCATGGTATTCCTTTGAGAAATATTTCCGGTTCTTTGGCATTCGGGACATGATGCAACATATCTTTTAGTATCTTCATGCATCTCCGGCCAAAAGAACTACTGGACCACACTTTGCTTGGGTCCGAAAATGGCTATAGTGTCCATCAGTACTCACGAAAGTGGCACTTTCTCAAAATTTCTTGCCTCTCTTCTCTTGGTATACATCTTCTCATAACTCCATCATTCCCAAGTTTGAAGAGATACGGTCAATCCCAAAAATATTTTCGGCTTTCAGAGACTATCCTCCTTTGAGTGTTTTTATCTAAGTGATCAAGAGGCATCTTCCGAATTGCTCGAATGATATCGATCATCCAAGTACCTTTGTCGAGTATGCGGTAGAGGTGGTCATCTCTCATCTTGTCCTCTATGGGATCTTTATCATCTTGTCCACGGTTCATCCTAGACAAATGATCGGCCACAACATTTTCCACCCCCTTTTTATCATGAATTTCAACATTGAACTCTTGGTGAAGAAGGATCCAATGAATCAACCTTGGTTTAGCATCTTTCTTAGCCAAAAGATACTTGATGGCCGCGTGATCGGTGTAAACAATGACCTTCGAGTTCACGATGTAAGATCTGAATTTTTCAAAGGCAAACACCACCGCTAGCAACTCCTTTTCCGTAGTGGCATAATTTAATTTCGCCTCATTAAGAGTTTTACTAGCATAGTATACGACATGAACTCGACCTTCCTTTCGTTGACCCAAAACCGCCCCTACGGCATAATCACTTGCATCGCACATGATCTCAAAAGGTTGGCTCCAATCCGGAGGTTGAATAATGGGAGCACTCACCAAAGCACTTTTCAAGGTCCGGAATGCCGCTAAGCACTTCTCGTCAAAGTTAAAAGCCACATCCTTTTGAAGGAGTTGTGTTAAAGGCTTAGTGATCTTTGAAAAGTCCTTAATAAATCTCCTATAGAATCCGGCATGGCCTAGAAAGCTCCTCAAGGACTTAACATCCATTGGAGGTGGGAGTTGCTCAACCGTCTCCACTTTAGCTTTGTCCACTTCAATTCCTCTCTGATATAACATGTCCGAGCACTATACCTTGTTTTACCATGAAGTGGCACTTTTCCCAATTTAGCACTACTCCGCACACCTTGTGAGAACCTTGTCTAAGTTTGCCAAGCAATCCATGAACATCTTCCCATAAATGGAAAAATCATCCATGAACACCTCGACAATTTCCTCGATGAATTCCAGAACACCGCCATCATGCAACATTGAAAAGAGGCGAGGCATTGCATAAACCGAAGGGCCATCCTTCTATATGCAAACGTTCCATAAGGGCACGTAAACATGTCTTGTGTTGATCATCCGGGTGAATGAGAATTTGCATAAACCCCGGTACCCATCGAGAAAGCAAAATAAGCGTGGTTTGCTAGTCTCTCGAGCATCTCGTCAATGAATGGTAAGGGGAAGTGATCTTTCTTCGTTGCTTTGTTTAGCTTACGATAATCGATACACATCTGCCATCCAGTCACAGTTCTTTGTGGTATTAACTCATTCTTCTCATTCTTCACCACGGTTAAACCTCCTTTCTTGACACAATGTACCGGCTCACCCATTCGCTATGCAGGGTAGATGATTCGCAAAAGTAGCTTGATGACCTCCTTCTTTACTACCTCTCACATGGCATGAGTTAGCCTCCTTTGATGGTCCACTACGGCTTACATTGGTCTTCCATAGGTATACGATGAGTGCAAAAGGCTGGGCTAAGTCCTTTGAGATCATTGATTGAATATCCAATCACCTTCCTATGCTTTTTCAATAAATTCAGCAACTTCTCATTTTCTTCGGGACTTAATTCGTCGCTCACAATGACTGGATAAGTCTTGTCTGGGCCCAAAATTCGTACTTTAATCCTTTGGGCAAGGTTTGAGATCCACCTCGGCACTTGTGGCTCTTCGGGTTTGAATGTCTCCTAAGTCTTCGAATTTTTCTTCCTCCACGCTTCCATCTTGTGGTTCTAATCCTTTGTTGCTTCCTCTAGTTCCTCGTCTTGTTGATCATTAGATTGGTTCTCCATCGCTCTTTGTAGTGGGTCTCTAAGGGTTTCAACAAAACAAAGACTACCTACCTCCTCTACTTCTTCATCTTCGGGAGGAAAAGGTGAGGGGTGATTAGAAACGCGAAGAAAATTATATGTGTACTTCTTTCCATTAAGATTTATTATTACTTTGCCTTCTCCAGCATCCAACACGGCATCAACCAACTTAAGAAAAGGCCTACCTAGGATTATGTGATCATGATTACTATGGTAAGCATCTATAACAAAGAAATCGGTTGGTATGCACTTTCCAGAGATGATTACATTAATGTTGCAAGCAATACCTAGAGGTTTAATAGTTCTACCATCTCCCATAATTAACTTTGTTGAAGTTGGAGCTAAGTCTAGGTTGTGGTCTTGAACTTTATCGTAAATTTTGGAGGATAGGACACTTACTTGGGCTCCGATGTTGCATAAGGCTTTGCATTGAACTCCGTTGATCTCGCAACTCAAGTGTGGTGTCATCTTCTCTCTTGGTCGGATCCTATGTATGCGGCGACATGGGCTTGATCCCCATGATTCTTTTCACCTCGGCTATGTGTTCCGGATCCACTTCATCATCACTAAAGAGCTTTTGAAAGATCTCACCGGTGGTTTCAAGATCGTGACGCCTTCTCCGCTTTTCCGGTGGGAAATCCGCTCAATGCTCTTGCCATCCCCTTTGGTTAGGGAATGGTCTTCTTTGTCGAATACTTCTCCGTAATCAATTGGAACCCAATCCATATGCTCGAACTCCTTAATGGCTTCGCGCTTGACATACTCCTTTGTTTGTTTCATTTGACTTGGCGAAGTCAACGCTAGTAGTTCTTGTTTTGATGTGTACTTCTTCAAGCTTTTGGGATTGGCTCCTCTTTCTTGTCTTCAGGGTTGCCTCTTTAGAAATTTCAGCACATGTCTTCGCCTCGAATTGTTTTCCCGCTCTCGCAAGTCTTGTTTCCCAATCTCTTAGCATAGCCGCTTTGCTAATCTTTTCTAAGAGTTGAGCGGCTTCCGTGAGTGTTTTCTCCATGAGATCCCCACCACACACATTTGAACATGTTCCATGCAACTAGGGGTTAGGAAAAGAAAATGTATGCAAGAGTACGCCACCGGAGAAGCCGAGTCTTGGTCCTTGTTCAATCAACTCATTAAATCTATTCCAAGCTTGGTCTATCCTTCCTCTTCTCCTTGCATGAAGGTGATCACTTGCCTCCTTAGATGTTGAAGCTTATTGGAAAAAACTTCTCAAAATTTCTTCGTCAACTTGTTCCAATTGCCTTCAACTTCAAAGGACGCAAACGAGTACCACGTCTTTGCTTCACCGGCAAGTGAGTAGGGAAAGAGATTCCACTTGAACCATTCATCGGGAACTCCTTCTTGACGCACCGTGTTGCATAGCATTGTGAAATGCCTTATGTGTCTATATGGGTTCTCCGTGTCCATCCCTTCAAATGGGGTTGCCACCGCCATCTCGATGATCTTAGCTTTGATTTCATACTTGGTCGCTTCGAGCTTCGAATCCGACTCTTGTACCTTTATGTCTTCACATCGAGGACTAGCGTAATCCCTTAGTGATTTCTCCGGTTCTTCCACGGGGTGGTTGACGAACGCCATCTAGACAACAAAATAAAAACAAAAACAAAACAAAACAAAGTGGTTTTCTAGGTAATAGGGGTTAGATGTTAGCAACAAATGATAAATAAAATCTAAAACAAAGTTAGATGCAAAACCAAACGATGTAAACTGGCTTGCTCCCAAGAATGACGCTAGAAAAAGGGGCTTGTTGACGATAAAACTCAGATCCACCCACGATCCATAGCGCATGGACCACCTACACCTTTTCACCACGGGATTCCCTAGGTTCTTATCAATCCGCGAGCAAGGGATTACAAGCGTGTTTGATCTAGCACTACTACTAACTTAACCAAACCCTAATCTATGGTTAATCTAGAGAACAACTACCACACTAGAGAGGATGATTAAACCAACAAGATATATAAAAGACACTTGCCCATGGGTCTACGATACTTGAACATGCAAGAATGAAAGATCTAATCTATCGGGGTTGTGACCACGGTTTCGCCCTTTCCTCCCTGTCATCACGCGGAGGTATTCGTGACTAGACCTTTGATGGACATGGATTGAATGGTTCCAAGGGAGCATTGAGATCTTACTCCCTACGGCATGGTAGCTAGCCTTAAGCAACAAAGCGTCTTCAACACTAGATGATAGATAGACAACCATACAAAGTAGTGATTACATCTCAAGATCGATTACAACCCATGGACAAATGAGAAGATTACCCCATCAAGGTGCTAGGCATTGACATGGACATGGCGCTTTGATTGTCTTCCTTCTCCTCCGGGGTGTCTTGTGGGCCTCGATGTCCTCTTCCACTTGTGGTTGCTTCCTTCGAGTAGGGCGATCCTTCTCACGACGATCTCCCTCCTCTTCTCTCTCTCTAGCTTGTGGATGGCCTCTCGGAATGGCTGCTCTCTCTCTGCGAATGGCTGCGCCTCCCACGTTTAGGGTTGAATGATCTTCACGCCAAGAAAGGAGGAAGACCGCCTGAGTGGGCCAGCGGGGCTGGGCCGCCCAGCCGGCCCATTTCGGCCCATGGTCGCCCCCTTCGTGGGTCCTCTTGTCATTATGCACTTTGCCCCTCCATTTGCACTATTTTGGGCGATGTCATCCTCGCGTCCAAGATGGAGGGTCTTCTCGCATGAAGTTCGGTCTTTTACGCTTCAATCCTCGGGGATGTTCCTTTGTAACACTTCGGTCCTTGCCACCTTTGGGAGATTTCATCATGCTCGAACAAGGACTCCTCAATTGCTCCTTTGAACTTGTGTGACTCCGTCCTTTATGTCTATGTTTTCCTACAAAACATATCACTTCCAAATGCACATACAAAGATGAACTTGTTATATCATTAGTGTGCCTAGTGGCGGGTTAGTTCCATAATCAAATCCAAACCAAAGTGTAATGAACATATTTGGTGTACCAAATACAGTCATCAATGACAAGGATTCCTGACTGACTAGATCATGAATGGTGTTGTGTGTGTTTGTGTTGTTGATTGTTGCTAGTAGTTGTTTCTAGATCATGACTGCTAAGTTAATTAGTTTGGTTGTTTGATTTTGTTTGCTTAGTTAATTAGTTTGGTTGTTTGATCCATCCACGTCTCCTATGATATGTGTATTGTTGATGATGAGGAGATCTGTTGAGATGAATTAGATCTTAGAGACAATGGATAGTCATTGCGGCGACGTTGCTCGTAGCGTGGGCGGTGTCATTGGCGACCATGGTTAGTGAACCCATCGCCTTTGTTAGTGAAACAGCAGTTATCTTTTTTATATTGGCGCCTACGCTTGGGCCCGTCACTATTTTATGAATAAAACTTGCTTCCCTAAAATATTAGAGCCCATAAAAGCACCTAAAAATCATAAAAACTTGTATTTGGACATTTAGTATTTGAATAAAATATCAAGATCACACTTGTGTGCCCAAAATTCATATATTTCGTTTTACACCCCATGGTAATTATATAATAATTCTAATAACATCAAATTTGCTCTAAAAATCTACAAATTGACTTGTCAACATAATTTGGGTACCTAAACTTGTCTTCAAAATTTCAAAAGGTATCGATGAAGGAATAATATACTTGTGTACAAATGTCTACATCTCTCACATAGTTTCCTAGAATGTTGCTTGAATATTGAAGTTTTCCACACTTTGCAACATGTTCGAACTCATATGCATTTTTAACAAAACCTTGTGTTCACCTTAAGCTTCTGAAATGCAAAGTTTCATCACTAATGGTCGTGTAAAACAAATATTATTTGTATGTTGTACTTACAAAGAACAAAATAAGGCATATAAACATTATTCAACAAGCGAATATACACTAAACAATAAAATTAATGAAAAGATGGTGATTTTAGAAAATTTAGAAAAAATATCAAATTTGGACTAATTACGAAGAAATACTTGTTACAACATTTGATTGCAGATTAAAAGGAGATATGGGTTCTTCATTTGAATAGAGGCCCCACGTCGATGTGACGGTGATAACCGCGTCGGCTTCTTTGCTCTTCAAAATTTTACAGATAATTTGAGCAACACACAAAAGCTAATCTACTCTGATTTCCTATTCCAATACTCGTTCGAACTTCACACCAGCTGAGCCTATAGTCTTCTTTGCAAAGCAGAGAAATTGAAGCCATCCTTTATCCACGCGCAGCACTGCCGTTGCTGCGCATCGCCCGCGCACTTTGTCTTGGAGGCGGCAGTTCACCCAAATCGCCAAGTCGAGGAGTGGATCGCCGCGGCCTTCTCGCGCAAAGCGGACACCCTCGTTGCTCAACCATCTCGACGTCTCGCTCCGCCCATCGACCCGCCTCATGTCCAGCGATGTCGGGCGGCACCGCCATTGTCTCGTAGAGCAAGATGCGTATAGATGAGCCGCCGCATATGCCCACCCTCGGCGTCGCGGAGATCATTGCATCCCCTGTTTTCCATGAAGACGGCTTTGATCCCGGACAAGCAAGCCTCCTGGGTTCGAGATCGGTCGAGCAAGGAATGCTTTGTAAGCGGTGGGGTCCCACACCCAAGAAATCTCATCTCGTATCCCTCTATCGACAAACGCTGGCCGGCGTCACCGTGGCGCACCGCGCGGCGCATGGTCGGGCAATCTCGCGTGAGGCTGCGGAGGTCACCAAGGGCCGCTCCGAGGTCGCCTGGCAATCTCAATCTGAGGTCTTGAGGAGGTCCGGCCAGCGGCGGCGGTGCGCCGCTTCTTCCGAGCATGCTATTCATCTCCGTGGGAATGGTGATGATGAGGAGTAGCGTTGCTGTTTTCACGGGTAGATGAAGGTAGGGATCTAAATTATTTTGGAAGGAGAGATCTAGATTTGTTTCCAAACACGGTTTAAGTAAGCAATGGAGATGACGTTTGGCTAATCCGTATCCTTAATTCTCCATTACGACGTTTGGTTAATCCGCGTATGCTTCTACTCCTCCGTCCCAAAAACATGCGATTATGGGAAGCGTGCAGTCAAACTATTACAACTTTGACCAAGTTTATAGGAAAAAATATTAGCATTTATGTCTTGAAATAACTTTTTATAAAAAATATACTCCTCGGATGTGAATTGCATGTTTTATTTTGTAATTGTTAGTAGTTTTTCATATAGTTTGACTCCTGGATGTGAGTACATTGGAGATGTTTGGTTAATCCGCGTATCATTTAATTCTACATTGGAATCACTACCGCTCTGACCATTGGTGCTATTGAATCTTGGGAACCTTCCGTTTCGTGCTCTTGATCTTATCCCTTCCTCTTTTTTACAACAGATGTTATCCCTTCCTTGTTTTTGCTATAAAAAGACATCGACGCCTATCGGTCCTCCTCACTTCAAGTTGCTTCCTTCTTCTCTAGATCTAGATCTAGCTATGGTTCCTTCTTGTGATACAATAAAGTGAGTCACTCTAGATCTAGATCTAGCTATGGCACAAAGAATAGATCTTGTAGGGCGCTTTTGCCTTTCTCTCTTCTTCCTCCTCCTCGATCTCTCGGTTGCTAGAAGAATTCTTGTGATATGGGTGATTGGGTTGCTCATTCCTCTCTAGAAAAATCCTTGTGATATATCGAAGGTAGCATCGGGAAGAAAACATTATGCTTCCTTTGCTTTCCCTCCTCCAGGAGGAGGATTTTGAAGGATATGTTTCCACCCTCTCTGTATCTTTCTCTTGTGCTCACTTGTAAGCATGAAGAAGAAGCCGGAATCTGGAGCATATCTCGTCATGAAGAAGAACATAGATGGCCGCTTTGTAACCTTGATGTATCAATGATGACCGTAATGTGTGTGTGTGATTTTGCATCTCAAGAGACATGCTTGTGTGATTATCTATGCGGTACAATTTTTGTATGATTTACCTACTCACTTGCAAGCATGAAGAAGAACAAGCCGAGGCTGGCTAATCCGTGACTCTTTTGATGTAATCTGTGTGATTTCGCATATCTTGCCCATAACAAAGGCGACGCGGGTTCGTTAATCCTCATCTCTTGCCGTAACAAAGCGGCGACGCGGTTCATTAATCCTCGTCTCTTGCATAACAAAGCGACGCGGTTGGCTAATCCTCATCTCTTTGATATTAACGCCAACATCGAAGCGAGAATATAAAATATATATACAAAAGGATTCAAATTCCACCACATCCTATATATTACAAAAAGATTCAAATTCCACCAATACACACATCCTTCGGCATTACAAAAGGATTCAGGTAATCGAGCTTGTTTTTCTTCCTTGATTTCAGTATATGGATTTTTCACTATGGTTGCTTCAAGTACGGTGTTTTGTTAGTTCCCAAGAGTCGGGGCTTGTATGAAGTGTCAAAGGATGGAATTTCGTCAAAGCGGTTGTATTCCTCCTCCTCAACAACATTTTCAACCCCAACAATCCTTTTTTCGGGCATAACCACAGACCAGTTCTTCTTTGCAAGGTCAGGTACATAGAACACTTGCTCAACATTGTTGGCGAAGACAAACGGTTCGTTTTGTAACCAAAGACCCGAGATCAACACTAACATAACCATATTTGTCCTTGCTCACGCTCTCTTCCCATTGGTGACCCATCTACACGAAACAAGGCTACCTTCAATCCTACATAATCAAGCTCCCATATCTCCTCTATTTGACCTATAATATGTGTCTCTCCGTGTCATCATCATCATGACGCCGTTTACTACCGATACGCACACCACTATTTTGATAGATGCTCTTTTTATCTTGGGCCATGGTGTAGAACGTGTATCCATTGATATCCATTGCTTGGTATCTTGTAACAGTGAACAATGGCCCTTGCTAGATTCCTTATCTTGTCGGTTATTACTGACATTATTGCTGCATGTCTCGACATAATCTGAGCCACCCTGAAACCTTGCATGTGCATCTTTGCAAGCCAAGCCCTACGGTCGGGGTTGTCTTCACGTAGTTGTCATTGTGCTCATTGGCAAATGGTGTAATTAGGTGCATTTGTTGTATCACGGTGAAATGAGCCTTTTGGAAGGCATCTAGTTCGGAGTGATGACTTTTCCCCGGGGTCCCAACACAAGCCTACCTTCATGCCGTGAGCGAGGCACACCAATGGGGTTTGTGGGTCCATATAACCCATGGCCCACTCCCTTTGCCGATGGTCTCGTAGCCACGAACAATGGCTCCCTCAGGAAATAACGGTTATGTACCAATGATTTCAGAATCCATAGAACCTCTCATATGGAAACATCGATGAAGGTAAGATGGGCCAAGGAACGATTTCCCTCATGAGGTGTCAAAGAATGATGGTGGGAAGGTAGCTTCAAGCGGGCATAGGGTCTCAAATGCCTCCTCTCTAAGTCCAATAGTTTTCCTCATCAATCACCTTACATTTCTATTGCATTGAAGAATAAACACAAGCTCGTGACGTGTCAAACCGATTCTATTGATACCTCTAAGTGCAGGAAGAAGGTTGTCATCAACACATGGCAATCATGAGATTTCATCAAGTTGAAATTCATTTTCATGTCCTTCACCGACACTAGCCTCTTGAAGTTTGATGAGTAGCACGAAGGTACTTTCAAATCATGTAAAACCCATGAAATTCTTTTCTCTCTGCCTTTGACAAGGTGGTTGCAGCAACGGGAAGGTTCGTCCCCGTCTCTGTTTCCTCTGCATAGAGCTCCGGCCTAATGCCCAGTTCTTTAAGATCCTCCCTTGCATTTTATGATCTTTTCCTTTGGACTTCTGTTGTAGCAATGTTCCACAAGTAGCTTCACACACATTCTTCTTGACGTGCATGTTGTCAATCGAATGACGCACATCCAACATCGGCCAATACTCTAGCTCCCATAGAATTGATTTCTTGTTCCACATTCCTTCTTCTTCTTCTTCTTCTTCACCATCTCGTTTCTTTCTTTTGCCAAGGGTTTTTTCAGTCAGTTTGGGTAACTCCTCGATAGTTTTGACGTCCTTGACTTTCAAGTGGACCAGATCTCCAGTCACATGCAACGGCGCCTCTCGATTCTCCTTTTCCCCATTAAACTGACAATCCATGGCCCGGTATGGATGTTTCTTGCCGAGGAAACGACGGTGCCCCATAAATACGTATTTCTTTGAATGTCTTAGCCATATTGCACAAGTATCTTCCAAGCAGTGTGGGCAAGCTGCCTTTCCTTTACTGGCGGAGAGGTTGCGATAAGCCGGGTTGTCGTTGATGGTGGTGAACAACATGGCATGCATTGTGAACTCCTCACGCTTGTACTCATCCCAAACCTCCGGCACACCAGGCTTCCACAGTATCTTCAAGTCATCAACTAGTGGCCTCAAGTAGACATCAATACGGTCGCCAGGTTGCTTTGGCGAGACCAATAATGTCGACATCATATATTTCGTTTCTTGCATAGCGGTGGAAGGTTGTACAACGAAAGCACGACAGGCCAGTGCTATGTGTTGAGCTCTGGTTACCGAATGGGTTCACGCCATCTGTGCTCATAGCAAACCGTATGCTCCTTGCATCTTTGTCAAACCACGGAAAGTGGTTATTAATGTTACCCCATTATGCGCATCTGGGTGCCTAAACTTGCCATCTTTCTTAAGCTCCTTTCGGCCTTTGTCATGCCAAGCATAGAGTTGGCCTCCGTGTTGTGAACCATCTTCTCAGAGGAATGATGCAAAATACCATGCCACCCTCACAGGAGCCCCTCTGTTCTTCTTGCCTCTCGATCTCATGGCTCGTTCTCGTCATCAAACATTATTATCATCTCCACCATCCTTTTTCCTCTTGTACCGATCATAGCCACACTTGGGGCACTTGTCAAGGTCTCATAATCTCCACGGAACAATACACTGTTCTTGCATGCATGGATTTTTTCAACCTCTATTCCCAGAGGACAGATTATCTTCTTCGCCTCATAGACAGACTCTACTATTTGGTTTCCTTCAGGTAGCATGTCTCTAAGCACATTCAATAGATGTTTGAAAATTTTGTTGCTCCAACCATGATCCGCCTTAAGCTGCAGTTTTAGATCACCGAAAAGGCGAGAGTACTTCGTAATCGGGATAGAGGGGTTTCTTTGAATCTTCAATGAACTGCTTCAGCCTCGCTAATTCAGAAGGTGTGTACACTCGTTGAAACTCAACATCCCGCAACATTTGATCAACATTGTGCACATGTTGCAACACCTCACCATCATCAAGCCCCTAACTTCTTGATCGGTGATATCCTCAGCCTCAACACATTTGGTGGGAATAATGGTTCATTTTCCTCAAGAACTCCACTGTCATCAAGGTCTTCATCATGGTCGGTAGCATGGTGTCGCACTTCACCTTCATTTAGGCGACTGCTTGAGTTCATTAAGGCCTTCCTCACCATGTTTATTCCAACACGTGTAATTTTTGTGAAACCACGTGTGACCAAATGATGAAAATGATTTCCGTTGTGCACCACGTTTCTTTTCATACAATCTGTGAGGGCAAAGCATTGCTGAACACCACGGTTTCTCATATCCGCCTCGCTTGATTTAGAAAACCATTGACCCCCGCTTAAGAAATTCTTCCAATCTTCTTGGGGCTGTCTACATCCAAGCCCGAGCAGACGCCATATGCATTCCATACACCAAATGAGCATAATTCATCACACAAAAAAACCGATAACACAAGAGGATTAGGACAATTGAAGAATTTCAATAAAGGGGTAATTAATTTCCACCTTGACGAGGACTTTCTACGGCAGCGTAGCGCCGAGGAGGAGGATCGAGGCGGTGTCACGCCATGGCGACAGCTGCGGAGGACGGGCAGTCTGGTCGGCGTCCGCCCTTTTCGCCGTCACAAGACGCTGCCGGCCACTGCTGCAACGCCGGCTTCGAGGAGAGAAATTGCGCGATCCTCAAAGCGCGCAACTAGCGTGCAAGCGGAATGACAGCCGGCTGGGGACATCCGAGCACATGACGAGAAGCAAGTGACCTTCCGAGAGAGAGAGCGAGTGTGGGTGGATGTAACGGGCTAAGGGCCCGTTACAAATGCGTGACCTATTTGAGATTTTCCGGAAAGAGGCGACCCCTGGTGGTAATCAAAGGAGACGAGTCCTAAGACACGAGTGTATCCAATTGTCAAGACAAAGGAGACGCATCCTAACAAGCATGCGTCTCCAAGATGCGAAATTATCGCAGCGGACTTTATAGCCCATTACCAATAGTGATGATCGACTTAACAGCAGACTTACCGATAGGGCATTGATCGGTAACGGACTTTACAAGCCCGTTACCGATAGGTTTAACATTTGTAACGGGCTCTATATAACATCCGTTACAAAGAAATTCATGTAACGCGCAAGAAGCCTGCTACTTAAGTCCACATTGGTAACTAGCGGCATTGTGGAGGCCAACCCTGGGGTCGTCCTGGCGCACTTATGGGTAACGGGCGCCAAACAACAACCGTTATAGATTTGGGTAGATGTAACAGGCGTTAAGGGCCCGTTACAAATGCTGCGTGACCTATTTGAGGTTTTCACGTAGTGTACCAAGCTACCGCGCATGGGGAAGAAAGGAACCCGCACCACCTGCCTCCTCGCCGAGCCGCCGGGCTCTGGGTCGCTGCCGGCCGGAAGAGGAGACTGTTGCCCCCACTGGAATGCCACCACCACCCGGCCACCGCCGCCACCTGTGGGAAAAAACAGGGAGGGAGATGAGAGAGAGAGAGAGAGTTGAGCCCTATCTCAGAGACTCGCCGTAGATCTAGGGCGGAGATACTATGCTCCACGGCCACCACATGTCTCCCGTTGCAGATCTTGTCCTCTGCCACCGCCTCGAGTCCACCCGCAGATCCTCAAGGCTCCACACGCTTACAACAGAGACACGCCACCACCTCCGCCACCGCCGGATCTAGATGTCGCTGCCGTACCACCACCTCCGCCACTGGAGCAGCGCGCCCCTGCTGCCCGCCAACAGAGCAGCACATCCGTGCTCCCCTTAGGTCGTTGCTGTCAGAGCCCACCGCCGCAGCTGCCTCGACACCTCGCCTCGTCGCCGCTTCTCTTTGCGGGACCGAGAGGCAGCGAGCGGATGATGGAGAGGAGGGGAAGTGGAAGGGCTGGCGTGTGAGGCAGGGGAGAGGGGCGCGGCGTGAGAGGTAGAGGAGAAGGGGCGGCGCGGTAGGCTTGGGAGGGTGAGGCGGCGCGGGAAAGAGCGGGGCGGTGGGGCGGTGCGGGAGGAAGTAGGGTGGCACAGGAGGCAGGGGAGGGAGAAGGAGGGGTGCAAATATATAGGTAGGGTTGGGCAGGGAGTTGGGTCTGATGGGCCAGTTTTGGGCTGGCTTTGCCGGTTATGTCCCCGCTTCCTTCACTAGTGTTCTTCCTCTTCCCTACCCTTGCCCACAGATAAGATCTCGAACGTCTAGGAAATTGGTCCCAAGGATTCTACTTTCCTTCTTCAGCTAGCTTTGCATCCTCCTCCGCCCACTCTTTCCTTTTACCACGATAACCTTTTCTGCCCGTCTTGTGTAGCTTATTATGCAATGCTCTCTTTTGTTTCATCTCCTGGCTCAGTTGCTGAAATGAAGAAGAATTGGTTTCCTGCACAAACATGGAGGCTACTTTTCGTTCACATATTTTTTTCTTAAATGGTCCTTGAACCGCCGTTGCAAGGTTCCAATCTCTGATATAGCTGCCTTAACTGCCTTCTTGCAAATAGATACAAATACAAATCGTCTTGTTGATTGACACCCTCTCCCGAGCAATGAGGCCACAGACCAATACAATTCTATCTCTCGCAAAGATCCGAGATAGGCTAAAATTGCCCGCGGCTGTCCCGCCCGCCGCGCCGCGTCGGCCGTGCGCTGCCCGTGCTCCGCCCGCCATGGCGCTGTGCAGCCGCTGATCTCGGGCCGCGCCGCCGCCGCCCGCACTGTGATGCCGCGCTGACCTCACGGCGCCAGGCGCAGCCCCCGCCGACGCCTAACCGCCGGCCTACGGCCTCCTGTGGAAGAAAGGGATTTTTGAAAAATGTTGAACCTTTGAGAAATGTTGATAAACATTTTCATGAAAAATGTTGATGAAACGTTTCAGAAAAATGTTAAATTTAATGTTTTCTTTAGAAAAATGTTGATACAACTCTTCCTGAGAAATGTTGGTTGAATTTTTTATGAAAAATGTTGGTTCAACATTTTCGTTGAAAAATGTTGCAACATTTTTTTAAAAAATATCGATAACATTTTTTAAACACGTTTCCAAAAAATATTGACGAGAAAAAATGTTGGCAAACTTCCGAAAAATGTTGACGAGAAAAAATGTTGGCAACACTTCTAAAAATGTTGATTTAAAAAAAAAATGTAGGCAACACTCCTAAAATGTTGACGAAAAAATGTAGGCAACATTTCCGAAAAATGTTGATAAAAAAATGTTGGTAACACTTCCGAAAAATATTGATGAGAAAAAATGTTGGCAAACTTCCGAAAAAATGTTGTGAAAAAATGTTGGCAACACTTCTGAAAATGTTGACGAAAAATATTGGTAACACTTCCAAAAATGTTGATGAGAAAACTATTGGCAAACTTCAGAAAAATGTTGAGAGAAAAATATTGCCAACACTTCCAAAAATGTTGACGAAAAATGTGGGTTACACTCTTAAAAATGTTGACAACACTTAAAAAAATTGTTGACGAAAAAAATGTTCGCAACATTTCCAAAAATATTGATGAAAAAATATTGATAGCAGTTCAAAAATATTAATAAAAATAAAAAAGTTAAAGCACGTTGGTATTTGGAGAACTTAAATATGTTAAGTGGGTTTTGTGGGTTTTATAGTTCACGTGCTCGTCCACCTTATATCCCCGCCTACCTTCCCCTTCCACTTTGGAGGCGCGGTGGGACACGGTTCAGAGCCGGGGACAGAGCCAACGGGAACAAAGAAGCGCAGCTGCAGGTGGAACGGAAGAGCGCGAGGAGCCGAGGAGTCGTCATGGAGGCGCCATGGCTGCAAAGTAATCGAGTGAGAGGCAAGAATGCCTGGAGCGGACTCAGGGTGCGCTCTTCTGGCCAGTGGCATCTGTGCTGCGCCGGCGGAAAGGTGGGTGGGCGGAAGGTGTTTGAGAAAATGCCGCTGCCGTTGAGCGACTCCCGGAACGCAGGCTGGTGCCTTGGCTCGCAATCCTATCATCAGCAAAGTGAGCAGTGATCCCATTCTCTTGGCTGTTTGCCATGATTGCACTGCGAAGGTAATCAAATTGGATTGTCAGCCAGCTGGTGTCCCGTAACAGTGGAATGGCTCTGCAGCGCGTATGTTTGTGGAAATTCTGCAGGATGAAGTCAACCGGTCCTTGAGACCGTGCTGGGATAACTGAATTGAGCTCGGTGTGTTTCTTGTGGAGAAGAGATGCCAGCCAGTTTTTCGTTTTCATGTGGTTCAGTTTCCTCGTTCACTGAAATTTGATACCATTCAATATTCATGGAAGTCAACAGCTCGAATGTGACCATTCCAGTCGTATCACTGGAACTTTCAGTCACAGGAGATGCGACACCTGGCTTGGGTTGACTGGGTTACTAGTGGAAGACGATGCTTTCTCAATTGGCTGTTTTCAGGTCACCGTCAAAGTCACTGTGTTTGTAGAAAATTAAGATTTCGGGTACTTTGGCTCCATTTCAGTCTTCTCGTCTGAGGTCTCTAAGGTAGACCTGCAAGAAAACCATCCCCGAAGAGCATGGCGCTGTGGAGCGGAGTTAGTCAGGTGGCCAGCATCGCGCAGCTTGCAGGGGTGGATGCTTATGGGCTCATCTCGATGATTGTGGAAGCTGCACAGACAGTTAAGCGGAACCGGGAGACGTGTCAGCTGCTGGCACGCCGTGCAAGGATGATCGGGGACCTTCTGCAGCAGCTCGAAAGGACACAGGTGATGCAGCACATGGAGACGAGGAACCCAGTTGAGCATCTGGAGGAGACGCCGGCAAGCATACATTCTCATCACGTCCTGTCGTGACAGTGGCTACCTGCATAGCTGCTGTATGGGAGGGAAGCAGGCTGATCTGCTCCGTGAAGTGCAGAATGATATCACCTTCTACCTCCAGCTTTTCCCCTTGTCAGCTTTGTCGACAACACCCGCATTTGGGAGCGGCTTCTGAGCAGAGCTTGTCCTCTGTGCTCAAGGGTACGGATTTCATCATGTGAAGTTTTCTGAGATTTTTTTGCGTCTCAGAAAGACAAGTTTCTTCCCTTATGAAAAGGACCATTTTTCTAGCCAATAAGATTATTTCTTAAGGGAAACTTTTTTGTTGATTTTGCGTGTCTACTGAAATTATGATCTTACACAACTCAAAGTCTCAAGATCATGCAACTTCTGAAAACTGTGTAGGTTGTAATAAAAAAATTAGTTCAAAGGAACTTACATAAGAAGCATTGTTCAATAGTAACATATTATGCCGCTTATTAAAAGTAAGATTCAAATGTTGATGGCAGATTGTTGCTGGAATATTTGCTAATATAACTAATGATCACATGATCTTATTTGCCTTCTTTTTTCTTTTGCATCATCAAGGAAACTACAGATGAGCTACATGCAGTACATCATGAACATGAAGATAGGTACGGTATATCTATGGTGTCCCTCTTTTCATGTGCAATTATGGAGTCCCTTCGCTTGTGCATTTGGACACTGTAAACTTCATTTTGCTGGTATATATTTGGAGGCTAGATGGATTGATGCATTAAACATCTTGTCACTCCAAAGCCACAACTCCTTCAAATTAAAACCACGGCAAGGACTGTGATTGCTCAATATGAAACTTGTGCACTGTCCTTGCAGAATATGGCTTGGTTTACAATTCTGGTGTTGATAATTTTCCTTATGACATAGTCATGACCATGTGCTATTCCGATAAATAAAATTGTGACCCCATCCACGCTACCCACAAACACAAATGGAACTTGCATTTTAGCAGACAAACTATTACATTTTTTTATTCATATAGCCTGTCATATTTTACAAGTGTGCTACTATACAGGGTCAGAACAGATGCCCTCATGAACAATAAATTTGAACATCTGGGAACTCATCCTCTCTCAAAACCTGAGGAACATAAAACAGAAGGTATGCTGCACTCCACATTATGCAATATTTTCTAATACATGTGACATTTTGTAACACATGGGAATTACTAAGCTAATTTTTCCTACTTCAAAGTACATGTACATCTATGTAACTTATAATACAGCATCATCTTCTATAAGCGATCATTGCACTGATTTATCTCCCAGGGCATGAACAAATCTTTGACTTTTCCTACTTGTCATCCTGTTAAATTTGATTTTAAGAAAATAAGCTTGATGTTACGAAACTGCCTTTCTGATATCTGTTCATTTATGATTCTATTGAATACGTTCATTGGATTTTAGACAGGATAGGAAGCTTCAAGTTATTGCTGTAGTTCAGCCATACTGTAGCCACCATTTCTTTAACTCTTTTTTTCGAGAATGCCTATTTGTAATCAGTGACAAAGTGGGGTTTCCTTTGAATTAGGCCAAGTCATGAATATGAGAGGACTAGCAAATCTCATTGGTGGCTCAAAAAGAACAGCATTATCACATTTTAGCTTCTCTCAGATTTTGGCTGCAACAGACAACTTATCGGAGAGAAATTTGGTGGGAAATGGTGGATTTGGCTATGTTTACAAGGTAATGTTTTCTCGAGACAATCTTTAGTATGAGATAAGTTCTTGAAATAACACCTATAAAAATCCTTCTCTAAATGCATCTCCACTTGGGTGGGGCTAATCAATTATAGACCTTGCTTCATGTTAAAGGTTAATCCGAAGGGTGTGCTCGACTGCTCTCCTAGTCACTGACACAAGCACATATCATCTTATACCTGAAAGTTCTGTTATGCTCCTTGTTCATCAGTAGATGCGTTTTTAACACTGGCACTCAAATCTTTTTCAGGGCAAACTATCTAATGGGCTTGATATCGCAGTCAAAAGAAAAGATGCATCTTCATTTCAAGGTCCACGTGAGTTCAGAACTGAGATTGAAGCCATTCCAAATCTTCAACATAAAACATAATTTCTTTACTTGGGTATTGTGCTCAAGGAGAAGAAAACATACTTATCTTTGAATACATGCCAAATAAATGCTTGGCATCTATCATTGCTGGTAAGTTTACATTAACATTAATGCCTCTTTAATCTTTCGAGTTCATTGTTCAGAAAGTACTACTCAATGGTTTCTGCTACCAATGTATGTTCTTTGTAGATGAAACAAAAGGAGATGTTAAATTGGTCTAAGCGTCTTGAAATAATCAAAGGGATAGCAGATGGTCTTGTTTATCTGCATGGGCATTCTCAGATGTGTATTGTCCATAGGGACATAAAAGCAAGCAATATCCTGCTGGATCATGAAATGAACGCCAAAATTACTGATTTTGGTCTGGCACTAATGTTGTCTCCAACACGACTGCAGAGGTGGCTGTTATGGGCACATAGTAAGAGCTCATCTGATACAGCAACCAAATTATTGACACAACCTTCATTTCCATGAGTTTGCATGCACTACAATGATAATCCTCTCTCTTAGTGGATATGCAGATCCTGAATATGTTGCTACTGGAATTATCTCGGAGAAAGCAGATGTATATGGCTTTGGTATAGTACTTGAGATGATAAGTGGAAAGCTTATTCGGTCTTATAATAAAGTGAAGGCGAAGGACCATACATGGCTACTGCTTCCTGATCATGTAAGTATTTATTATATTTTTAAAGAGGCCTATAGTAACATATTTGTTTGCAACATAGTTGTTATCGGTAAATGATGACCCCTATCCGTGACTAAAAATTTGAGCTCTTTTTGTTATCCATAGAAATATACAACTAAATGACATTTTTCTGAGTCCCTTCTCTAGACAACAAGATTTCTTTTGTGTACACTTGGATTATGGTGGATCATAATTGTACCTACGAAATTTCACCTGATTGAAATTCTATTTCAGGCATGCAAGTACCAAACAGAGATGTACAAGTTTGCTGATCCCTTGCTGCGTGTGAATCAGCATGAATGTGCTCAGATTATGGAATGTGTGAAGGTGGCCCTGTTATGCATTCACCACTATGCCAAAGATCGACCTTCCATGTCGGAAGTCGTTACCATGCTTGGCAGCATCAATGTAGCTCAGGAACCCAGCAATAGATGATCAGCCTGTTGGTAAGGCTAGATCAGGTTGGGAAAACCATAGAAATAGTTTTTTCCGCATTGACTCGTATGGAGATGCTAAGCTTGAATCGATCATGATTCGTGTAAACACTCACAGAGAGATAGTTGTAGTCAAATATTTGGCAAGTTGGATAGCTGAGAGACTGAGTCCAACTCATCGGCATCTCGAAATCTTGTTGACAAATTGAGCAGAGTGGAGCTCAATTGGGAGCACCTTAGAAGGTGATGCCTACCTTCAGCACTGCCGGCGGAGCTCGCCTGGGCCTTCCGCAGCGGGATTCGCCAGGAGGGACGGGATCGACGGCCGGCTGCCCGCCGGAGCCGCGCCCGCCGCCGTCCATGGGAACTCGGGCGCCGCCAGCCATGGCTGCCTCACGGTGGTCCGCCGCCCCGGGTTCGTAAGTGGAACGGAAAGGAGGAAAAGAACGTTGCCTCTCAGAACGAGTGGCAGTGGTAATTTTTCTTCTAAAGCCGCTAAAGCAGGTGGGCGGCTTTGCAAATGCACCACGGGAAAGCAGCTTTGGGTGTGACTTTTCCCACAGCAGTTTTGGTTGGGCTTCCGCTTTGGAGAAAGCCACACCAGGAAGCCAAACCAAAGGCACCCTTAACCTCGCTTAGCGAAGTCCACCGCCACCCCTCGGTCTCGATCGGCCGCCCCTAACCCGCCGGCCCATCTCTTCTATCACCCCCCCAGCTACCACCAACCCCTTGCTCGGTGTCTCTCGCCATGTGGACCCCTGCAAGGCCACCCACACATCCCCACCTTTTCCTCTCGTGCCGGTCCCCATGGCCGCCGCCTGCCCGGGCAACCCCGGATGCCCTCCACGTACCCCAGGCGCCACATCCTCGCCGTTCCCCTAGAGCTCTGATACCTTTTGTAACGACCCGCCTCCCCGAGGCCGGCTCGCTTACCGCACTCTTTAGGACCCCAAGAATATCCTCACAAACCAACACATGTCTTTTCTCACAAGACTTTGTCCTCACTCATGCGCACCGCCAAGGACTTCCCAGTCGGTCACCCATCGCTCCAAGCCAAGCACGCTTAACTTTGGAGTTCTTTGGAGATGGGCTTTCGAAAAAGAAGTTGCAACTTATTGGTACAAGTATCCTTATCAATCCTATTGAGCCTTAGGTCGGGATGTCACATACACCCCTTAGAAGATCGGACGTCCTCGCCGATCAACCCTGCCAGAACGTCCTCTCTTGGCCACGTCCTGGTCCAGCAGCGATGTGCGTGTGTGACCACTCAGGTCCACACCACCATGCACACCATGCTCACAATCTGCGACCACACGCGCCCGTGAAATCGCGAGAGTCGGCTCTGATACCATTTGTAACGACTCGCCTCCCGAGGCCAGCTCGCCACGCCCCTCTAGGACCCCAAGAATATCCTCACAAACCAACACATGTCTTTTCTGCGCACTTTGTCCTCACTCATGCGCACCCGGGAAGGACTTCCCAGTCGGTCACTCATCGCTCCAAGCCAAGCACGCTTAACTTTAGAGTTCTTTGGAGATGGGCTTTCGAAAGAAGTTGCAACTTGTTGGCATGAGTATCCTTATCAATCCTATTGAGCCTTGGGTGGGATGTCACAAAGGACATCATAAATTTTAGTGGCACCATGAGTAGCACATCGAAACACCAACATGCCTTATGAAAAGTGAACGAATAGGCCGAATCACATCGCCGGACTGCAAAGGATCTAACACTTCAATCACCAACAATCCCGGCGCACCGGACGACGAACCACCCCGAGTGGTGGGAAGGTAACCATCAGAAGCGATGGAAGTTGAAAACGAACCTGATTTCTCATGTTGGTAAATTAACCTCACAAGGTCGCCATCAACGTCACCTTGGAGGGAGAAAAGACTCCTCTGGCCTCCCGTAGCAACGTTGCTGGCTTCAAGGCCGATGAGGCTGGTAAGAGCATGAGCACTCCCGGCAACAAGAACTCCATGAAGGATTGAAGCACCGATGCATAAGAAAGATTCAATCAAAACATCACCAGTGCCGAATCCTCTAATAATTAAAACACCGAGGCCGTGCACCACACCCTCCTCAACCATCACCAGATACCAATCACCTTCGACACAAATACCACCAGAGACAATGAGGAGGAACTTTATTCTCCATGGACCAGCAACAGATTCACCAACACCGACTCCGACATCAGATCCACCGTCGCTCCACCCTCCAACACTTTTCCAGAGCACCAAAAGCACCGGCGGCCATCAGACATCCACCGGGAAACTTGTTCCTGTACAAGCCCCATCCAGATCTCGAGCTCCGACTCGGTCTCCAAATCCGGTGAGGAACGACTCCCCAAGCTCATCACCATCAACAGAGCAAAAGATGATGAGGTAGAAAATGAGCTGGAGTACCTTATTCCACTCTGGCGGTGCCGCCTCCACCTTGCAATCACCACCAGAAAAGGAAACCCTAACTCTAGAAAGACCTACTGTACATCGCCGGGCAAAGATCCATCCGTTCCCCTCACATCCGAGGCCAAGAAGGCCGTCGGAGGCAAAGAGGAACGGCGGTCTCACCAGTGAGAGGGCTGGTTCCTCTCTCCACCTCCGCAGTTGCCTGCTTAGCCTGAAGCTCTGTGTATTTGTAATTGTAACTAGGAAAATGATCGAGAGTTCCGAAAGAACAAATGTCAGCAAAGGGGCTTGAATTTCAGGGCATGCCCTTGCCCTAAACCCTAAACGGTGTGTCCATGCCCTTGGCTAATTGCCATGAGCCAGCACAGTGGTATCAATCAAAGGCATTCAAATCAAGATCATTAATGTTGCAAGGCAGGAACCTGAATGTTATCCGCAAATGGTTATGCCAGGTTGTTAGTCTGAACAATGCTTGCACTTGTTAGTTAGCGTGTCAGGTCAGTAGTCCATTTGTTAGGATTTAGTTTGTTCAAAACTGAGCACGAGCAGCGATCTGTGCATGCCGTGCGTGTCTGTTAGACGTGGTGGGGATAGCTCCCACGATCCAGAGTCCGGTACCTCCGGAACGTTCGCACGCCGCCGTCGTGGGGATGGACGCGGCAATCTCACGGCGTGCGACTTGTTCCGCCTGGTGCCTTTCCTTCGGTTGTTACTCAGTGAATAAAAGGAGAACAAGAGATCATAAAAGCTGCAGCTTCACGCAGCACAAAACTCCATTGTCTCTCGCCATTGTTGGCCTTTCTGTTTTCCTCGAGCTCTAGAGTCCCAGCGACGTTCCAGAGCCTCGCCGGCGTTCCAAGCCGGGAGCTCGCCTTACAAAGGTTGATTTTTATGAAATTAAAAAATTCAAAAGTTTATTTGTGAGTTTTTCGATTGTTCGGAGTTTTGGAAATTAAATCTCAATTGGAATCTGGTTACTAAACTAATGAAAAGGCCCAACCCAAATACTAACCAACTTCAGGCCCATATAAAGAGGTTGACTTCATTACTTGGCACTTGACAGCCAACGCCGTACTGTGCGCTGAGTTTCGCCGCCGCCGCCGCCGCCGCCGCCGCCGGCTGGCCGCCGTCTTGACTGCCCTGTCGGTTTCGCTCCTTTCTCCAGGGATCCTCGCCCTGCCAACGCCCGGATAAGGTAGGGCGGTTAGGTCGCATACTCGCCTTATGGAGCTGGGACAGAGCCAACGCCCGGATAAGGTAGCGCGGCGCAGCTTCAGGCGGAGTGGAGCAGCTCAACGGATCGTCACGGAGGCGCCATGGCTGCAAACTTGTCGAGCGAGAGGCAACAATGCCGGAGCAGATTCTAGCAGTGTGCGTTCTCATGTTCCGTGATCTCTTTGCTGCGCCGCCGAAAGGTGGGCGAGAGGAAGGTGTTTGAGAAAATGCCGCTTCCAGTGAGAGCCTCCCGGAACGCAGCCGGTGCCTCGCGTCGCCATCCCATCAGCACGGTGTGCCCATGCCCTAGGCTAATTGCCATGAGTGCGCTGCGAATGTAATCAATATTGGATTGTCAGCCAGTTGGTGTCACGTACGGTGGAATGGCTCTGCAGCGCAGGTGTTTGCTGAAATTCCGCTATAAGTCAATGGTGACCATTCCAGTCGTATCACTGGAACTTCCAGTCGATGGAGATGTGACACCTGGCTTGGGGTGACTGGGTCGCTAGTGGAAGACGATGCTTTCTCAATTGGCTGTTTTCAGGTCACCGTCAAAGTCACTGTGTTTGTAGAAAATTAAGATTTCCGGGTACTTTGGCTCCATTTCAGTCTTCTCGTCTGAGGTCTCTAAGGTAGACCTGCAAGAGAACCATCCCCGAAGAGCATGGCGCTGTGGAGTGGAGTTAGTCAGGTGGCCAGCATCGCGCAGCTCGCAGGGGTGGATGCTTATGGGCTCATCTCGATGATTGTGGAAGCTGCGCGGACGGTTAAGAGGAACCGGAGACGTGCCAGCTGCTGCACGCCGTGCAAGGATGATCGGGGACCTTCTGCAGCAGCTCGAAAGGACACAGCTGATGCAGCACATGGAGACGAGGAACCCAGTTGAGCATCTGGAGGAGACGCTTCGGCAAGCATACATTCTCATCACGTCCTGTCGTGACAGTGGCTACCTGCATAGCTGCTGTATGGGAGGAAGCAGGCTGATCTGCTCCGTGAAGTGCAGAATGATATCACCTTCTACCTCCAGCTTTTCCCCTTGTCAGCTTTGTCGACAACACCCGTATTTGGGAGCGGCTTCTGAGCAGAGCTTGTCCTCTGTGCTCAAGGGTACGGATATGGACTTCGTCATGAGAAGTTTTCTGAGATTTTTGTGTTTCAGAAAGACAAGTTTATTCCCTTTGTGAAAAGGATCATTTTTTCTAGCCAATAAGATTATTTCCTAAGCCAAACATTTTTTTTTTATTTGCGTGTCTACTGAAATTATGATCTTACACAACTCAAAGTCTCAAGATCATGCAACTGCTGAAACCTGTAGGTTGTAATAAAAAAACTAGTTCAAAGGAACTTACATAAGTAGTATTGTTCAATAGTAACATATTATGCCGCTTATTAAAAGTAAGATTCAAATGTTGATGGCAGTTTGTTGCTGGAATATTTGCTAATATAACTAATGATCACATGATCTTATTTGCCTTCTTTTTTTCATTTTGCATCATCAAGGAAACTACAGATGAGCTACATGCAGTACATCATGCGGAACATGATGATAGGTACGGTATATCTATGGTGTCCCTCTTTTCATGTGCAATTATGGAGTGTCTTCGCTTGTGCATTCGGACACTGTAAACTTGCTTCATTTTGCTGGTATATATTTGGAGGCTAGACGGATTGATGCATTAAACATCTTGTCACTCCAAAGCCACAACTCCTTCAAATTAAAACCACGGCCAGGACTGTGATTGCTCAATATGAGACTTGTGCACTTTCCTTGCAGAATATGGCTTGGTTTACAATTCTGGTGTTGATAATTTTCCTTATGACATAGTCATGACCATGTGCTATTCCGATAAATAAAATTGTGACCCCATCCACCCTACCCACAAACACAAATGGAACTTGCATTTCAGCAGACAAACTATTAAATTTCTTTATTCATATAGCCTGTCGTATTTTACAAGTGTGCTACTATACAGGGTCAGAACAGATGCCCTCATGAACAATAAATTTGAACATCTGGGAAATCATCCTCTCTCAAAACCTGAGGAAGAGAAAACAGAAGGTACGCTCGTGCACTCCACAGTTATGCAATATTTTCTAATACCTGTGACATTTTGTAACACATGAGAATTACTAAGCTAATTTTTCCTACTGCAAAGTACATGTACATCTATGTAACTTATAATACAGCATCATCTTCTATAAGCGATCATTGCACTGATTTATCTCCCAGGGCATGAACAAATCTTTGACTTTTCCTACTTGTCATCCTGTTAAATTTGATTTTAAGAAAATAAGCTTGATGTTACGAAACTGCCTTTCTGATATCTGTTCATTTATGATTCTATTGAATACGTTCATAATATTTTAGACAGGATAGGAAGCTTCAAGTTATTGCTGTAGTTCAGCCATACTGTAGCCACCATTTCTTTAACTCTTTTTTTTTCGAGAATGCCGATTTGTAATCAGTGACAAAGTGGGGTTTCCTTTGAATTAGGCCAAGTCATGAATATGAGAGGACTAGCAAATCTCATTGGTGGCTCAAAAGAACAGCATTATCACATTTTAGCTTCTCTCAGATTTTGGCTGCAACAGACAACTTATCGGAGAGAAATTTGGTGGAAATGGTGGATTTGGCTATGTTTACAAGGTAATGTTTTCTCGAGACAATCTTTAGTATGAGACAAGTTCTTGAAATAACACCTATAAAAATCCTTCTCTAAATGCATCTCCACTTGGGTGGGGCTAATCAATTATAGACCTTGCTTCATGTTAAAGGTTAATCCGAAGGTGTGCTCAACTGCTCTCCTAGTCACTGACACAAGCACATATCATCTTATACCTGAAAGTTCTGTTATGCTCCCTTGTTCATCAGTAGATGCGTTTTAACACTGGCACTCAAATCTTTTCAGGGCAAACTATCTAATGGTCGCGTTTTTAAACACTGGCACTCAAATCTTTTGCAAACTATCTAATGGTCTTGATATCGCAGTCAAAAGAAAAGATGCATCTTCATTTCAAGGTCCACCTGAGTTCACGCAACACAAAACTCCATTGTCTCTCGCCATTGCTGGCCTTTCTGTTTTCCTCAAGCTCTAGAGTCCCAGCGACGTTCCAGAGCCTCGCCGGCGTTCAAGCCGGAGCTCGCCTACAAAGGTTGATTTTTATGAAATTAAAAAATTCAAAAGTTTATTTGTGAGTTTTTCGATTGTTCGGAGTTTTGAATTGGAAATTAAATCTCAATTTGAATCTGGTTACTAAACTAATGAAAAGGCCCAACCCAAATACTAACCAACTTCAGGCCCATATAAAGAGGTTGACTTCATTACTTGGCACTTGACAGCCAACGCCGTACTGTGACACCAACTGGCTGACAATCCAATATTGATGACGTTCGCAGCGCGCTCATGGCAATTAGCCGTGCTGATGGGATGGCGACGCGAGGCACCGGCTGCGTTCCGGGAGGCTCACACTGGAAGCGGCATTTTCTCAAACACCTTCCTCTCGCCCACCTTTCTGGCGGCGCGCAGCAAAGAGATCACGGAACATGAGAGCGCACACTGCTAGAATCTGCTCCTGGCATTGTTGCCTCTCGCTCGACAAGTTTGCAGCCATGGCGCCTCCGTGACGATCCGTTGAGCTGCTCCACTCCGCTGAAGCTGCGCCGCGCTACCTTATCCGGGCGTTGGCTCTGTCCCAGCTCCATAAAGGCGAGTATGCAGGACCTAACCGCCTTACCTTATCCGGGCGTTGGCAGGGCGAGGATCCCTGGAGAAAGGAGGAAACCGACCGGGCAGTCAAGACGGCGGCCAGCCGGCGGCGGCGAAACTCAGCGCACGTGGAATGGCTCCGCAGCGCACGTGTTTGCTGAAATTCCGCTATAAGAAGTCAATGGCGACCATTCCAGTCGTATCACTGGAACTTCTAGTCAATGGAGATGTGACACCTGGCTTGGGATGACTGGGTCGCTAGTGGAAGACGATGCTTTCTCAATTGGCAGTTTTCAGGTCACCGGCAAAGTCACTGTGTTTGTAGAAAATTAAGATCTCAGGAACTTTGGTTCCATTTCAGTCTTCTTCGTCTGGGCTCTCTAAGACCTGCCAGAAAATCAACCCTGACGAGCATGGCGCTGTGGAATGGAGTTAGTCAGGTGGCCAGCATCGCCCAGCTCGCAGGGGTGGATGCTTATGGGCTCATCTCGATGATTGTGGAGGCTGCGCGGACGGTTAAGCGGAACCGAGACGTGCCAGCTGCTGGCACGCCGTGCAAGGATGATCGGGGACCTTCTGCAGCAGCTCGAAAGGACACAGGTGATGCAGCACATGGAGACGAGGAACCCAGTTGAGCATCTGGAGGAGACGCTTCGGCAAGCAAACATTCTCATCACGTCCTGTCGTGACAGTGGCTACCTGCATAGCTGCTGTATGGGAGGAAGCAGGCTGATCTGCTCCGTGAAGTGCAGAATGATATCACCTTCTACCTCCAGCTTTTCCCCCTTGTCAGCTTTGTCGACAACACCTGTACTTGGGAGCGGCTTCTGAGCAGAGCTTGTCCTCTGTGTTCAAGGTACGGATTTCATCATGTGAAGTTTTCTGAGATTTTTTTGCGTTTCAGAAAGACAAGTTTCTTCCCTTATGAAAAAGGACCATTTTTTCTAGCCAATAAGATTATTTCTTAAGGGAAACTTTTTTTTTGTTGATTTTGCGTGTCTACTGAAATTATGATCTTACACAACTCAAAGTCTCAAGATCATGCAACTTCTGAAAACTGTGTAGGTTGTAATAAAAATTAGTTCAAAGGAACTTACATAAGAAGCATTGTTCAATAGTAACATATTATGCCGCTTATTAAAAGTAAGATTCAAATGTTGATGGCAGATTGTTGCTGGAATATTTGCTAATATAACTAATGATCACATGATCTTATTTGCCTTTCTTTTTTCTTTTGCATCATCAAGGAAACTACAGATGAGCTACATGCAGTACATCATGCGGAACATGAAGATAGGTACGGTATATCTATGGTGTCCCTCTTTTCATGTGCAATTATGGAGTCCCTTCGCTTGTGCATTTGGACACTGTAAACTTCATTTTGCTGGTATATATTTGGAGGCTAGACGGATTGATGCATTAAACATCTTGTCACTCCAAAGCCACAACTCCTTCAAATTAAAACCACGGCAAGGACTGTGATTGCTCAATATGAAACTTGTGCACTGTCCTTGCAGAATATGGCTTGGTTTACAATTCTGGTGTTGATAATTTTCCTTATGACATAGTCATGAACATGTGCTATTCAATAAATAAAATTGTGACCCCATCCACCCTACCCACAAACACAAATGGAACTTGCATTTTAGCAGACAAACTATTAAATTTCTTTATTATATAGCCTGTCATATTTTACAAGTGTGCTACTATACAGGGTCAGAACAGATGCCCTCATGAACAATAAATTTGAACATCTGGGAACTCATCGTCTCTCAAAACCTGAGGAACATAAAACAGAAGGTATGCTCGTGCACTCCACAGTTATGCAATATTTTCTAATACCTGTGACATTTTGTAACACATGGGAATTACTAAGCTAATTTTTTCTCCTTCAAAGTACATGTACATCTATGTAACTTATAATACAGCATCATCTTCTATAAGCGATCATTGCACTGATTTATCTCCCAGGGCATGAACAAATTTTGACTTTTCCTACTTGTCATCCTGTTAAATTTGATTTTAAGAAAATAAGCTTGATGTTACGAAACTGCCTTTCTGATATCTTTTCATTTATGATTCTATTGAATACGTTCATTGGATTTTAGACAGGATAGGGAAGCTTCAAGTTATTGCTGTAGTTCAGCCATACTGTAGCCACCATTTCTTTAACTCTTTTTTTTTTCGAGAATGCCTATTTGTAATCAATGACAAAGTGGGGTTTCCTTTGAATTAGGCCAAGTCATGAATATGAGAGGACTAGCAAATCTCATTGGTGGCTCAAAAAGAACAGCATTATCACATTTTAGCTTCTCTCAGATTTTGGCTGCAACAGACAACTTATCGGAGAGAAATTTGGTGGGAAATGGTGGATTTGGCTATGTTTACAAGGTAATGTTTTCTCGAGACAATCTTTAGTATGAGACAAGTTCTTGAAATAACACCTATAAAAAAATCCTTCTCTAAATGCATCTCCACTTGGGTGGGGCTAATCAATTATAAACCTTGCTTCATGTTAAAGGTTAATCCGAAGGGTGTGCTCGACTGCTCTCCTAGTCACTGACACAAGCACATATCATCTTATACCTGAAAGTTCTGTTATGCTCCCTTGTTCATCAGTAGATGCGTTTTATAACACTGGCACTCAAATCTTTTTCAGGGCAAACTATCTAATGGTCTTGATATCGCAGTCAAAAGAAAAGATGCATCTTCATTTCAAGGTCCACGTGAGTTCAGAACTGAAATTGAAGCCATTCCAAATCTTCAACATAAAACATAATTTCTTTACTTGGGTATTGTGCTCAAGGAGAAGAAAACATACTTATCTTTGAATACATGCCAAATAAATGCTTGGCATCTATCATTGCTGGTAAGTTCACATTAAGCATTAATGCCTCTTTAATCTTTCGAGTTCATTGTTCAGAAAGTATTACTCAATGGTTTCTGCTACCAATGTATGTTCTTTTGTAGATGAAACAAAAAGGAGATGTTAAATTGGTCTAAGCGTCTTCAAATAATCAAAGGGATAGCAGATGGTCTTGTTTATCTGCATGGGCATTCTCAATGTGTATTGTCCATAGGGACATAAAAGCAAGCAATATCCTGCTGGATCATGAAATGAACAAAATTACTGATTTTGGTCTGGCACTAATGTTGTCTCCAAATACGACTGCAGAGGTGGCTGTTATGGGCACATAGTAAGAGCTCATCTGATACAGCAATCAAATTATTGACAGCAACCTTCATTTCCATGAGTTTGCACGCACTACAATGATAATCTCTCTCTTAGTGGATATGCAGATCCTGAATATGTTGCTACTGGAATTATCTCGGAGAAAGCAGATGTATATGGCTTTGGTATAGTACTTCTTGAGATGATAAGTGGAAAGCTTATTCGGTCTTATAATAAAGTGACGGCAAAGGACCATACATGGCTACTGCTTCCTGATCATGTAAGTATTTATTATATTTTTAAAGAGGCGTGCCTATAGTAACATATTTGTTTGCAACATAGTTATATATCGGTAAATGATGACCCCTATCCGTGACTAAAACATTTGAGCTCTTTTTGTTATCCATAGAAATATACAAGCTAAATGACATTTTTCTGAGTCCTTCTCTAGACAACGAGATTTCTTTTGTGTACACTTGGATTATGGTGGATCATACTTGTATGCGGAAATTTCACCTGATTGAAATTCTATTTCAGGCACGCAAGTACCAAACAGAGATGCACAAGTTTGCTGATCCCTTGCTGCGTGTGAATCAGCATGAATGTGCTCAGATTATGGAATGTGTGAAGGTGGCCCTGTTATGCATTCACCACTATGCCAAAGATCGACCTTCCATGTCGGAAGTCGTTACCATGCTTGGCAGCATCAATGTAGCTCAGGAACCCAGCAATAGATGATCAGCCTGTTGGTAAGGCTAGATCAGGTTGGGAAAAACCATAGAAATAGTTTTTTTCCGCATTGACTCGTATGGAGATGCTAAGCTATGCGAACCGATCATGATTCGTGTAAACACTCACAGAGAGATAGTTGTAGTCAAATATTTGGCAAGTTGGATAGCTGAGAGACTGAGTCCAACTCATCGGCATCTCGAAATCTTGTTGACAAATTGAGCAGAGTGGAGCTCAATTGGGAGCACCTTAGAAGGTGATGCCTACCTTCAGCACTGCCGGTGAATTTTATATATTTTCTGATTGACTAATCAGTGTAATCACATGCACCTTTGTCTATCATAAATTGCTACTTCGTCAATTTCAAATTGTAAATTGTTTTGATTTTTCTAAATTGACTAGTAAAATGTACGTGCAACACGCACGTATTTTAGAAAACCTTGTAAATAATGGTTTCTGTTTATAGCAAAATTTACATGCATGCATTTAAAAATAAAATATATAACCAATTAACTAATAATTACATTTTAAAAGATTTAGGCATTTAGCAAATCACAAGCTCACCATAACATGTATTGTATGAAGGAAATAACAAATAAAACAAGAGACTTGATTTTGTAGGATACAAACACAAAACTCTCATGTTCCTCGCCTGCATGGTTGCATCCAAATTAGATAAGCCCACATGAATGTTAGAAAACCTTCTAGTCCAACTCACATAGCTATTAAAAAATACAAAACGCATGAACACAAAAGAAATATTATTACAATAATAGTACATGATAGTATAGAACCTAATATTTTATTGTGTGACCTTAATAAGCCAATAGATAACATTGTTCCTTGAGCATGTTGAAAGCTGATGACTTGTTTGCTTCTGAGCTTCCCAAAGAGTCTGACCTCATTATTTACCTATTTATTAGCTGAGGTAAAAAACGATTTCAGAACATGTAATTTCTTGCATGCCTTTGGCCTTCAAGTTGTTAAATGTAGAACACCATCTCAAATCCCTTTAAAAATACAATTCCAAAGTGCATAATAAAAATTGAAACCCAACTACTCTATCCAAGTTTTTTTTAAGTATGACATCTAATAACAATGTATTCATTAGAGGATCCTAGTGTGGAAGTATGTGTGATATGTCCGGCTAGTGCTTCATTCACATGGTGCCTAAGCTAGTGCACTTGAAACTACATGAAAGAAAGCACCTTCCAAGAAGCAAAACAAGTTGCCCAACACCACAAGCCGCCTACAAGATAATGAGTTCATAGGAAAAAAAGGCTAGCAAGGATATTCATTCAATTCCATCTTGGCATCATGATTTCAAGATGATGTTGATGATGTAGCTGGACATGGAAAGTATGATCATCACCGCCACGCAGTGGTTCGTGAGGGCAACACATTCATCCAATGCAAGCTCGATAGCACAATTTAGCCCCGATGGTGATAGCTTTTCCCAGCGGTTGCACCATCGCCTCCATGTGGTGGAGGAGCTAAGGTGGCTGCCGGCGGCAGCGCATCCACGATCCACGGCAGGCGGCGTGAACGGAGCTGCAGGCCGCAACTTACGAAGGAGGTCGTGCGGATGGTGGCGGCTCGGCGGGTGGGCGCACCATAGGCTCCTCATCTGGTCGAGCAGGTCTCACTGGGACCCTCCTCTAGCGAAGCGAACCGCACCTCGCGCGGGTGGACGGGGCAGGCCTCACGCCGCCGCCGTGCTACGGCTTCTCGCGATGGATGCTGGCAATGCGGGAGGCGGCGGATCGAGCGAGGTGGACGGGGAAGGGAGCCCGGAGAGAGTAGATGGGGAAAGTGAGAAATCGCCGAGTGAGGCGGTGGATCGATGGAGGGCAGACGGAGAGGGGGTGCAAAAGGAAAGGAACACGAGAAGGAGAGGAGGAGCGCGAGCGTGATTGCCGGGAGGTATTAGGCTATGTTACACAGATGCGGATGCGGGTATCGGATAAGATACGATCCGTACAGATACACACTTTCCCAAAAAACACCGATACGAGGATACGGCTAAGATAATTAATAATTATATATAAAATATCATAAAAATAAGTAATCACCTGCTTGAACAGCTTCCTTGAGCTTTTTATCTTTTTAAAGGGCTATAATGTAAAATAGCAAGGATATTTTCATTCAGCATCTTCTCTCTCCCGTTGACTTTGTTTCCATTCTCCTGTAGTCTTCCGTGAGATCTCAAATCTCTCTCTCCCCTGATGCAGCAAGCCAGTGAGGAACCGCAGCAAGCTGCTAGCGCTCGATGCGAGTAGCAGGCCTAGCAAGAGACTATGGCAGGTCGCAGGTGCTGCCTCTCCAGCGGATGGGAACCTGACACAACCGGGCGGCATGGCCCTCGGCTGGAAACGTATCCATGATGTACCCCCTGACGTATCCGTGTAACACAGGTATTGGGTAGGGACTCGTATCCGTGTAACAGGTATTGGGTAGGGACTCGTAGTCCCTGCATGAGCGAACGGAAAAGGTGGGTACAGAGGTGGGTAGAGTTGGTCCGGGTGAGAAAAGAATTAATTTTTTTTTAAACGCCTTCAAATTACGATTTTTCGGTTCCATAGTCTTTCCACCCTATCCACTCCTAAAAACATATGACGGTGGGTCCAACGCGGAGGGTAAAGCGGACCCGAATTAGGTGAGAATTGCTTCAATCGGTTTTCTCCTTATAGTATAGATAGACATTATTGTGCATCTAGCTAGACATAGTACACTATATCTCGCCACGGCTGAGACAAAATCACGGTCAGGCAGGCTGGCGTTCCTGTACAGCGAAGACCCAAGACTGATGAGGAACCAACCAATTCATGGGTCCAACTTAGAATCTTTCAAAGATTGAAAAATCTGTTTCAATATCATGCCTGCTACTTTCATACAAACTCAGAAGCTTCCTGGAAACCGGGCTCCTCCACGTTTGGCGCCACCTGTATGCTTTTGTTCAAACATGTCCGCATCACAGTTCAGAAAATCAAAACATTTTTGAACTGAGCTCCTTGACTCCTTCCCAAATCATTGCCTTTTGAAAGCTCCACTCATCTTCCTCTCCCACCCCTACCACAAACACCAAACCAAACAGAAGCCAAGAACATGGCTCTGGTCGGCCAGGTCGCCACGGTGGCGCAGCTGGTGGGTCTGGACGCGTACAGCCTCATCACGATGATCGCCGACGCGGCGCGGACGGTGCGCCGGAACCGGGCCACCTGCCGGCAGCTGGCGCGGCGGGTGGAGATGATCGGGGGCTCCGGCGGCTGCAGCAGGACGCGCCCCGATGCGGGCGCCGGAGACGCGGCAGCCCGTGGAGGAGCTGGAGAGACGCTCCGGCGGGCGTACCTGCTCGTGCGCTCCTGCCAGCGGCGCGGGTACGCGTACCGGTGCTTCATGGGGCGCGCCACGCCGACGAGCTCCGCGAGGTGCAGGAGAGATCGGCTTCTACCTCCAGCTCTTCCCCTCGTCAGCTACGTCGACGCCACGCTCAACTGGGTGAGGCTCCTCGACAAGAAGGCCGGTGAGAATTCGTCGTGCCAAGAGGTACAACCACCTGCCCATCATCACAACTAGTGATCCTTTTTTTTGCAAGATCTCTGAAATACTTGAAACTGTCTCTTGTGGAACTTTTATGTTCCAAATAGGCCCTCAAGTATGAAGATTTTGTTCTATGATTCTGGTCTATATTTGAGTGCAAGAGGCATGAACATGATAATAGCCCAATATATTCCTAGGAGTCAAAATCAGAATCTGGCTGCTAGCTAGATATTATATTGTTACAAAAAATCATTGTACATAAATGATCTTTTGATTTTCATTGTTATCTGAAAACAAAAGGTCTGAGATCTGAAAGTTTGATGAAATTAACTGCTGGAATAACACTCTTTTCTGAAATTGTTCGTTTGCGGAAAGAGCTTATGTTTTGGCTTCTGTTTGTTTGTACAGGCACCCATGGTAAGACCATGTCTTGAGTCGTTCCTGTTTGTCTCGTGCGATGGATGCTGCTTAGCAATTGTTCAGGAGTATGCCTTGGTCACTGGTATAGTACACACAGGTTTACACCCCTTTGTTAATGTCTTATTATGCTGCAAATATCCATGGAATTTTCATGTGTCACTGCAGGAGTTGAAACTAACTTGATTCTTTCTCATCATCACTTGACACACTAACACTGATCTAGCTAGCACCCTGTTTTCTCATTGGGAACAGCTAGCTCGTATGCAATTTTGATCCCTCTTTGTCACATTTACTAGCTGTCGAATTCATGCGTGCCAAATAGGTATGTTTGAATTTTCTCTCTCTCTGTCTCATGGATGATCAAATCAGATTTACTACATACCTGAACAACTCTTGGGTGTTGTTTTTACCGCTCGAGAGTTTTCGGATGATCTGTTGGCACCTGTAACCTTCTGGTTCATCAGGACAATAAAGTTGCAGGGTCATCGCAGGCTCTGATGCCGCCGGCTGAGTCAGTGCAGACCTTGAGCCACCCCACCACTGAAGGAGTAGGGCAACATATGCTATTTACCCTTGACATGGTTCAATTTTCAAGGTTCAAAATTGACAAACTCAATTCAGTACATTATCAACCTGCAAAAAAAAAACAATTTCTAATTCAGTCTCTTGCCCTGTACACCTACAGATTTTCCGACACCGAGCAACCCTTGCTGCTGTAAGGTGTTGAGACTTGAGACGAAATACGAGCTCTGAAAGAGAAATAAGGGTCAAAATTATTGTCGTCGACCTGAAGTGCCTACTGCTACTACCGCCAAACTCCTCTTAATTCTATAAGAGAACCATAAAAATGAAAAGTGAAAAAGGATAGGCAAAGGCGCGAAGGGTGGTTCGACTTCGACCAAAACCTTTGTAGAGATATCATTTTGCCTTGCTATTGTGAATACCCGCGGATGTACTATTACTACCAGTCTCAAATTCTTCAAACCTGTACGGTGCTTCTTTTAACTGGTCAGAATCATGGAATTTTCAAAGGTGTCTCTCAATGTGCACACACGCTGCTTGTCGATGTGAAGATGCAACTTGTACAGAGAATTTGTTCTTGATTACATATAAAGAGAAAGAGATTCCACCTTTGATCATGGTACGTTGGATAAAGAAATTCCAGGACACATTCTGTGAAGCCGCAATTCCCTTTGGCATGCTTCCATCTTTTAGGTTTGATATTTAACAAACCCCGTTCAGTATGCGCTCTACAATAACCTCATCTTATAATTCATTCTCTTGCTCTGTGTATCTTCAGATTTCCTAAGATAGAGCAACCGTTGCTGCTGTAAAGTTTTCAGATAAAATATCACCTCTGAAAGAGCAACATGGATCAAATTTACTGTCATCGACCTGATGTGGCTACTACAGCTGACCTCTTCAATCTGTAATAACCATGAAAACTTCAAAAGGTGTAGGCCAAATAATGCGGTTCTGACCAAAACTTCTAGCAGACACAACAGCAACAATGAAGATGTCAGACAAGTGTTCATGCCTTTTTGCTGTGCTATTGCGAATATCTGATTCACCTAATCAACTCTGTACAGTTCCTCTTTAACTCTAAATCTCTGAAATTCCTTTTTCCAGTGCTGTAGATTGCATTCAGAATCATGCAATTTTCGAGATGTATGCCTGACAGAATGCCAATACGCGTTGCTTTCTCTGAAGATGCAACTTGTGCAGAGCATTTGTTCTTTTTCCAGCAAGGGCTAAGCCGAATTTCATTACCAGATAGTAACGAAATTACAAAGTTTCGAACATAAAGAAAAGTAACTGGTCTACTTATTACAGATTCAACAGAGAACAGACGCAAAGGGTCTGCAAACACAAACGGATACTAGTAACATAGCACTGCCAAATAAAAAGCGTCCAAAAGTCTAACATCGCACAGCTTGGTTGAAGCAGCCGGCACAACAGGCAGTATGCCCAACTGACAGCAGAAAGAGAAGTCACTGCAGCAGTACAGCTCCGTCATCCACCGCTCCCGGGTCTTGATGAGGGTGAAAATGGAGGGCAGTCCCCCTCATTGCTTCAGCTCCCGCCTCCAGGTCTTGCTTGTCGCCCCCTTTGTGTAGACCTGCCCAAAACATAATGAGGGACGAAGCCAGACAAATAATCTCAGTAGGAGACTTAAATGGTTTTTTCTCAAAATACACCGCATTTCGACTCTTCCAGATAGCCCAGCAAATTGCTGACAGGCCATCAAGATGTATTTTCTTGTTACACGGCATATACCTTGCCACCCATTCCCAGAACTGAGAGAAGGAAGCAGGCCTGCAAGGTGCTTGGATGGTAAAAGAAATCATACTCCATATGTATCTAGATGTTGAGCAACCAAAAAAGAGGTGCTCTATGTTTTCATCTTCATTACAGAAATAACACCTTTTGTCACCAACCCATTTTCTTGTAGTCAGATTGTCTTTAGTTAATATTGCATTCTGTTGAATCAACCACAGGAAGATCTTTACTTTCAAGGGAACTTTAGATTTCCATATTTTCCTGTTTGGATTATTTATCTCACCGAACAGGTGGTTATACATGGATTTCACAGAGAAGAGCCCAGATTTTCCCAAGTCCATCTCATTTGTATCTTTCCATCTGAGATAGGACAGGCTGCGAGCATATCTCTCGCTTGTCTTAGTTGGTTTTGGGCTCTTTCGTCTAGCCATCTACGGAAGTTTATCCTCCACCCTCTTGCTGCCATATATGCAACATTTTTATCCTGTTATGTGCATATATCAAACAGCTCCTTGAATTTATCTTTTAGTGTTACCGCCCCACCAGTGGATCTTCCCAAAAACTTGTACTTTGTCCATCTCCAACTGAAATTATTCTCCTTTCAAATACAGGTTTTCACTTTTAATAAATCATTCCATATGGGGAGTTTTGACATTTCTTCTCAGATAGCAATCCCTTGCAAAATTTTATACTTTTCTTGACTATTTTCACACAAACCTTCCTTCCAATTTCCACCACCATTTGCATAAAAGGCTGAGGTTCATTTTCCTCAAGTCCTTTATGCCTAAGCCTCCTTTTGTTTGTGACAGGTCACTTTTGACCATTTTACTAGATGGTATTTCTTTTTTTCCCTCCCCTGCTAGAAAATTTTTTTCGGTCCTATCCATTCTTTTCAAGATAGTTTTGGGAAGGAGGTACATTGACATGTAGTAGGTGGGGATAACGCTCAGTGCTTGAGTTTATTAATATCAGTTTCCCCATGAGAAAGGGTGCTTCCTTCCATCCATCTAAATCTTTTCACAAGTTTTTCATCCATGGTAACGATCAACCACATCTGTTTAGCATTCTTGGAACTCTTAGATATTTAATTGGCCACACCCGTGGCACGACATTTTTCATACACACATAGAAGTAGTTTCATGTTCTCCACAGACTCCAAATCATCTTCCATACAAAGGATGGTGTCATCTCATCATCAAGTATGGCAACCCCATGCTCAACATATTCAGGACCGGTCCTTTGATCCCATTTTCCTGCGCTTTATGCACCATTTTGGCTAGGTGTCACGCTGCCAAATTGAAAAGAAGGGGACAAAGGGTCCCCTTGCCTAACTCCTTCCCACTCTTGACGTAGCTGCCTATCTTGCCATTAACACGGACACTAAGGGTCGACTTGTGACCACTTCCTTGACCCATCTACACCAGTTTTCATCAAATCCTCTTTGTTTCATCATCTCAAGGAATTCCCAACTGATTTTGTCGTAAGCCTTTTCAAAGTCAAGTTCTAAATGAGACCATCTTTCTTTTCTGTTTACATCATGCAGGATCTCATGTAAAGTCGAACTCCATCCATGATGTTTCTTCCTTTAATAAAGGCTGATTGGCGGCAATGTATGATTCTGCTCATGCAATTTTCAAACCTAATCATCAAGATTTTGGTGATGATCTTGAAGCTCACATTAAGCAAGCAAATTGGCTGTATTGTTGAATCTTGGCAGCTTCTTTGGATTTCGGGATCAAAGTTATAATCCTGTAATTGAGTCTCCCCACATCCAATTTATGTTCCCAAATTCCTTTAGCATATCAAACAGGTCTTGTTTGATAACCTCCCAACTCGACCGGTAGAATTCCACTAGTATATGATCGGGCCTGTAGGCGTGTTAGTTTCCATAGAGAACATTGATTTCAATTCCTCCATATTAAACTTTTTGGTTAGCATTTCATTTTCTTCTTCTATCACTTTTCTTCTGAGACCAACACTCGATCAAGACCAAAAAGTGGCTTGTCCGAGGGTCCAAATAAATTTTTGTAATAGTTTGTTGCATGGCTCGAATTTCATCTTCATTCTGACGAGTTTTCACTTTCAAGGTGAAAGATCATATTCTTTCTTTTCCCATTGGCAAATCTATGAAAATTTTTGTATTGCTACCTCCACAGACCAATTTTGATTGGATCTTTTATGCCAATATAATTCTTCTTCTTCCAATAGCCTCAATAGCTTTGTTTGAATAAAAGTTTTCCTTTCCAAGAGGAAGAAGCAAGACTTCCTTCTTCTTTCATTTTTCTAAGTTTGCAGTTCATCTCTCAGATGGTTCTATATCTCCTAGAGTGCCCTTGATATTTTGTCCTCACCTTTTAGGAACTTCTTCATTACATTTATCTTAATATTCCATTTTCCAACTACATTCGTACTATGACCTCTCTTGTAACGACCGGGTTTTGGTGAGGAAAACCCGACTCTATACCCTTGTGATAGTCCTGGATCGAGCTATCACGCATGTAACTCATTACGAGTAATATCATTTCCATACAACAAAATCAGTACAAAGCATAATATTTACATCTGAAACAACTCGATACGAATTTAGTACAAGCCCCTTGGGCTAAGCGACAAGTAGAAATCTGCGTAGTGGTAGCTAGGGCTTCAAGTCTTCATCTTCAATCTTCACCGGCATCCTTGAAGCGACGAACCCTTCCTTCATGGATTCCTCAAACTGACTCTCACTCCAAGTCCAATCCTGCACACTCACAAAACTATCCCCAAGGAATGGGATAGGTCCACCGATGCAGCTTTAAGTGGCCTAACTCTAAAGGGTAAGAAAAGAGGCAAGGTAAAAGCTCGGGTTTCCTATGCGGCAGCAAATAAGCATAAAAAGAAATCATCTCCATATAGGTCCCAATCCATACTTCATCAAAAACACCGGTACCCCGGTGACTCTCCACATCCTATCTCCATTTAGGGTCGATTGGAGAACTTCCTCTCCTCGCACCTCAATGATTGCAATCGGATCTGCGAGGTAGAGGGAGCAACTCTCCTCTCGATCGCAACCCACGGCTCACCACACTCTCAAACTACGGGAGAGGTAGAAATCCCAAAACATGAGAACCAACAATCCACGGGCTCGCCCATGACCGTGGACGCGGCTATACGTATAGATCTAAACTCTACAGAGCGTGTACACTGCACCTAACTCGGGATGGAGCCAGTCGGTAGCGAACCGACCAAACCCACCCTACCGTGCGAACTCGGTGAAGTTACGGTCCCATCCCGCATCCGCCCTCAAAACAATCCCTCCGCGATGGGAATTGCAGGAAGCGTGAAATGGCCCGTGTGGCCACAGGCGACGATGAGAGAAGGTGGTCTCACTCCCACCCCCACCGATACCCTCTATCGCCGGTAGGTATGGTTCCGCACTTGCCGAGCTCAACTGGGCCCTAACCCCACTCTCGAGGTGGTGTGTACGAAAAGTCCCGTGAAGCGGTTGGCCCACTCGGTTTGAGGCATGGCGAGCTCTGTCCTCCAAGCTTAAGTAAAACCACAACACTGTGCTCCAAAACCGTAAGCGGGAATGCACCGAGGAGTGCACTCCCATCCCCGATCCCAGATCGGTTGTTTCGAGCTCACCCCGCCAAAGTACCCAAACGCCTTCTCCGCCGGTTTTACCCCACTCACGCCAAGAACCACTATTCCCATCCCAACACATGCATCAAGCTCAGATATACACGCTTATATAAATATATAGTAGTAGTAGGGCAATCAAGGATGTGGTAATTAAAGAAGGTAGTGCAAGGTTCATCATCATGCATTTAAGGTAAAGTGCTAGCATACTACATAGCAATACCTAATAGGTATTCAGAATCAGTCGGGCGTGAACACCTGTGTGCAAGTAGTCGTCGGAGTTTCCGTAGTTGTTCTCGATCTTGGCTTGTCTCCTCACTCGGGAAAACCTAGATTCGCAAAATATAAATAAACACGGTGTCTAGATGCAAATAACTCCAAATGAAAAGCAATTAAGAAAAAAGAGAGCAAACACTAGCCTAACATGGAGTTTATAATTTTAGAAGATTTTCGGAGAAGGTTTTATATTCTTCGGAGTTAAAATGGATTTATTAAGATTTTCCAAAGATAAAATAGATTTCTGAAATTAAAATACGCACTCACAATATTATTAACTATAACCTAACTCTGGTGACTCTAGAGATCTCTAAGCTATCTATATGTCTGTTAGATAGCTCCATGCTCACGTGGCTGCCACACGTGCAGCTATAAGCTAGCTCACGCACATGTGGCAGGATCCGGGCGGATCTGCTGCGAGGGAGAGGTGCGAGTGGCGTGTTGGCCACGCGGTGGCCACCACGAGATCCGGGATCCGCTGCGGTGCGCGGTGGTGCGGCTACGGTATGGCTTCACGTGGGTTGGTCGGGCGCGAGATCCGGCGGATCCGGTGTGGGCGGTCACGGCGTAGAAGGGTGTGTCGGCTAAACCCTAGATGGGTTATGGACACCCGCCATGTGTTTCGACAGGCGTGCCCCAAAGGTGCAGCGGATCGGTAGGAGCTCACGGCGACGAGGTTCTTGCGGCTCAACAAGCGGCACGCGCGCGAGGTGACCCTAGGGCTCGGTTTGGGCAAGGAAAGGGGAGCTTTGGTTGGGTTCGTCTGCCGCGGTGACGAGTGCGGTTCGCGCGATGCGGATCGAGAGATGTGGAGGCTGCTGGCAAGACTCCTCGTGAGCGGAAGGATAAGGCTACGACGGGGTTTGCCAAGCGGCGGCTTGGTCGGTGCATGGCGGCGTTGGGCGTGAGGCGCGCCTTGGCCGAGCCTGATGCGGCGGGAGCAATGCTCCAGCGGCGAGGGACGGCCCGGTGTTGGCTATGCGGCTACGGTGCGGACTCGCGTGCAAGTGTGTGTCTTGGCCATGAGCCCCGCCCAAAGACCGGACCTTGGCTCCCGGGTGCGTGCAGCGTGGTGCCGGCAGCGCACACAGCGGATGACAAGTGTCCGGCGCGTGCGACATGGACCGAAAAGGGTGGACGGACGGCCAAGCGTGGAGCGCTTCGGACGACTGCGGCGCACTTGCGGCGAAACACACTCGAAGGCTGGAACACAGGCGGCGGCGTTTGCGGCCGAGCATGCAGCACGAGTTGGGTTTGGTTCCACGGGCTTGTCCTGGCTCTTCTCTAAGACGAAGGCGGTTCAAGCGGAAAGGGGCACGGTGCTCACCGGATGTAGCGGAAGAAGGAAGTAGAGCGATGGCGTCGGTGAAAGGCCGTCCGGTGGCATGGCATGGAAGGGACGCAGAAGAAGCGAGAGGCAACAGGGCGTCGAGGTTCTCGACAACAATGACGCTGTGTCTTGGCGTCGCGGTCCTTGGCTTTACTGGCCGACTCCCATCGCGGCAGCTCCGCGGCAGCCGGCGGCCCCTCGTGGCTTCCGGTCTTCCCGCCTCCTTCTTCCTCCTTTCCTTCTTCTTCTTCTTCACGAACGGCGGCTTCAGCTTCACGGCGACTCGGATGGCGCTCGGTCTCCTCCTTGTTCTTCACGACTTCTCCCACTCCTTCACCAAATGACGGTGGCATCGCGGTTCACGAAAGTAGAGGCGGATCAAGGGGCGCGACGTCCGAGGTCCACGGCATGGGCGGCTTTGACCTTCTTCTCCCGCCTTCTTCTCCCTTCTCTTCACAACCGATGAGGTGGATTGGGGAAGGAAACCCCAAGGGCGGCAACTTCCACGCGGCGACCTCTAGCTCCCGGCGCTTCCTCTCCTCCACTCCTTCTCCTTCCCTCCTCCTCGGGTTTGTGCAGAAGAAGAAAACCCCAATGGGCCGATGTGGATTGGCTGGATTTGGGAGGAGAAATTCCCAGTGGCGGGCAGGGGGTGAGGCGGATGGGATTTATAGGGCGGCTAGGGTTCGCCCGGGATGGACGCGGAGGCGATTCCGGGCGTGGCAAGCATCCGGCGCCAACGCGGGGGCGATGGCCATGGGTGCGGTGTGGCGGTGGCTCGTCGCGTGGGCATCGCGTCGGAGAAAAGGGGAAAAGAGGAGAGGAAAGGTATGACAACCGGGACCCACATGGCGGTGACACAAGAGGAGAGTGGTTGGTGGGCGAAAGGCCGGGTGGGCCGTGCGTTTGGGCGAACGGAGGGAAAAGCTTGGGGTGCTCCAGAACTTTGCGTCTGGGTTAAGGCCCAAACCGCAAAGGGTTGGTCTTCCTATTTCCTATTAACCTTAAGCATATATGATTCAATTTTGAATTTAGAATTCAAATTTGAATCCCACTCAAATAAAATCCAAACAAAATCTAACAAACTCCAAAGTTCTCACACTAGCATTTTATAATTCCTAAATTTATTATTTTGCTCAAAATAATCTAGGAATTTAGGGAAGGATCAAAGAAGACATCCTTATAAATTAAATGAGCACTCAAATTCATTCAAAATTTTGAAATTCACATTTTCGCAAACATTAACATTCCAAAATCCGGATGTTACATCTCTCCCGATTTCCACTAGCTTAGGGTGAAATTGGGTGTTTAATGCACGGTTTCAAAGAAAACTGCTTAGTTTTCTTTTCTTCCAAGCTGATCTTAATATCGAGGATTATGATCAGACATCTCCTAGGATTTTTAAGTTTGTCAAAGGAAGATTTTTTCCCATTCGACTTATGAGCACTCGTCCAATTTTTCTAAAGTTGGGTCACTTTGGTTATTACTCCATGAACATCCCTCCATTTAAAGGAAGGTCTCGAGCTCATAGGTATTAATAATCCAGTTGAACATATCATATATCATTCTTTGGAAAAGTTCTTGTTCTTCTCATTGCTGAATCTTAAGATGTTAAAGTCCCTCCAATTAGGGTGGGGATTTTGATTTTGTACAAGACTCACCAACTCATAAGAACAGGTCTCCTATCCTCATGAGCGGGACCATAAACCATTATTATCATCAGGTTTTTTCACTTCTTATCCGAACCTCTACAACAATTGAGAATTCTTTTCTTCCACTTTAATGATGTCAAAGCTGTCCTTTTAACTCCACATAATATCCCACAGATTTGTCGATGAGGGCAACCGCCGTGTGCAAACTGTTGATATGGGTCAATTAACCTAAAGAATTTGTTAGTGTATTTTTTCCTCATGGTCTCTTGCAGACCAATAAAATCTGCTTTATATTCAGTGTACAAATCCTTCACTTTAGTTGCCAAACCTTTTTTGCTACCCTCTACAGTTCAGTTAGGCCTATCATTTTGAATATCTCAACTTGAGTCCTTCCTTTTCGAGATAATATCTTGACGTGCCTTGATATATCTCCTTCAAGGGATCACACCCATCAATAGGTTGGGTTGATTTACCCTTGGTTTTATTTTCTTTACTGGGGTCTTCTTTTTCGCCCTTCTTTTTTCCTCCCGGATACTATTTGGAACCCTTCACTATCGGAAGGGGTCAAGAATCGACTTCCATTCAATGTATTTTACCTCCTCCAAGGGAGATTTTCTGGTTGACCTTCTTCCTTCTCTTCACTCAAGTTTTGTGCTCTCATTTTAAGATTGTTTCGGCTATCTCTAAGTCCTTTAGGAGATCAAAATGTTCTAGGTTAGCATTAGAGGTATCCTCCCATTTTACCAAATTTTGTAACTAGAGTTAAATTGTCTAGAACTGCAAAGGAGTTCTTGAATTTGAAATTCTTACCTGATTTTTCTTGGTGGCCATCATGCCCGCCTTGTCTCGCAATTTTAACTCCCCTAGTCCTTGATTCTTGATTCTCACACTGCGTCTTACAGCTTGTTCTTCTTTGTTTGAAGTTGCCTTTCCTCCATCATTTTCTTCACCTTTTGTTGCTTCATCATTGTTTTCCCGGGAGGGCTGACTTTCCGTTCTATCACTTCATCTTCCATTAAAGTGTTCCAGTTGGGAGATTCAATTGGTGATGACTTCCTCTGTCCTCTTCTCCCTCCCCTCGTCTTTCGTGGTCAGTCATTCCTTCTTGGGGACCTCCATCCAACAAGATATCCTCCCATTCATATTGCTACACCGTTGCTGCACTAAGATGTTGCTTTGCTCCACCTACTGCCTCACTCATAACTTGTTCACCACATGTCAAAGTGTTTTTGGCAACCCATCTTCTTGGCTAGACATATGTGATTGGGGCTTCTTGGGTTCAAGTCTGGGACTGGGAAATGTTCTGTGAGTGGTAAGCTCTTCGGTTTCTTTCCTTTCCCCATCTCTTCCAGATTCTCTATTTCTTTGTTCTTTGCTCCTCCTTTTCATCGGAACGCCGCCATAGCAAATTTTGCTTCAATAACGAAGGGGTCATATTTGTATTTATACAAATTTGTCCCATATTGGTTAACAACGAGGTAGACTCATTCAACCGCATTCATAAATATCTCTGGTTTCCATTTCTTTGAAAGTGCCAAAGGTAAAGTGCTCTCCCGTGATATCGGATCATCAAAGAAGCTTGGGTCTGCTGCGACACGCCAACCACATCCTTCCACGACTTCCATCCAACGCATGTCATCATCTTTGTTGATTTGTTCATTGTTACTTTTCTCTTTCATTGTCTCTCTCTCCTCTTCTTGCACATTGCTCTGGATTGTCATTATGTTTCCTGCCTTGATACCGTGAGGATGTTCCGGCCTCCAATTGTTTCCTCCACCATCGTCTCTGAAAGGCTTTACCATCTCCTTTCTTGTGTTTTTTGGTGATGGATTGTCTTCATCATCTCTTTTCGGGCTCTTGTCCAAGTGTTCCAAGGGGTTTTGTTACGAGATTCTGGGCACTTCTCTCTCGGAACACAAAGTCATAAAAGTGCATGTCTAGAAGACCTTCCACAATAGAACTTTTGTTATATCTTTGCATCCAATTCTAACCTGACATGTTCCCATCTCTTGATGTTAGCTTTATCCACCTCCAAAGGTATTCAACCAGAGATGCAACATAACAAATTCTTTTTTCAGTTCTCTTCTCTATAGGGATGCTAGATATCCCGAACCATGCTGATTGAATTTTGGCCTTAGCTCCAACATGTGGGTTCAGGGTTCAACCTTGAAGGTCACCCTAGCACAGTACCCATTTGCATTCCAGAGAAGAAAGCAAGCTCTTCTACTTTCTTTGCTGTTGGAAACTTCATTTGGTATTTGTTTTCACTACCTTTTTGCAAACCATCTCCAAGTAGAGCTTGGGCCACTGTGCCTTGAATTCAGCTTCCACTCTTCTTGTGGCCATTCCTTGCTTAATAGATATGAGAGCATAGTTAGAGTTGTCCTTGGATGTGTCTCCGTGCTCCTCATCATGTATAATGTGGAAGCCTAGTTCGGGGCTGCCAACCCACGAAAGGTGCAATGCATTCCCATGGCATGACCTCAAGATCTAGGAACATGACCTTCTTTACATCCGAATGCAGACCCTTTGGTTTGAAGCGGTCCTCGGACTTGTGCCCTACCCTTCCACATCTTTTGCGAAACTGCTTTGGGATCCTCCAAACCTTTTCCTTCTTCATTTTTCTTGAGCTATCTTTTGTCGAGCTTCGGGCCTCTCCTCTTGAGGTTCCT
>CP053454.1:187076302-187192404 GCA_022644695.1 Cenchrus purpureus
TGTTGGAGAAAAGCCAAAGACCCCATTGTTACCATGTCCGTGATTCAAACACATGCAAGATGTCAATGCCCAAGATCAAACATTCTCGATGCTGAGAATCAAAAGTATCTCCCATGGGGGATCAAGATGGGAAGCTTGGGGATGGGATTTGCCTCGTGATCATTTTGAGGCCGACATCTCAAATTTCCTCGAACCCCAACAAGAAGTTCAAGTGAAGTACCCGCAATCTTATCAAGCTACATTTGGAGGTACTCCGAGGGGTATACACATGAACAAGGAGGGGTGGAATTTGTCTACTTCAACCACGGAGCAAGAACTTTGAAGGAGTCAAGATCGGTCCAGCTCATGCTCATATGGTCATACCGACGGAGAGAAGAGCTCCCATTCCACATCAAAGACCAACTCCTGTTCCACCTCAGAGATCGACTCAACAACCGATACTTGGGATGCCTGCAAGCTGCTCCACTCTGACAGCCAACATTGGGGATGCCCGTCTGATTGCCCTTCTGACATCGGCACCAATGCAACTGTCTTAACCCCGGCCAACACATTCTCATACAAGATCATCGCCTCAGTAGCCGATCAACCAAGGGGTAACAGGGCATCCAGTAATTCCACAAGTGGATTCTGCACAACTACTGCAAACACTTCTAAATCAATTGGCTATCTCAAGCCAATCGAATTTGACCAACTCCATCAATCCATCTACCGGTCACCGATCGGACAACTCCATCATGTTGTCAATCAAATGAGTTCTTGGAGCAGGGACATCGTTGGTGCCAAATCTACAGCCAAGAATCTTAGAAGAACGGCCTCCAGAAACTCCAGCTGAGATACAAGCAATTGAATAGGTATCTGCTGAATTGAAGTCTCATATGAAGCAGGAGTTGATCGACCACTTCTGAGATCTTTGCGAAAGCAATATGGGATAAAACCCAAGCAGCAGTCCTGCATGTACAGGACACCGTATCCATCTGGCTATGATCAAATACCGTTCCTCCAAGATTCAAGGTGCGGACTTCACCAAGTTCTGGCAAGATGAGACATCCACTATGGAGCATATCACTCGATTCATCATCCAATGTGGAGAAGCAGGGAACATTGATGCACTCAGGATACGATTGTTCTCTTCATCTCTATCTAGCATTCTCATGGTTCACATCATTGCCAATTCTATCATCAAATGGTCGATTTGGAACAGCAGTTCCATAATTACTTCTTCTCGGTATTCCATGAGATGAAGATCACCGATCGACCCGAGCTCAAGCAAAGGAACGATGAAAGCAGTTCTGGATTCATTCGTAGATTCAGAGAGGTTAGGAACAAGTGCTATAGTCTGAACCTGGGAGATAAACAACTGGCTGAGTTGGGTTTCCAAGGTCTCTTGCCAACCTTGAGGGAGAAATATGCATCACATGACTTGAGAGTCTCGACCAATTGGTCGGTCGGATGAGTCAAGCGCAAAGTCCTATGAGCCTAGAAGAAACTTTCAGAAGAAGGTGTCTTATGTGGACTACTCTGATTCAGAAGATGAATACAATATGATAGGACTTGCAGAATGGGTCAAAGGCAAAAAGATAGTGTCATGTCCCTTTGGCAAGAAAGAACCAGAGAAATTCGGTTTTGATATCGCTAAGGTCGATAAAATATTTGATCTGTTGCTTCAGCAAGGGCAGATTAAGCTCTCCCAGTTTCATACCATACCGTCTGCAGAAGAGCTGAAGAGGATGAAGTATTGCAAGTGGCATAATGTAACATCGCACGACACCAATGATTGCAAAATCTTCAGACAGTAGATCCAATCAGCTATTGAGCAAGGGAGACTTAAATTTGAAACTCCTACTAAAGCTGAAAAGTCGATGAAGATTGATCAGCACCCCTTCCCAACTAACACAGTTGAGGTGTCTAGCAAAGACACGTCACGAGTTAAGTTCGACATCGATTCGGCTCAAAATAAAGATTAAATCGATCCCAAAGTACAAGTAACCGCTGCCGATGTCAAAGGAAAAGGGTTACTACTTGAAGAGGGAGATTTGAAGCCACGCCGACCTGTCACGTCCCAGATGCTGATCAACAAATTCCAGCGTCGACAGGAGAAAGCAAGGGGAAGAGAAGAATGAGCACGACGTAACGAAGGGCATTGGAGATGTCCGTTCTTCAAGTATTCGGAAGAAGGGATCTGGCCCGACGGTAAAATCGAGAATGCAACGGGGCTTACAATAATAGCAGCTCATCCAAAAGAGTTTGCTTTAATGACAGAAGACTTTCAGCCAAAGATCACCGTGAATTCAACAATCAACGGATCTCAGTCCATGATCGGCTGGGGGGCAAAGCCAGCATCCACGATTGGCTGGGGGGCAAGGCCAATGTTCATGATCAGCTGGGAAGCCGAGTCAATGAAGAGTCAAACAATCGGTTGGAAGAGATGGCCGATTCTCTGGTCCCTGATGAAGATATCATGTGTCGAGCTCCACGACGACGCACTCTACAACCGGATGAAGGGTCAAGCCAAACATACAAGAAGCCAATCCACAATGGTGTCTAGATGGCTTGGCCAAGTCCCGGAAAAGGAGAGTCCGGTGCCTACGCGAAGAACAAGAAGAAGAAGAGACACGTGTCTTTGGACAAGAAGAAGGTTCGGTCTAAAGTTTGGCGCTCAAAGCCTAAGGCCGATGATAGGAAGGATGACAAACCACTGGCTGATATAAACATGGTTGTCTTCCTACCAAAGAGTTCATGGCTCCAGTTGATTCGATGTGTCCGATGAAGAACTTGGCATGGCTCGATTAACACCGGAACCTAGACAAGCTATCTTTGAGAAGCCAAAGATGAGAAGAGACAACACTTGAAGGCATTGTTTCTCAAAGGTTTGTCAATGGGAAACCGTCACCAAGATGCTAGTAGATGGAGGAAGCGGCGATCAACGATGCCATATACCATCTGTGCAAAATTGGGAAATCTAATGAAGATTTGACCCAAACCGGACATGATCTTTGGTGGACTTGAAAACAACGTCTCTCGGCTCAAGGTGCAATCTGCGTGAGCTCACCATCGATGATAAGACCCTTCCAACCGCTTTCTTTGTCATTAAAGGGAGGGATCTTATAATCTACTTCTTTGGGTCGATTGGATACTTGCCAATTGTTGCATACGCTCTACAATGCAAATGCATCATCCAATGGATCGGAGATTCGGTGGAAGATGGTCAAGGAGAAACCTCCTTGAGATGGCAGCTCTGAAGCACAAGGATGGACTTATGATCAAGTGAGCTGCATATCTGGAAAAGCATGGGATACCAAGTATCTCAAAGTGTCCGATTTGGGACTAAAGCGGTTCAAGCAATCGGCTCGATGACAAGATTTAATGGATCAGTTTCATTGAAAGCGAAGGAAGCTTGCGCGGTTTACATCGGTGACAAATTGGAAAAGATAGATCTTGGAGATGGAAGCAAACCAAGGCCGACTGTACATAAGTGCCAAGCTAGATGTAGAATACAAGAAAGAACTGATGCATTATTAAAAGAATTCAAGGATTGCTTTGCTTGGGAATATTATGAGATGCTGGCTTAGACCGATCCATCGTTGAACATCGGTTACCTATCAAAACTAGGATATCGACCTTTTCAACAACATCCTAGGCAATGTAACCCAAGATTTATCCGATATAAAAGCCGAGATAACAAAGTTACTTGAAGCTGGTTTTATTCGGCAATGTCGATGCCGAATGGATTTCTAATATAGTCCCCTGTCTACAAGAAGAATGGCAAACTACGTGTGTATGCATTGATTTCGGGGACTTGAACAAAGCAATCGATGGATGGGTATCCGATGCCGATGGCCGATGCATTAGTTAACGCTGCGGCAGGCATAAAGTCATCATCTTTCATGGGCCAGTATGGATACAATCAAATATTCATGGCCATAGAGGATATTGCAAAAACTGCTTTCAGGTGCCCCGGTCATGTCGGATTGTATGAGTGGATTGTTATGACCTTTGGGTTGCCATGAATTACATATTTCATGAACTCATCGGTAAGATAGTAGAAATCTACATTGATGATGTAGTTGTCAAGTCAAAGAGTTACAAGGAGCACTTGGGCGATCTACGAAGAACATTGGAATGCATTAGAAAACACGACTTGAAGATGAATCCCAACAAATGTGCTTTTGGTGTTTCAGCGGTCAATTCTGGGTTTCTTAATACACGAAAGAGGAATTGAAGTTGGTCAAAAGTCAATCGCAGCAATTGACAAAATAGAGCACCATCAAACAAGAAAGAGCTCACCATTAATTGGCAAGATCAATTTTCATCGGAAGATTTATATCTAACTGTCGAAAGGATTCAGCCATTTACACCTTTATTGAAGCTCAAGGCCGATCGAAATTTGTATGGGAGAAGAACAACAAAGGCTCTAGATACATGTCAAGCGATTTGAAATCTCCTCTATCTTAATGCCTCCTCAAGACAAAAAAGCCGTTCAAGTTATACTTATCGGCTAATGAGCGGCTATTGGATCGGCCCTTGTACAAGAGTTTGAAGGAAAGAGTGAGTTGTATATTTCGTGAGCAAAAGGACTCTTGGATGCGAAACAAGATATTCGGCAGTGGAAAGACTTGTGCTTGTGCTTATATTTCTCATGCACAAAATTGAGGCCTTATTTATTAACTATTGAATGCATCGTGGTTTGCAAAGATGATGTGGTCAAATATATGTTGTCATTACCAATCTTGAAGGGTAGGATCGGAAAATGGATCTTAGCTTTGTCGAATTTGACTTGACCTATCAATCAAAGCAATCAAAGGGCGGTAATGGCCGATGGTAACTCACATTGTGGACCTGAAGTTGCGTTGTAGAACCTATTCCATGGACTATGTTCTTTGATGGATCATCATGTGGAGTAGGAGCTGGGATTGGAATCGTCCTCATCTCACCTCAAGGAGCAAATTACGATTTTCCATCCCAATTGAGAAGACTTCAACAAACAATCAAGTGAGTACCGGCGGTGTTAAAGGGGATAAAGCTATTGCAAGAAGTCAATGCTGAAGTTGTTGAGATATTTGGAGATTCTCAACTCATGATAAATCAATTGGCAGGAGAATATGAATGCAAAGATGACATATTAAGGGTTTATCATGAAGAATGTCTTGATTACTTGAGAGTTCAAGATAGTAAAACTTGAACATATCCCTAAGTGTCACAACTAATCTAAGCTAAGAGGCGTCAGGATATCGGCCGATTTTAGTGGAATTATCAATGAGGATTGGAGGAAAGAGATAATAGATTATCTGAAAGATCCATCCAAGAAGGTTGATAAACAATTAAGGTACAGGGCCATTAAATGTGTTCTGTTAGAAGATCAGTTATACTATCGTACCATCGATGGAGTTCTGCTCAAATGTCTCGGTGAAGAAGAAGCTAAAACCTTTAATGGGAGAAATTCACGAGGAGTCTGTGGAGCCCATCAATCGACATTCAAGATGAAGTGGATGATCGAAATAATAACTATTATTGGCCAACGATATTAGAAGATTGCTTCAAATATTATAAAGGATGCCAAGAGTGTCAGAAGTTTGGAAGCATTCAAAGGGTTCCGGCATCGGTAATGAACCCAATAATCAAACCATGGCCGTTCAGAGGTTGGGCCATTGATCTGATTGGACGATATATCCACCATCAAGCAAAGGTCATCAATTCTCTTTGGTAGCTCTGATTATTTCACAAAGTGGGTTGAAGCCATCCCAATCAAGACCGTGACATTAGGCAATATGATTGATTTTGTTAAAGAACATATTGTCTATCGGTTTGGTATACCTCAGACTATCACAACTGATCAAGGGAGTCAATTCACTTCAGGGGAGTTTGAAGAATATGCAAATTCCTTGGGAATCAAGCTGCTAAACTTGTCCCCTTATTATGCTCAAGCAAATGGACAGCGAGCGTACAAACAAGGGCATCATCAAGTTAATTAGCGCAAGATCGATGAAAATCCCAAGCGTTGGCATACAATCCTCAATGAAGCACTATGGGTATCTGAGGATGGCATGCCATGGGGCAACAAAGTATCGCCATATCAATTGGTGTATGGTCATGATGTTGTATTGCCTTGGGAGTTAAAGACCGGATCGGAAGGACTTCTTTCTTACAAGATCAGCTATCGGTAGATGACTATTCATCCATGATGAAAGAAGGAACTAGAAGATCTTCTTGGTAATCGGTGAGAGCTTTGGAGAATATTGAAAAGAACAAAGAAGGATAGCTAGATGGTATGATAAGAAAGTCAAAGCTAAAGAATTTGCTGAAGGAGATCTGGTTTGGAAACTTATACTACCAATCGGCTCTAAAGATCCAAATACGGGAAGTGGTCACCAACTTGGGAAGGGCATGTGTATCAGCCAATGCATACAGCAGCATATATCTTAGAAACATTGGAAGGAGAGAAGGTTTGCTAGAGCATTGAATGGAAAGTATATTTGAAGAAATACTATCCAAGCATATGGGTAGACACTTAGTCAATCGAGCCTAAATGGCCGATTAGAGACTCGAGTTCTGACGGATTGCAAATAAGATCGTCATTTAGTAGTAGAAAGCCGAATCATCAAAACATGTTCGGTTTCAGGTTATGGATGTACAAATCGCCCTTAGAATAAAAAATATATTATATTTTCTCTCATCTTATTATAATGGTACATTCGGTACATATCGAAGAATACATTTGAGAAGATAGACTTGGACAATTCATTACAAATCGATCACATTAGTCATCGCTGGACAGTCGATGGGGACGAAGAAAGAGAAAAACAAAAAAGAAAGCATAAATTTGACAAAGATGAATCTCCAGATGCGGTAATTCTTCCCGTCAAGATTGTTGGCAAAGAAGACATAGGGGTGTTCTTCTTTCGATAACACCCAGGGACAACTTCCACCCTCCTCCACCAGGTGATGCACCTAAGTTGCATCACAAGGGTTCTTCTAGCTATTGGACCCTCCTCTTGGCTTCACAAAAGGAGGCTAGAGAGGAAGTATGTTAGACTATATCACAAGAATTCTTATAGCCATTTTGAATCAGAGAAGAAGGAAGGAATCAAAGACCAAGAGTCTAAAGTTCCCTAGACCTATATCTCGAGCCATGGATGAAAAGGTGTGATCTCCGTGAAGGTATGAGGATGGTTATTTATAGCCAAGGCACCGGAAGAGATAGGGATGAAGAGGCCAGAAAAGACGGAAACCGAAGATGCTGGGTCCGGTAAAAAAGGAAACAGATGACCCGTGAATGGTTCAGTTTCCAAAAGGATGACTGATTTAGAGGAATCAACCCCAAATAAAGGATACACACACACAAGACGATGGGAAATTTCTCTGACACGTCCACAAACTGCAGAGCATGGCTCACAGAAATCTTCTGCCCAACATTGCAGACAGGGTCTACAAGCTCACTAGCAGCACCTAGGAGAAGTGCTATTTCAAACTAGAGTCTATCAAAGACCAGTGATGATCATCGGCCCAAAGGAGTTTTCCAGGAAAAATGCCTCTCATGCCAAAAGCTAAGGGGATTAACACCTACATCGGAAAAATCCAAAAGGGGTGAAAAGGATACAGAGAACCCCAGATAGAAGGGTGAGTCTTATAGGGAAGGGGAGCGAAAGAGCTAAAGAGTCACATGGTGAACAACCCTGAGGAAAGTCAGATAGAAAGGACGGGACACTATCAATGGAGATTGATCGCGTCGATCACGTGAAGAGATTTGGCCATTATTCAAAAGATGTCAAGCGAATTTTGGAGCAAAAGGATCATTTACTCCGAAACTGGGGGGCATGTGTTGACACCATTTTTTGGAAAAACAGGTCAAAAAGGGTAAGGAGAAGCAGCCGATGAAAAGCAAGGCAATCGATTGAGAGAAGAACGGTCAAAAAGATCATGGATAATCGAGAATTCAACTGACTGGCGGGTCAAAGCGATCGGCCGATAGGTTAACTAGGGATCGGCCGATGAGAAGTGAAGAAGGCGGTAATCAAGAGATACGCCAAAAGGAAAGCATGGTGGAGGCAGGTCAATCCACGATTAGCAAAGGGTCAAGAGTCGGTTTTAGGAAGTTTTTGACTCCTGCAAGAGTCCCTTTATGTTTTTAGTAGTTTTTTATCTTTCTTTAGATGCAAGTAAACAATGCCGTGATCGGCTAGGAGTCGGGTTGTCCTTAGGGCAAAAATAGCGACCCTGCGTGGTCGGGAAAAAGGGTCTATACACCAATATCAAACAAACAAACCGCCTCAAACAATTTACAACATCTACTTTACAGCATCTACTTTTCATCTACGACTTCGCCATTGCGTTTCTCTTTTCTACAACGCCGTTCAAGTTCGTGTTGGGCTGCATCGATCGATCTCCGGCAAGCTTGTGAGTACCGTTTTCGAATAACCCTAGGCTTTAACCTCCGGTGCATCACGAGGTTTCTCTAGTTCTTTATTCACCCCTTACCGATATTAGCTAGATCTGCAAGTTTTCGTACCCATTCTTGTGGTTTTAGCAATTATCATTATCCACTCGATCTAGATCCTATCGACTTCTAACACAGCGGTCGATTCCGATCTGCAGTCTTGGCGTCACACGGTGATCGTACCGATCCATCTCTCCGCTTGCGCCATCACCGATCCGCTTTACTGATCGGCCGATTCAGTACACGTGTCACTAAGGCCATCGGTTCTCTGATCCCTAATCTTTTCCATTGTCAATAACAGGTCAGATTGTGTTCTAGAAAATCAAATGCATCTCATATGTGCGCCAGATCAAGTTTACACATATGATAGATGTCATGGTGAAATATCATTAAACAGCAATAAAACGTATAAGAGTTAAACCATTACATTATCTCTTTATTACACTCGTTAGACTCGAACTCTCTTAACGAAGCGATAACAACGATAACTCCATCATCTTCAACTTCCACAGCATGATGACTCCTCTCAACTGTCGTTGAAGTACTCTTCCATTGTTCTCCTCTAACAGCGGGTAAGCAAGGGTGAGCACACTTATGGTTGGAGCTCGGCAAGTGGGGAAGATGCAAGGCTATCAAGGATAGGATAAAGTTTTGCGTGCAGCATTTTTAATGTTGGTCAAATTTTATTAGCACACCTATTAACTAGATGTAAGTTCATACCAACCCACTTAAGCAATTAGGAAAGCATCTCATCTCACAACCACAAGAAAATTTAATTCCATCTTTATGTTTGATTATCATGTGAGGATCATGTGAGGTCCGAGTGAGCCTGCGGAGTGATCTGATCTTTAACTTCCACAGGTTGTACACTTTCACCACGCGTAAAAGTTCAAGAACTTTGAACCCAACCATGCGATCTTGATCAAGCATCATACCACACTTAGGGTGTGATTGCATAGGGAGCCTTTACCTTTACAAAGACATGCAGCACCAACAACCGGCGATTCTGGCAGGCGGACCATAACCCTCCCTAGTGGACAGCACCTTAGCAAAGGCTGCGGCCAAGAGGGCTATACCCACTATACCTGTGTCCTTTTAAGGTTTGGGATAAATCACCTCCTAATTAATTGGCCAATTGGCTGCCATATTTGCTTTTGGTTCTGTGGTTAATCATTCTGATCTTGTTATTAATTAACACATATATATATCACCAAAGTTATCATGATCAACATTCATCATATTGCAAAAGATTCATTTTGAACCATCCCAAGGTATAGCAACTAAGCATTTCTACCCAAAACATTTATTTAAAAGGGTTGTCCAAGGTAAAGGGATAAAATCTAGTCATGACCTTAAAAAGGTGATTTCCCATCAAATTTATGCAATACAACAACATTTAAATTTTAGTTAACATGCAAGTTGTATGGGACAAAAATAGAATATGAGGAGAAGTCCACTTGCCTTCCTTGCTTTCTTCTTCTTCAAAACTTGCTCTTGATCCACTTCAAGTGGCTCACTTGAAAGCGACCGATATCTCTGAGCACGACATTCAATAAACAAAACAATACACCAAGCATGAAAAGCTTTAAAGAAAGAGAACAAGGCTTGGCTCTAGGGAACACGAACTCAAAACACGAACTATCGGAGCTTTGGATGATCTACAAGAGCAAGCTAGTGCTTGGTATCTTTTAATTAAATATGTGCATAGGCTATTTAGAGAAATACCCTATTTAATTATTAAGAAGTTAAACATGATGTAAACTTGTATTTTATTTATTTACAAATATTCAAGTATGATTTATACAAATTAAACATTTAATTTAAAAGAAGCATGTAAAAGCATCTAAGCGTTCATCTTTATATTTAGTTCAACTAATTAGCAAATTATAATTCAAAAATGCATTTATATTCATATTAATCAAATTAACATTTAGATTAAGAAAAAATGTTAGCTATGTTTTTTAAACATTAATCAATTTAAGTTTGATTATGAAAACCGAGGTATATATCTAATTAGCTTTTAATTATAAGAAATTATTTAATAAGTATTAATCATATTAACTTTCTTATGAAAACACGTGTTAAACTCTAATTAGATTTTAATTAGAAAGCATGTATAAGATTTAATCATATTTAAATAAATTATAAAACAAAGAACATGTTCAACATTGGTCCTACTCACGTAGTTTGAGTTGATATGAACCTAACGCAACTTCAAACGTTGAAAAGCAGCTAAAACGCAAAAGATACGGCCAAAACAAGGTTCTAAAACTGGCGGGCTTGAAAAGAGCGTGGCATGGACACTAAGAACGCTTAAAACGGATAAAAGAAAAAAGATATGGCTAAAACAAGGTTCGGGGTTTTACGTGGAAGAAAGCTTCCAAGGGCTTAACTTGCAAGAAGCGAGGCTAAAACATAATTATGATTATACATATAAACCGAAGGGTTTATGCGTGAAGAACCTATTAAGGGCCTCGGGTGCTAAAGCAAGGAGAAGATTAGGGGCAAGAAGAAAGCAGGACACAGTTGTAAGAGTTTTATAAGGTGGAAGGGCACTTTGCGATATTCAGAAACAGAGGGCTTTTGCAAAGCAAGCAGTGAGCTTGGGCTGATGAGGCACCACGTGGCGATTTGATTGGGGAGAGGTGGCGGTGGCGGCCAGGCGACATCGCGAGGACTGTCCAGGTCCATGGTGGACAGGGTAAGGGTCACTTCGATCTAATCGAGTCCGTTGATCGTGGATCGGAGCGAAAACCAAGAAGAACAAGGGTCTAAACACAAAAGGAAGGATCATGAAAGGGTTTCTCTTGGTGGGAGGTATATCTGTGATAGAAATGCGTCTTTTACGTAAGTGGGGCGGTCACCGTTGGCCGACGTGGATCTAGTTGACTCGGTGGGCGGCTGAGAGATCTAGATCGAGGCGGCGGCGTATGGCCCCAGGCGGGAGGAAGCGGCGGCGGCCGGCGGGGGCGGAGGCTCACCGGCGCGGCGGAGGCGGTGTTACCCACCAGGTTGCTCGGCGGCTAACAGCGAACTAACCGGGTTCTAGAAGGCTAGGCATCTGGCAGGCTCATGGACCGTGGGCGGGCGGCGGAGGCAATCGCTCTAAGGCGAAGAAGGAAAAGCAGGGGCTCGGAATGCTCACCGACAGCGAGAAGCGAAAGGGGCGGCAGAGGCGGTGGTGGCGATCGATCTCGGGCGCTCGGGAGAAGCGGCGATCGGCGGAAGAAGGGAGGGGGCCGGATCCTCAGTGGCGGCGTCTGACAGCGAGGACGAGGGAAAACACCGGCGAGGGCTCACCGGCGACGGAGGTTGAAGGCAGGCTCGGCGATAGCTCGGCCGTGAAGGAGAAGAGGGGTCGAGTAGCTCGGTGAGCGAAGAAGAAGAAGAAGAGGCGGGGCACTTCAAGTGGCGAGAGCTCGGGCGGCCATGGGGGGAATCTACAGATGGCAGAGGGAGAGGCGGCGAGGCAAGGGGTGGGGCTGCAGGCTTATAAGCTAGGAGAGGAGGCAGGACAATGGCCTTCAATGGCCAGGTGGTGCAGCGGTTTCATGGGAAATCAAAGAGGTCTTGATTGGAGGAAGCGGTGCTCCATTGCCTTGATGGCCTTCAAACTTAAACACTTTCAAACACTTTTTCAAACATTCAAACAAACTTTAAAACTTTTAAAACTTCACTCCATCACACATAAACCATGCAAACAAGATATGATGCACAAGCACTTATTACTTCTAAAATTAATCAGATGATATTTAAATATTTTAGAGCCAAATTTATTTGATAATTTATTTATTCCTAGAAAACAAAAACTAAAACACCATGTTGCTACATTATTTTGTGATGGAAAATTAGGGTGTTACAAATCTACCCCCTAAAAAAGAATCTCGTCCCGAGATTCACAAAGGCTAGCATGAAACAAGGGTTCGAGTGTTTAGCATCCAACACTGCTTATCTTGCTTCCATATAATTCATCTTACACAAGCTCCATAAACATAATTATTTATTCTTCACAACTCACTTAATAAACATCACACCTCATGGGATACTCAACCTAACTCCACTTGTAACTGTCCATTCCTTTCCTCGACCTTATTGATTCGCCTTTGTAGGATTTTCTTCTCATCTTGATAAAGTGATTTGAAAAGAGCTGGATTGACTCCATGATTTGTTTTGACTATTTGGAATCATTCTTTTTGCTTTTGATCCAAAAACTTCTTGGGGCACTGACTTATGAAATGTCCCTCTTTGTCACAATAGAAACATGCTTTTCTTGCTCTAGTATCTTGGCGAATGCATGTTTGACTAGAAGTAAGGCTATTGAGACTTCGATCCTGGGGTTGATTATCATCCTCTTTTGCACACCAACTAGCAAGATGTCCATTTTCTCCACACTTGAGGCAATATAATCCATCATGACTAGACAAAATCCTCTTACGCTTTGTTGGACAATTATTAACATAGTGGCCTTCTTCACCACATCTGAAACACAATCTTTTAATACTTTTGTCTTGGCTTTCTTCACTTGCATGCTTTTTGGGTTGTTTGATTCTATCAGGCTGAAATTCTTTGAAAGTTATACTCCAATCCTCAAGGTTGATAATCTGATTACTATCTACAGCTTGAGCAACTTCTTCTAGGACTGGATTTTGGGTACATAACTTCCTTTTCTTATTGATGTCCAAATGATAACATTGTCTAGCCTCATCTCATCATTAGGTCGGCTTCTTTTGGAGACATGAGCGACCATAATGCTCACAACATTGACATGTTCCTGTAGTCTTCATATGTTCATGTTGTTCATTCATCCGCAACTCTGGTGCTCCATGACTTCTCTTATCATTTTGATGGCTCCATGCTTCTACAACTTGCTTCTTTACTAGTCCAGTGGGAACTCCAGTTTTGGTCATCGCTGTGTTATGAGGGGGTGACGTGTTGGTCTGCTTCTGTCTCTGTAAGACTTGAGCTTGCATGACTGATAGCTTTTCTTTGCCCAATGACGGTGGAACAGATGGAATCTGACGGTTATCACCTATAACAAGGTTGGGGTTCTTAGGATTTGGTGCTTGCTCTATAATATATTGATGGATATTAACCATGGTTTGAGCCATTGCTTGCAGAGCCTGAGTTTGTGTTGCCATATACTCTAGCATCTTGCGTTCAAATGCTGAGGTTGTAGATGGAATGTCGATGTTTCCTTTGTTGTCCTTATCTTCGTGATTTACATTGGGACTCGCCATCTGATTGGGTGATAAAGGTAAGCTCAGAAGAGGTTGGAAATAAACAAATTGAAGAGCAAGGTAAAATTATTGATATCATATCCATCTTTTCTTGTTGTTGATGTTGGTGTTGCTTCTAGACTTTGATCTCCTGACATCCTCCAACCAACTTGTATGGCAGAAAAGGATAACCCAGATTTGAACCCAAACTATCTTTATTAACCTAACAATTTATTTCTTGTTGCATTTGTGGCCATCACTCCACAATACAACTCACACAAGCAAAGATCCAAATCAATCATGTGTTCAAACAACAAACATTAACACAACGATCGTCCTCACAGGAACGTTTCTATCGAAGTTGATAAGGGGTAGGCAGACTAAGAACTTATATTAGATAACACCGTGGTGGAGATCCAAATTGATAGCACAAGAACTGAACTCAAGATAGATCAAAACAAAAGATGTGTTTTAACAAGAAACAAAGATTAAATTAGATTTTATACGTAAATAAGTCAATTTTGAAAGATGATAGGCTTTCTAGAACATGAATCCTTACTTTTCGACCATTTCTAACTTAAGGCTCCTACATCATTCTTGCTCGATACCATCTGTCACACCGATTTTCCAAGAAAACCAAATGCATCTCATATGTGCGCCGGGATCAAGTTTACACATATGATAGATGTCATGAGTGAAATATCATTAAAGCAATAAAATGTATAAGAGTTAAACCATTACATTATCTCTTTATTACACTCGGGACGTTAGACTCGAAGGTCTTTAAAACGAACAACGATAACTAGAGAAGCAACTCCATCTTCATCTTCCACGGGCACATGAGTAGGGGCACGCAAACTCTCGAACTCGTTGTTGTCAAGTACTCTTCTCCATTGTTCTCCTCTGAGCAGCGGTAAGCAAGGGTGAGCACACTTATGGTTGGAGCTCAAGTGGGGAAGATGCAAGGCTATCAAGGATAGGCTAAGTTTTTGCAGCGTTAGCATTTTTAATGTTGGTCAAATTTTATTAGCGAGCACCTATTTACTAGATGTAAGTTCATACCAACCCACTTAAGCATTTAGGAAAGCATCTCATATCACAACCATATGAAAATCATGATTTAATTCCATCTTTATGTTTGATTATCATGTGAGGGTCCAGCCGCTCTTGTTGTGAGCACGGCGATCGATCGATTTAACTCTGCGAGAGGTTGTACACTTTCACCACACTGCGTAAAAGTTCAAGAACTTTGAACCCAACCATGCGATGTCTTGGCCAAGCATCATACCACACTTCCGAGGTGTGATTGCATAGGGACGCCTTCTGAAGCCTTTACAAAGACATGCAAAAGCACCAACAACCCACGGATTCTGACTTAGGCGGACCATAACCCTCCCTAGTGGACACCTTAACAAAGGCTGCGGCCAAGAGGACCGGCTATACCCCCTGCAACCCCGAGCCCCCTGTGTTCCTTTCGGATAAGGTCACAAGTACAATCACACACCTAATTAATTGGCTAAGCCAGAGCCATATGGACTGTGGTTGCACTGTTTTCCTGGGTGGTTCTCCATGTTCCGATTAATTCATATGATCTTGTTATTAACCACATACACATATATATATCACTAAAGTTATCAAGATCAACATTCATCATATTGCAAAAGATTCATTTGAACCATCCCAAGGTATAGCAACTAAGCATTTCTACCCAAAACATTTATTTAAAAAGGGTTGTCCAAGGTAAAGGGGTAAAATCTAGTCATGTCCTTAAAAAGGTGATTTCCCATCAAATTTATGCAATACAACATTTAAATGTAAATCTTAGTTAACATGCAAGTTGTATGGGACAAAAATAGAATATGCAGGGGGAGAAGTCCACTTGCCTTCCTTGCTTAAACACTGAGATTCTTCTTCTTCAAAAACTTGCTCTTGATCCACTTCAACTGGCTGCTCACTTGAAACTGACACGATATCTACGAGCACACATAAAGACATTCAATAAACAAAATAATACACCAAGCATGAAAAGCTTAAAAAGAGAACAAGGTTTAGCTCTAGGAACACGAACTCAAAACATTAGGAACTATCGGGAGCTTTGGATGATCACATACAAGAGCTAGCTAGTGCTTGGTATCTTTTAATTAAGTAAAATCATGTGCATAGGCTATTTCAGAGAAATACCCTATTTAATTATTAAGCAAGTTATATTTGTATTAAAAAGACGATGTAAGCCTAGTCCAATTTTATTTACAAATATTCAAGTATGATTTATGCAAATTAAACATTTAATTTAAAAGAAGCATGTAAAAGCATCTAGGCGTTCATCTTTATATTTCGAGTTCAACTAAGCAAATTATAATTCAAAAATGCATTTATATTCATATTAGTCTAATTAACATTTTAGTTAAGAAAACTCGAGATATAGCCTATGTTGCTTTTATTAGAAAGCAAATTGCATAAACATTAATCAATTTAAGTTTGATTATGAAAACCGAGGTATATATCTAATTAGCTTTTAATTATAAGAAATATTTAACTAGTATTAATCATATTAACTTTCTTATGAAAACACGTGTTAAACTCTAATTAGATTTTAATTAGAAAAGCATGTGTATAAGGATTTAATCATAATTAAATAAATTATAAAACAAAGAACATGTTCAACATTGGTCCTATCACGTAGTTTGAGTTGATATGAACCTAACGCAACTTGAAATGTTGAAAACGGAGCTAAAACGCAAAAGATACGGCCAAAACAAGGTTCTAAAACTGACGGGCTTGAAGAGACGGTCGCGTGGATACCAAGAACGCTTAAAACGGATAAAAGACGGAAAAGATATGGCTAAAACAAGGTTCAGGGGTTTTTCTGTGAAGAAACAGGGCTTTCAAGGGCTTAACTGCAAGAAACCAGGGGCTAAAACATAATTATGCATATAAACCGAAGGGTTTATGCGTAAAAGAACCTATTAAGGGCCTCGGATGCTAAAACAGAGAAGATTAAGAGCTTAAACGAAGAAAAGCAGGACACAGTTGTAAGAGTTTTATAAGGTGGAAGGGCACTTTGCGATATTCAAAACAACAGGGCTTTTGTGCAAAAAACGGGTGGCGGTGGCTGATAGGCGCCACGGCGCACATTGATTCGCCGAGGAGTGACGTGGCGCCGACGCATCGCCCGCCTGGAACCGCGTGAACTGGTCCACGGGTCCATGGTGGACAGGCTAAAGGTCACACCAGGATCTAATCCAGACCGTTGGATCGATCGATCGGTGGAGGAAAAGAAGAACGGGTCTAAACACAAAAGGAAGGATCGGATGAAAGGGTTTCTACGGTGGGAGGGTATATCTGATATTAGAAACCGCAGGTCTTTTCAAAGTGGCGGTCGTTGACCGGTATGGGATTGTTTGACCGGGGTCTGGGTGGATCCGGGCCGTGGATGCCGTCGATCCAGACGGGCAGCGGCCACGCGGATGCGCCAGGCGGGCGGGACTGGGAGAAGGAGGCGGCTGGCTGGGGCCGGCGAACTCGCCGGCGACTCACGAAGGCGTCCCGCCACCATTTGCACTGCGAAAAGTGCTCAGCGTGCTAAGAACACGCGAGCGCCTGGGGTTCTAGAGGGAGGCTCGGGCATCTAGGCGGCTAGCACGGAAGGGGCGGACGGCGGAGCTCACCGGCGTGCGGCGGCGGCGACCCAGGAAAACGCTACAGCCCTCGGATTCGACCGCGGCGAAGCGGCAACATGATGCTTGGCGACAACAAAGGCGGCCGGACCGGCGCGGTTTGGCGAGAGGAGGCGACCATGGCGGCGAGGCGGCGCGCGGCCACTTCACAGCTCCCGGGCGCAAGGAAGAGCGGTCTCGGAGAGGGAAAGAAGAAGGGGCTATGGCTTCCTCACCGCTCTTCAATGGCCATAGGTGGTGCCAACGGTTTCATGGGAAATCAAGGAGAGGCCTTGATTGGAGAAACGGAAGGAAATTAAGGGAGAAGATGGCGGCCGGTGCTCCATTGTGCCTTGATGGCTAGGATTAAAGGCGGGAGGAGGCGGGAAGGCCGGGTAGCCGGCGGTCTGCTTACAAAGCAGAGGAGGGAGGGTCGGCGGAGGAGGGAGGGGATGGAGCCGACGGGCCGCCAGCTGAGGGTGAGGAGGAGGAGTTGGCGCCGGGTGAGCCTGAGCAGCCGGGCAGGCTGATGCAAAGGGGAGGAGTGAAGGGTTTGGGGGTTTTGGGTTTTTTTTTCAAAACCTTTTCTTCTTTTCAAACTTTTTCAAACTTAAACACTTTCAAACACATTTTCAAACATTCAAACAAACTTTAAAACTTTTAAAACTTCACTCCATCACACATAAACCATGCAAACAAGATATGATGCACAAGCACTTATTACTTCTAAAATTAATCAGATGATATTTAAATATTTTAGAGCCAAATTTATTTGATAATTTATTTATTCCTAGAAAACAAAAACTAAAACACCATGTTGCTACATTAATTTAGTGATGGAAAATTAGGGTGTTACAGATTGGCTGGCACACCTCGCTACAAACCGGGGAGTCACGTGTGCTGCGCGCGGAAGTGACGTCCTATTTTCGTGTCAACAGTTAGCCATGCTCACGGTCAAGAGCGGCCTGGACCCTCACATGATAATTGAACTTGAAGATGGACTTAAATCGTGTTATATGGCTATGCTTTCCATATGCTTGTGGCGTCTCTTTATGTTAATTATGGGATGGTATATACTTATACTTTATTAGTAATCAGGTGCTAATAAAATTTGATCAATTAAAATTGCTTAATGCAGTCAACCTGTCAACCTTTCCTTGCCGAGCCTTTGCATTCATACTTTCCCTACACTTGCTGAGTATGACATGTGCTCACCTGTCACACCCTGAAATTTCTAATTTCAGGAGAGAGAATAATTAAAACAACAATTTTCTCATAAATTTTAAAATTTTCTCCACATTTATTTTCTTTACAGGAAATGTAGTATAGAAAAAAAACCTTTGTTTGATTTTCTGAATTAAATAAATGGTTGTGAGTGTTGCATTCATGCTGATGCATCTTGGTGTTTCATGTGTGCAAAAGGTTTCAAAAATACGATTAGATGCTGATCAATCCTTTTGGGAATTTTCTGGACTTTTTCCGGAATAAATTCTCATTTTCTCTGAGCTAATTCTATTTATTAGAAGGCTCTAAAATCCTTTTCACGAGCTCCAAATACTCTATTTGGATTGTTCATGTCCCAATCTATCTCTGGGGATTTTCCTGAAATTTTTGGGATTTTCTGAGTATTTTTCGTGCCTTTAGAACAATTTTAGATTTTTCTGGAATTGTTTTCGCATTAAAAATAAATTCAGAAAATAGAAAAAAACCTATCCTATCCTTTCGGTTGGCCCATCGGCCAGGCAGAGCCATGGCCATGGCCGCCGCCTCAGGCGCCCACGCCAGGCCCTCTCGCGCCCCTATAAATGGCTAGCGCCGAGCCCTCCACGCCGCTAGCTAGCCGCCCCCATCCTGCTACCGCCTCGCCTTCCGGCCGCCACACACCCGGGCTACTGCCGACCTCGCCGCCGCCTGCTCGATCTGGCTCACAGCCCCACCGGCGAAGCCAGACCGGGGAGCTTCGCAAGGACGAGTCATGTCCCGGGAGTCATCACCCGTCACCGGAGCCACGGGGGCCGCTTAACCACCACCGCAGCCACCTTCTTCTCCGACGGTACCGCCGCCACATCCGACCCCGGTGAGCGCACCCATGTGACCACCCCGATCTCCTCTTCTGATTCCTTGCCTCGCCTGGACCCTAGGATGCCCGAGCCGACGCCTCTGCTCACAGACCGCCATCCGCCCCCAACCAAAGGTAGAAGAAGACTCCTTGTTTTGCATCTAGGCCCCTGGTGAAACCTGTAATGTTTAGATTAGCTTGTCTCTTGCACCTTTTGCAGAAAAACCCCTAGATCTATTAGTTTCTTGCATCTAGATCCAACCCGAGCTTTTTATAGATGTAACCCTGAAGTTTATTCTTTTCGCGAACAATGTTGGATGTGTCTTGCCAACTTATCTTTTAGCCCCTGAAATCTATAGTTAATCTCCTTTAAGTCTTTTAGCCCCTGAAATCTATAGTTAATCTCCTTTAAGTCCTTTCAATCTTGTTTTGTTAATAATATCCATGTTTTAGATCCATTTTAATCCGTTCAAGTTGCGTTAGTTTCATAATAACATAAAGTACATGTTAGTAGTGAGTTCTCATCATGTTTGTTTTCTGAAAATTAATTTAATATTAATTTTGTTTAATGTCTAGTAAACATGTCTTTTTCTAAATAAAAGCTATATAGAGTTATACTACGTTTTTCATAAACAATGTTAATTTGATTAATATTTATTTTGCATACTTTTGTAAATAAAATCTAATTAGATCTTTACCTCAGTTTTTCATAAACAAATATTAATTTGTTTAATAGTTAATTAACTTTTCTAATTAAAAGTTGATTACGCTTTTACACCGGCTTCTATAAATAAATGTTAATTTGGTAATACCAATGTCATGATGTTTTCAATAATAATATGATCCACTCGAATCATAAAGTTATGTTTTGATGATTCGTATAGTTTACATTTTCTAAGTTAAATGTTTAATTGGTATAATTTATATATAAACATTTATAAATAAAATGTGACTAGGTTCTTGCTTTGGTCTTTGCAAATAAAATGTAATTTGCATTAATGTCAAAATTTATTTTATTTCTGAAATATCCTTTACATTTGTTTTGCTAATTAAAATGAACCTAAGCTTATAGTCTTTTATGTTCATAAATGAAATCGGTCGTTAGACGTTCTCTATCTCAGTATCTCTTTTAATCAAGTCTATCTGAAGCTCTAAACCTTTTTAGTGTTAGCTCAAGCTCAAACCATGTGCAGCTAATCAGACCTTTCCCTTCTAAGCACGTTTTGTGTGCTTTAGTGATTCATAGAATTGATCATATCTTTTAGTGCATTCTTTTAAAAGCTTTTATTTTGAGTGGTGCATTGTTCTTAGTTTGCTTGTTTGTTTGCTTTGTATGCTTGTGCCGATGATTGATGCGAGTAGAATGAACGTGGTTTGAGAAGCTTTGAAGAGCATGAAGATGAAAATATTCTGAACAACAACTATTCTCTGGTTAAAGGCAAGTGTGTCCTTGTTCTTTTGTCCCAATAATTATTTAATCACTTTGCATATGCTTTGCATTTAATTTGATGGGTCCTATTAAGGTTTGACTAGTCTTTATTATCATTCCTTGTCAACCTGGGTTTTACCTTTATGTTGGTTAGTGCTTGCTTAGCTGCTATACCTTGGGTTATGGTGGTTCTAATGAACTCAATGATGAACTTGCTTTACCTTTATGCTATATATCTCTGGTTAATACAAGATCACGATGTTTAATCGGAACATCGAGAACCACCCAGGACAACAGTGCAACAACAAGGACTATATGGCTCTGGTCTTGACCGAGTAATTAGGGAAGTCTTTGTGTGGCCATTACTCGCATGGTAGTTGGGTACGGAGGAATGCTTTTATGGCTCTTCTATTCCGAATTGGTATTGGAACGAAAGTACTCTATGGCTGACCGTCTGTGAGTAGAAGTGTGGTACGAAAGATAGCCTTTACGACATACTACTATGGACTAATACACATGGGAGGACTTTTTGTAAAGGCCTCGTAGCGTCCCTCTGCAATCATACATAGGAAGTGTGGTATTGTGCCTACTTTTCCACAACATGGTTGGGTTCAAAGTTCCTAGAACTTTTACGCGACTTGTGGTGAAAGTGTACAACCTCTGCAGAGTGTGAAACTAATCGATTAGCCGTGCTCACGGTCAAAAGCGGCCTGAACCCTCACATGATAATTGAACTTGAAGATGGACTTAAATCGTAGTTTCTGGTTATGTTAGCCATGTGCTTATGGTGTATCTCTTTATGTTAATTGTGGGATGGTATATACTTATACCTTATTAGTAATCAGGTGTTAATAAAATTTGACCAACTAAAATTGCTTAATGCAGTCAACCTTTTAGCCTTTCCTTGTTAAGCCTCTGCATTCATACTTTCCCACACTTGCTGAGTACGATATGTGCTCACCCTTGCTATAAACAATGTTGCTCAGAAGGAGGAAGCTGCTATGAAGATGTTGCTAGTGCTAGGCGTACGCAACCCCTAGTTGACTGCTTGTGGAGTTTGGTGCCTTCGTTTCCAAGATTTAGCGTAAAACAGGTGTGACATCACCCTTGCTATAAACAATGTTGCTCAGAAAGAGGAAGTTGCTATAAAGTTGTTGTGAAGATGTTGCTAGTGCTAGGCGTACGCAACCCCAGACAATTGCTTGTGGAGTTTGGTGCTTTCGTTTCTAGGAGTTAGCGTAATATTATGATAATCTCCCTTTTTCTTATGTGATATTATTTCTGTATTCACTTATATATCACTATATGTATGAAAATTTATATATCACTATATATATGAAAATAGATCCTGACATACATATAGTTATGCACTTAGTTTTCTTTGAAAAACATGTGTGACACTCGATTAAATGAGATTTACTTGGAGGTTCCTCGGAAGGATGGCGACCACGGCGTCGGCGAAAAGCACAGAGCCGGTGGAAAATCATTTTTAGGGGTGTAGCTAACACTGATGGAGAGGACGACCCTGACTACTGGTTTCCAAAAACATCTCTATCGTCCAGCTCACGCTAGCGGGTGAGACGTGACTCCTCTGCTTGGCTGCTTGCCGCCGCCGGGCCCTCCTCGCTCTGCTTCGATGCCTCCTCCCTCTGGTCGGGCGTTTACCCTTAGAAGGACGCGTATCCTTTGTTGAATCTCAAGAAGAGTATTTGAGTCACGGCAGGCGTGGCCTGTTCCAATAATAATCACCAAGTCTGCTAACCTGCAAGGACATTTGGTTGCTATTTTCTCTGTACTTAGGTAGGCTATACTGTAGAGGCCGTCATCACTTGATTTAGCTAATTGCAGCGGTCTATCAACAATAATTGGAGTTGGGAGCAGCAGCACTGTTTGGCCAGCGGATGCCAGTGCAGTCAGTCAGTGAAGGTCATGCATGTGGTGTGGGCTTGCCGTTGCCGACGTCCACACAACCATAGCACGCCATTTCAACCATTTGGAGCTGTTAGCAGTAAACTGTTACGAGCAGGAATCGTCAAAAGGCCGCCCATTTCTCAAGCTTTATTAGCTATACTGATAGGCCAGTGCCGCCCTCTAACCGTTATCTTCTCCACTCCGCCATAGTGCTCCCCTCTTCTCTGCTCTGAGTTCGACTTCTCAAGAGCTCCGATGGCTGGACTAGCGGCCAGCATGGTGATGGCCCCACTGGTGTCCCTGGTGAAGGAGAAGGCGTCCAACTATCTGGGAATGTCGTAACTTCCCTCCCTCTGTCGCCCCTCCGGCTCACTTCCGGAATACCAGGGGGTAGCTGGGGCCTGCTTTCCTAGCTTGATTCAGGGTAGGAAAGTGGTAGACTTGCTTTTCTGTCTTTCCCGTTGTCTCAGTCTGTGAAACTTGGTATTTCCGTTATGACAATGGAAATGGGGGAGCCCTCGATTCGAAAAAAATTTACATGTTTCGATCAATATATGTAGGGCACGTACATGAGTACGTTCATTGCTCGTAAATTAGTGCAAAAACATGGTGCCATGCATAAGATCTCCGTATCTTTCTATGAAAGAGAGCACAAGACGGTCGAATTACAAGTGCTTCATTGGGGTCAGTTGCTTCTCAGTATCTCGAATTAAATTATTGACGTTTCCAAAAGTTTATTTCAGGCAAGCTGACCGATCCTTACTTCCTTGGTTGGTGGAACAGGGGGTTCTGCTTGGAACCTTGCAAGAATACTTTTGGAAATTTTGAACATGTCAATTCTACATGGAAGCTACAGGCATTTACGTGTACGTATCATTGCTACTAGAAAAGTCTTTGCTTATTCCAACCACTCCTTGTCACAATATGGCATCACATACTCCACTAAATATATTGTGGCGTCTCCTCTCATTTACACAAACCTACCATGGTAGCAAATCTTTTCGTTTACAAAACGCGATACAACTAGGGCCGGTGTATATACGCTAATTTTACAGCTTTCGTCAGTTTTGCAGCTTTTTTTTTTTAACCTGCGGTGTGTCACATGGTAGTTGAAATAATGGTTGACGTACAGCTATTTTGTATTCAAGTCGATAAACAATCTGTATAAATAATCATTCCTTGTGTTTATAACCTTCTCATCTAAGTGATTTGAATTGAACTACTTGAACCCTGAGTTGTACTTGAATACAAACGGTTCTATTCTATCTGTAGCGTTACTATTAGAAAGAAATGGCATTTCTTCTGAAAAATCTTTGAAACCTAGAGCCACTATATTGGACCATTGACGTGTGTTGAACAAAGGGTCACCACAATTTCAAAACCAAGTATTGTGTATCATTTTCGTACAGTCCTTGTCGTACTTTATTTACTATTGAAAGGAAGCCAAATGCGAAAAATGCCCAAGAATGAGACTTTTTGTTGATTTTTCTTCAGTGCAGATAAATCAATTGTATGGTCTATTTATTTCCTTTAAGTTTCTCTTCAGAGCATAGCCCACTAATACTGGCCTTCCTACATTAGAAATCATTCCGCCCTTCACCTGAATTCTCCAGAAGTATCAATCCTTCTTAATTTGGTGACTAACACGAGGAGAGAATTAGCAATCTTCAAAATGGTACAATCCTTCCACTGACTCTGTTTCCTGGCCTTCTTACTTGTTAAAACTTGTATCCTAATCGTGATACATCTTCTACCTTTCAGTTATTTCATACGGTAGGGATGGTGCCTGGACTGTGATTCTCTCCAGATAATTCTGAGAAACAGGGAGAAGACAGAGTTTGCTGTACCATTTTGAAGTTCTAAAGGTTTGCTGTACATAAATCTCCTCACCACCGGACTCCAAAGTTTGTTCATAATCTTAAGCATAAGACAACCACCATGCTACGTTTCGATATGTTGATGGTCATCCTTTTATTGCTTGGCTTGTCTGTCCACCTTAATGTTGTTGCTCAGCTCTCTGCAGTTCCTCCCCCAAACTCTTGGAAATTTTCAAATATGCAGCAGCAGCGCATTATAAACATACAGAACATATCTAGTATCCTTCCTATTCTTGACCATAGAATCATGTCATTTAGAACTTATTTTGGCTTCTATACCATAGATGGTCATTCATTCGTTCTCTCTATTGTGATTTTTGGACCCCAAGCTCCAGTCATCTGGTCTGCTAACCCTGACGATCCTGTAAACCGTGACGCCATCTTAAAGTTCACTAGAGAAGGGAATTTGCTGCTCCACTATGAGAATGGTACCATTGTGTGGTCCACAGCCACAAAGAACAAGTCCGTCACTGGTATGGGCCTTGATATTTCTGGGAACCTTGTGCTTTTCAATCAAGATAACTCCTCTGTCTGGCAGTCGTTTGACCACCCAACTGATACGTTAGTAATGGGGCAGTCAATTTGCACGGGAATGAACCTCAGTGTCATGGCCTCAAACACAAAATGGCCATCTGACAAGGTTTATCTTTCTGTACAGTGGAATGGGCTACTATACACTTTCCAACCAGCATTTTATACAAAGTTATTTGAAGCTGATACAAGATCATCTTGTGCTTATTTTCGCAATGGTAGCTTTGGATCCCGAGAAACGATATTCTCCTTAGCCTTTGCAAGATCATTACAATTTATGAGATTGGAATCTGATGGGCATTTAAGGCTCTATGACATGCAAACAGTCGGCCAGGACAACCTGATGGTACTTGATGTATTGAGCACAAAGATGAACTTTTGTGATTATCCAATGGCCTGCGGGGATTATGGTATTTGCAGTAAGGGACAATGTTCTTGTCCTAGTTTCAGCAATTTTAAGTTCCAAAATGAACGGCTACCAAGCGCTGGATGTATACCCTTAAGTAGCCCTTCCTGCAACCAAGCACAAAACCACCAGCTAATACAAGTCAGCAATGTTTCTTACTTCAGTAACAGCGTATTCTTGTTATTAGCACGTTCAACTTCTGAAAATGTTTGCAAGCAATCATGCTTAACTGATTGCAATTGCAAAGCAGTGGTTTTCCAAAAGAACGTTTATGGTAGTGATGGTGGTTACTGCTTGTTGGTATCTGCCACAGTGGCAATCTTATTTGCAGATGATTCGTCTAATCGCTTTTCAGCATTTGTAAAGATAGAAGGTGATCACCCAAAAAAAAGGAGAACAAGTATTGTTATTGTTACCTCAATTGCAGGCTTTTGTCTAATATCTGTCTTAGTTTGCATGGCTGTATGGAAGAAATACAAGAAAAATGAGGAACCACTCTTTGATGTCATACCAGGAATACCAAAACGTTTCTCCTTTCACGAGTTAGAAGTTGCTACTGGCCACTTCTGTATAAAGCTGGGAGGTGGTGGCTTTGGGTCCGTATTCAAAGGCAAAATAGGCAAGCAAACTATCGCTGTCAAACGCTTGGAGGGTCTCGAGCAAGGAATGGAAGAGTTCTTAGCAGAGGTCAAGACAATTGGCAGAATCCATCACTTTAATCTCATAAGGTTGGTAGGCTTCTGCGCAGAGAAATCACATAAGCTTCTTGTCTACGAAATACTTGTCCAATGGCTCGTTAGACAAATGGATCTTTCCCAAAAGTACAGTGTTCACTCTCTCATGGAAAACTAGACGTGATATCATCTTGGGCATTGCTAGGGTTTGTCTTACCTTCATGAAGAATGTGAGCAAAGGATTGCTCATTTAGATATCAAGCCACAGAATATTCTCTTGGATGACAAATTCAGTGCTAAGGTCTCAGACTTTGGACTCTCAAAAATGATAAACAGGGATCAAAGCAAAGTCATGACTAGAATGCGAGGAACGCGTGGTTATCTTGCACCTGAATGGCTGGGTTCAAAAATAACAGAGAAGGCTGACATTTACAGCTTTGGGATTGTGATGATCGAAATCATATGTGGTCGGGAAAATTTGGATGAATCACTGCCCGAGGAGAGCATCCATTTGATAAGCCTGCTTCAAGAGAAGGCACGGTGTGGCCAGTTGTCTGATTTGGTGGACAGTAGCAGCAATGACATGAGATTGCACATGCAAGAGGTCGTGGAAGCGATGAAGCTTGCAATGTGGTGCTTGCAGGTTGATAGCAGCAGAAGACCCTTGATGTCAACAATCGCCAAGGTGTTGGAAGGTGTGATGAACATGGAGGAAATACCTGACTGCTCTTTGGTTCCTAGTTTTGCATCAAACAATACCGTGGGATCAGGTTCTTCTTATGTTCCTTCTGAATCACATTTATCAGGGCCAAGGTGATAGTACAATTACAGTTTACCTTTTCTCTCGCGCGAGCTTGTCCTGTGGGCTTGTGGCTGCGTTGGAATAAAGAGCTAAATATGAACTCATATCCCCTGTTTTCATGTCTCATGTAAGCTTGAGAGTGTTAAGGTCACAGCATTAGGAATTCACAATGCTTGCCCTAATTTCGGCGAAATTTCACTAAAATTTCATCAAATTTGGTACTTTCGTGGTGACTGGAAAATTTGGAAATTAACTATTACACATTTACACTTATTATAACTATAGTACTCTAGAGTGTAGAATCATATTTTCTATTGTTGGTGTTGCATATTCTTCAACTCAAAGTTGTACAACCATCAATATATACTTACCATTTCTTTAGATCCCAGAAAGTTCAAAAATATTATAATTTGGTAAAAACTGTAAAAAAATCAACGAAACCTCACGAATAACGGTAATTTTGCAGCGATCGAACAAAAAAGTCGAAAACGAAATTGGAAACCCCGGCTTGGCACTATCTAAATCCATCTTCGGCAGAACATCAGGATTCCAGAGGTTCCCCTGCTCTGATGACTGACATTCCATGCTGAAATCAATGAAACCAGACTACAAGTGAAACCATGACCGAGGTCCAAGGGAGCAGAGCACGGCCGGAGAGGTCTTTTACAACGCACAATACGACCCTACGGTAGTACGGTAGTATTACCGGTTTTTACTATGAGCAAAATGGTAATTTCCTCAAAATATATTATTTGAAAATTTTTCCCCCATTGCCCATTCAACCGAGATGCACCCAATTCATATATTTCATTTCCTATATTACAACAATATCATTTTACATTTCCGATAATACCCTTATACTACTCATATGACCTATGAATACTACCGTACTACAGCTAAAAAACCGGTAGTATAGAATTAATCTCAACCGTCGGATCCTTACATATAGGTCCTTTTATATTACATACGAGTTCTTTTTCAATCGGTAGTACACGTCGTATTGTACATCGTAAAAAACCTCCTGCCGGAACCTGGAGTGCTTTCTTCAGTTTGACCGTTGTTGACGGTGAATTTCCGTCAACCTAGCCATGTGTTTACCTTCGGTGTTGGCACTAATTTGATATTTTATCCAATGGTACTAACCCCCTCGATATAACAAGTTCGCTCATGCATGCCATTTTTGGAGTTTATTGTTTATGCAGGATTTTAGCGCTAAAAGCAAGACTTCCGGGTAAAGTTCATCAAGCACCTTGTGAAAAGACCATGAAGCCCGGCATAAGTCAAGACATGAAGTGAACATAACTCCAAATTGGCCAAGGACCAAAGCGTGAAGACAGAAAACTTTGAGGACCTGAACAGAAAATGCTGAAGCTTGTACGACAAGCACCCCTATCGAAACCGCAGAGAAAATGACGCCAAGGGCCCACATGCGGAAGGGTGAAGGTTCCAGAAGACACGAGAAGCATAACCGACGAACACTACAAGAAAAACGCCGACTAGTGACGCCGGTTGTTATGAAAACGCTCCGTCATTAATTGAGCGTCACAAACCGCGATTAATGACCAGACCTTATTTCCCGGCGTCATGAGTTTAATGACGCGTGGAAATTCTTCTATACAATGCGTCATAACTTCGTTCCTACAGCTTTGCCATGCTAGACAGAATCTGATGTGGCATCCGATGTGGCATGCCAATTGTGACAAATCGTATGCATCATAAAAGCAATTTGGCCCGTTTGTAGCTAGGTTGAGCCCAAAACTATTCACTGTAGGTGGCGTTGTTCATATAGCCCAAAAAGATTTTGTTGAGCCCAATTGTAGCTTTTAGATGAAATTTGATTAGGGTGGGCCCGTTTGGTTGGGTCGAGTCCAACAAGTGCGCACATTGTTGCCTTACGTGTCACGTTAATTTGAAAAAATTGACTTTTGGCCCAATTAAAAGTGGGCTAAGCCTTGAAGGACAATATAAAATTAACTAATCATGCATCGGTATTAATGGATTTCATTTCAATTCGATCCTTTTTTGAATAATTCCGATCTGGTTGGCAAAATAGTAATCGGCACATATTTCTTTATACAATAAAGCAAATTGTTGTTTACTATCAACACGACCATATTGTTCATCACATATCACAAACTATTACAAGATAACAGTATCACAAGGAACATTGATTAACAAAGCTAAATCCAGTTCATAATCACAAGAGAAAGTGGAGATTTGATCTAATGATCTTAACCTCTTCATCTTTTACTGCTAAGCGATGAGCGAAGGAGGTCCTCACTTGTCTTGATTAGCTTCGCAACCTCTTAATCTCTGACTGCATTTTAGAGTTGATTATGATTCTTCGGTCTTTTTCTTCAAACTACATAACTCTTTCTGGTGAGCAACAAACCGTTGTCGTAGCTGTACCCCATCCTAATTGGGAGCATCAACTCGCTCTTCATCAACACTACTACATAAGGATTTGGTACCCATTATTGAGTACTCGGCTACCTCTGTTTTAATTTGTTCGGGAAGAAGCATCATTGACTTGGTAGCTTCCATCTAGCAATAGTGGATCCCAAGTCAGATTAGGACCTTGTAATTGTCGAACTAAGGAAACAAAGGTGTTAAGTTTGTTACCATGGAGCAGATCTGAACACGAGCGACTTCAGATGTTGACCCTTTGGCCCGCTGAAACAAGTACAAGAACAAGAGGTAAGGGTTGAGATCATTCGCAATCGGAAACAAAGGTGTTAAGTTTGTTACCTTAGAGTAGGTCTGAACATGAGCGACTTTAGACGTTGACCCTTTTGCCTGCTGAAACAAGTACATGAACAAGAGGTAAGGGTTGAAATCATTCGCAATCAGAAACAAAGAAGGTGTTGAGTTTGTTACCTTGGAGCAGTGCGAGCAGTGACTACGGATGTTGACCCTTTGGCCCGCTGAAACAAGTACAAGAACAAGAGATAAAGGTTGAGATCATTAGCAATCAGAAGCAATTTCATCTATTAAGTTCAATGCAGTACATGAACGATCACACCCAATCCATCATCACCCAAGCATGCAACAAAAATATGGAAAGCCAAAGAACATGGGTAGGCAATATAATAAATTCATCATTTAATTTCTACAAACCTCAAATAAGTTGACTTGGAACAATCTCTTGCAATAGGGAACAGAAGATCCACAATCACCCAAGCATGCAACAACAATATTCAAAGGCAAAGAGCATGGGGAAGCAGTCCAATAATTTCATCTACAAATTTCTACAAACCTCAAATAAAATGACTTGAACAAATTCTTGCGATAGGGTGCAGTAGATCCACAATCACCCAAGCATGCAACAACAATATTCAAAGGCAAAGAGCATGGGAAGCAGTCCAACAATTTCATCTACAATTTCTACAAACCTCAAATAAAATGACTTCTAACAAACTCTTGCGATAGAGTGCGGTAGATCACAATCACCCAAACATGAAAGAATATTATAGAAAGCCAAAGAGCATGGGAAGCAATCTAATTGAATCGATCAATATAAGGAGGAGACGTGAATAGGGCCGGGAAGAAGGTGTTGAATGCCGTCTCGATTTAGCGACCTTGCGCCTTGACACGATGTTCTGCATGCAGATCTGCGGCCGCCGGTGAGCCTCGGGGGAGCGGGCAATGAGTTTGAACCATCTTGCAGCTTCAAGGACGTTAAAGGAAGGCCGCCGTCAGAAGAGGAAGGTCAGCCGTCAGAGTGAGGAAGCCGTCGTCGGTAGCTAGGCCTTCGCTGCTTCGCCTCGCAGATCTAGGTCTCTTTGGCCGAGGAGAAGATCCCCGATTTTGGAAAATTACCAGGGGAATTGGGAGACCTAGTTTCTTTTGTTTTATATATATAAACGAGGAGGACCAAGGAGGAGCAGGAATTCAAATTTCAAGTCCCGCCTTTGTGGTCCAGAGTGGGAAACGAAAGACTTTAGATCATGGACCCAAACGCTGCTGACCCAAAACGAAAGACCGCTTTGGGTGTCGACCCAAACGTCGCGACCTTACGCAGAGAGGCAAGTTGTTGACTGGTTGTCCGTGCCACCATGGATCATGGAATGGACAAACACACAGGACTATACTCTACTTCATATTCACGTTAGATGATGATCCGATTTTCGCATTACAAATGTACTCACAACAAAATAATGTACCGCTTTCAACTGTTTATTACATGACTACAAACACTTAAATAAAACATTAAAACTACAGGGACGTTGGTACAACCCTTGGTAATCTTCTATGGAGATTGTGCATAAACTCGGGATGATCAGTGCATACAACCGCCCAATCATATGTGAGTATTCCGTGAGGAAAGATTCGCTCTAAGAGAGACATACACTTGTCCTACAATTGTGTGCTTAGCCGAATTGCCCATCGAGAAATGAAGTCAGTTCCTCGCTTGCCATGTCCCACATCTTTGACGCATAGTCCTTCAACCTTCGACTTGGTACATGTCGGATCGAGAGTAAATAAGGCCTGCATTGGTAGGAGTGTCCCATAAATCGCCTCCTCCGGAGTGATCCTTCACTAGCATATTTGATCGTGACCGAGACGCCATCGTGGTGTGTGTCAATAATTGTAACAGCTTTAGCTAGACTCCACTCCTTGGTCAGAGCATTACCTCCATCACACAAGATACTTTCGCCACATTGGCATGTATCACTCAGATCACCCCATTTCGCACCTCACGTGGAACACAACTTCCACAGGGGCTTGGGCTACAACGCTTTGGCATATGCTTCTTTGCACTGATGGAGGAGGAACTTCAATGGAGTCGTCCTCCAGTACTGAAACAACAGATGATATGTGTATGCGATCTTCACCGGATGTCACGCTACTGAATGTCATGATGCTCCACCAGACATTCAAATCCTCTTGCTTGTAGATCCCGATTCATGAACCAAACTTCTTTTGTAGCTTGAACTCGAAACATATCATCTTCATCGTTTGGGTCTCCACCATCGCACGCGCAACAATACTGCACCTACGTGGAAGCGATCACAGTTTGACAAACAATAACATAATGCGACCGTATCGCCATGTGTGAGTGTGTGTCTTCATAGCAGCAATGAGACACGTACCATTTGGGATTTGTGCAGAGGAACGAGGACGACGGCATAATGTCGTCTCGGAACATCCATCCACCGATGATCATTCATACAGCGGATAGCAGTAGTTTCCATTGACGGCCTCCCACCATGAACGTATCGGATTCCTTGAAGTTGCCCGTGGTTCCTTCGCTTCACGCCGCCTCGGCTTGAGACCGAGAAGTCAACTTGCATGGAAGGAATCATTTTAGCGTCTAAAGCCATTAACACAAATGGCCTGCATTGATCGTCTCATGCCTAAAGTGTCTCTTATTATAGTGGGAGTGAATGTGTCGTTCTGAAACGTCCGTTCGTGGACATCAGTTACCACCCGGAATGGACGCGTCCCTTCAGAGCGGGTGTGGCCACGTTCGGGTCATGAAATTCCTGGTTCTAGTCCTTAAGTGTGATTCACAATGATCGACATGTCCGTTCGGAGGGTGTGTGTGCACACAAGTTTGTCGGTTAACGCCTGCCGGTGCTTAACTGCAATTCTCAATGATCGACACGTGGATCAACTTGTGAGAGCGTGTCATTCCCAAACACCCATTCGAGATGCCCTTCTGTGCTTATATGCATGTTAATTAATATTACACACACACAAAAAAACATATATTGCTATTCCAATTCCAGTTTATTCCGTTTTGGTCTTGTCAAACAAGTTCATCACGTTTCTCGGCTCAAGGCCTGCGGAATCATCAAGTGCGAATCGGACCATTCGTAGACCTTTACATCAAGTCTCACACGTGCACGATCGAGGAGGACTTGTCAAGTCATCTCCACCGCGTTGTCGCAACGCAAGGACATCCGGTCCATCTAATTACAGTGCCCAATCTTGTTCTCCAGATGCAATTGACACCTAAACCATTACATAAATAAATGGTAGAGAGTTGTCTCGTTGTTGATGCGGCATGGTGGCCAGATGAGAGGCCATTAGATGCACGGTGATGTGGCGTGATTTGTCCGCAGGACTTTCTTGTTCTCTGAGAGGAAAGTCCGAAGTAAACACATACCTAGACACGTCGGGCTCATCCCGTGATACCCATCGTCCACACATGTAATCGATGCACGCCACTGAAGATTATGACCTAGATAGATTCCTATCACGCGTAAGCCTGACTATATTCCGAGCATCTCACGTTTTCCTTAGTAACTTTGGTAATGCTACACCGAGCTCACGTGACCGTAGTCCTCGATAAATAGGCGAGTGCAAGAGGTGTTCTTGAAAGGCAAGGCCAACACTCATCGGTTCCCCGTCTTGCATTTCTCTACTTCAGTGGGATACAAGGGTGAGATAATTTTATTGGCTAATCTTGTTTACTTTATGTATGCATGGTTTCGAGACGGTCACATTGTTAGCTTATGTAGGTTTGTTCTTCGCTTTGTGTATGCAAGACGTGGGGAATGGCCGGGCAAGGAAGGGACGGAGCATGGAACTTCGCAATAGCACCTCACCACCACGCCCCAATGGCACCTCCACTTCCGCCGGGTATCGCACCTCCACTTCCGGTATCGGCACCTCAGCAGCACCCGGCCCCAATGGCACCTCCACTTCCGCTGGTATCGGCACCTCATCGGCACCTCAAAGAACACCCGGGGTGATGCCACCTCCTCATTACCGGCAACGGCAGCTCAGATCACCGAACCTCATGGCACCACCTTTTCGCCCATGTGCCGCCGCCCGCCGCTGTTCGCGTTGAAATGCCACCCCGGCCAGTGCTCATTGAACAAGATGAAACGCATGACCTGAAATGGTCTGTGTTGCTTTGGCTTCAGCAGGGCGGGTTCGCCCGTGTTTATCACGAAGCAATGTGGGTGTGCCCTTTTTGCCATAGGGGTCACAGGCAATGGACCATTCGTGACCTGCATACGCGCATAACATCACCGTTTCGCCTGCCTGCATTTGGGAAACAAGGGCGAGGCATCATGCTTTGGAGTATCTGATCCAGGAGCCACGTTTTGATGCACTCCGTCGTGAGCGGATTTCCATGAGCCCGTGATGGTAGTAGTATGTGGTGATGGTAGTAGTATGAGCCGTGATGGTAGATGCTAGTGAGTCGTGATGGTAGATGCTAGTAGTATGTCGTTCAGAGTATGCCGCTGTAGTTCCAACTATGGTGGATCGATCCATCCTCATGTGTAATCAATGCGTATGCATGCATTTGTGTTGTTTGTATTTGGATTGTGTTGTTTCTAATAAAATGGTAATGTGTGTGTACTCCTCGGTATAAATTCGTATACAGAAAGTCCATTCCATTAATTTCTTAAATACGGATGAACACGGACGAAAGTCCGGTTTGTAGTTTTCGATCGGACCGATTAAATCCATCGCTACGCAATGAGAAAACCAACATCTTACAAGGAAAAGCGAGTAGTAGTATTCAATCAGACCAGACTTCTACTTCTACTTCTTCTACTCCTACTTCTACTAGTAGGAGTTACCACTAATCCACTAATCAAGGCGCCGCTTCTTTGTCGATGGTGCACCGCCAGACGAGGATGTCGCCTGCACACGCCTGCCGTGGAAGATGGTGGCAGACCTCTAGGGCGCCACCCGCGGATGAGGCTGTCCCTCCAATGCCGCTGCCAGAGGATGATGTCGCCGCTCCATGGCGGCCGGTCACGGCCTTGGCGCCGCTCCATGGCGGATGATGATGGCCGGGTCGATGATGGCCTCGCCGGCGAGGATGGCGAGAGATCAATCACCGCCGACCGATGAGGATCGAGAGGATGACGGCGCTTGAGACGTTTCGGCTAGTGGCGGTGCTTCCGCACCCCTGACCCCTGGCACCTCTTGCTGACTTGCGAGGGGTGCGATGTTTCAGAGGCACATGATCTTGGATTTCATTTTGTTCCACAAACTCGAATCATCGAGGATGTGTCAACCACCACCCGAATGGGCCTCCGCCTGCCTCCTCTTCATCGGACCACCGGAGATCCTCCCTTTCATCAAGAGGAGGAGGATGTGGCTTGCGCCGCACCTCTAGGAGACAATGGCTCCATGAGGAGAGGAAGAGAGCGCCTTGTCTTGAGGATGGGGTTTTTTTGTTGGTTGCAAGAGTTGAGAGAGGAAGAGGGCGCTGTACGAGAATGGAGTTTTTTGTTGGTTGCAAGAGTGAGGAGAGGAGGAGGGCGCCGGGAGGAAGGGGATATTTATGGCGGAGGGAGGAACCCATTCAGCCATTATTGAAAAAACTGCGCTCAAAAGATTAGAGTAGTTGTGGGATCCGCTCTTCAAACTAATTCAATTTTGACCAAATTTACACTTATACCTTCATATAAACTTATCGGGAAGTGAGAATTGCATTCTTTTGTGGATGGAGGGAGGACGTTCTGAGGAAGGGGGAAAGACCGTTCAGCGGAATGTTAATGGACCGAAGGAAATAATTGTAGTCCAGAAGGTCCTTTTAGCAATACATCAGTATACCGGACCTTCTGGACTACCTTTTCCACTCATTTGTCTTTGTTGGAGCTGTAACTCCTCCATTGTTCTCCCACAACCTTGTTCTTTGGCTATCCTGTCAATGATGCCTCGTCCCTGGGCAAATCTTATTCATGACATTGTTGTGAGCGTCGCCAATAAGATCAGTGATGCAATAGATTTCATCTTGTTCAAAGCTATTTGCAAGGGTTGGAACTGTGCTCGTTCAGGTGAGGCACGCCTGTTTGACCCTTGAATTCTGAAATCTGAATTTATCGGTGAATCTGGAGTAGTGACATTCGCATCCGTCACTGATATGCGGCTTTCTGAGGTCTCCTTTCCTGCATTGGCTGGGAAAAGGACTAGATTGATTAGTTGCGGCAGATCTGGAAGCCTAGTCACATTAGATTGCAGAGATTGGTGCAACGCGCTCATGCTGAATCCTTTGTCTCCTCGGAAGCACATTCGCCTTCCTCGACTTCCGAAATGGAGCCAAATGGCTACTCTCCAAGCTTGTATCTTGTGCCTTGAAACAAAGAATCGGTGCAGAGTCATTTGTCGTGATTACTTTCTTTGGCCAGGAGAAATCTTTTGCAGCTGGGTCATTGCCCGCTTTCCATGTGGCATTTGGGTAGCCAATCCGATCGGACTACACTTCCTTCTAAGATTTCTAGTGCAGTTCTTCCGAACACATGCGATCTACTTGGGGCAAGATCTTCCGACCTCCCCATCCTGTTGGACTTCGGTTGTCATGGGTTATTAGCATGGGCAACTCTTCTCTACTCGAAGGTGAAGACCGATTCTTCTTTGTTGTTCTGGAGGAGAAAGAAGCTGAGGTGGTAGAATTAACTTTGCATTCATTCGTGGGGGACATTTGGGAGCCTATTCCCTGGGAGAGAGGTCCTGAGTTCCGGAATAAGATCATCTTGTTTGGTCCTGGCAAGTGCATTGTTACAGAAGAGCATGCCATTTCTGGTTTGGATGACCTGAGGGCAAATCACATTTACTTCCTACGAACTTATCATCACGATGAAAAGAATGAGTATCGGATCTACCAGCAGGGAATAGGTATTGTTCCAGACGTCAACATTACTCCGGTGATCCGCATTAAGCAGGTTCGTGGGGACTGGATTTGGTCGCGAGGAACATGGCTGTTGCCTAGCTATCCGTAATGAGAAACTTTGATTGTGTACCACCTGTAACACAGTTCAATGTACAAATATCTATATTATTATCCTTCATCAATTATTCCGCGCATATGTATGAGTTTCTACCACAATCACTGTAGGGAACAAGCAGTTACACATTCGATAATCAGGAAGGTCCTTCCTGCAAAGCATCAACAGAGCGGACAAGTATCAAACATCATGGCATCTCACAGCTACTCATCACCACAAAGTTCACACCACCAACAAGTAGCAAATACCAAAATACAAGCATGATTAGCACCTCTAAACCGTCTACCTAGCAATAACACCACGAATCACATTATGCCTCATTGTTGTCCTTGAGTGACCTCTTAATTCCTCTCACCTTCTTCACCACAAGTGTTGCAGAATGAGGCTGCTTGACGCCTCTTGAATATCCTTAGCCTTTGCACATTCTTCCTTCCACATCCTTGCCTCGCTTTCAGCTTTTAGGTACATGTTGGCTTCACCCTTTTCTGTAGGAGACAACAGAGTATCGTTTCTCATTTTCTTTCTCATCTCAAACAGGTTATGGGTTACCTCCTGTAGTATCGTGTTATGCAGCTCAACCGCTTTGACATTGGCCTCCTCCTTAGCAGCTATACATGCTTCTTTCCACGACCTTGCTTCCTTTTTTTTCCTTCATTTCCATCAGTTTCTCTAGAACTTTTAGAGTCCTAATATCCCATTCGGATCTATCCACCTAAGCAGCGCACTTCATGCCATCAGTCTGACACCGATTTCATTCATATAATTAGCGATTGACCACACTAACATCAAACACGGAAGCAACATTTATTAGAAGTGATACGGTTATCGTTTACCTCACGAAAGCATACATATCGACGCTAGGGTTGGCGCTGTCGATCATACCTCGGATGGACGGGCAATCCGTCCTGCACTTGTTTTCATTAGGATCCATAACGATAACTTCACGAGGACCGGCCGCGATCGGCGAGCTTCGAATCTACTCCAAACACCTTTAAAATACATGAATATAGTCTGTTAACCCAGATCCCCAAATCCAGAATTCCCCTTAACTAGTATGACAGATCAAAGTAGCATGGCTAAGCAGGAGGACCCACCGACGAGCGAGTCCCGCTTCTCCGTTCGCCGCTAGGGGCCACTACGATTCGCCATTCCGCCACGGGCAACAGCAGATCTAAGCACCGGCTTAGCTCTAGTCTTTGCCACAAGGAAAAGGAGCGTGGTGCCAGCGAGTCTCTTGTAGAGTTGCAGTAGTGTACGCCACGTCATCAAGAGAAATGAGATATATACACTTATCGCGGAAAACTTTTTGGTCAGTGCTTTTCTCCCGCCAACTTACCAGAACCGCTCCGTGCTATTGTTGGGGCAGACATGTCGAGTTTCCGGCGGCCGGACACGTGGAATAGTCGGCACATGGAAACAAGCAGTTACACAATTGTTTCTCAGGAAGGTCCTTCCTGCAAACCATCAAAAGGACGGACGATCCGATTCTGGATCAATCCAAACAAACAGCATCTTAGCTTTTCTTCCGTTTTTACCACTAGGAAGGTCCTTGTTGCGAAACATCAACAAGCCGAAGTTTCTTCAATCAAAACTTCCCCCTTCTCTATCTATTATCACCATACCTCCATTGTTCTTCCTCTACCTCCATTGCAACGCGTATGAATACCTGAGGACCGGTGGATGGTCGCTCCTTGGTGTGATGAGTGATTGACAACGTGATGTGGACTGACTCTTGGCCGAGTATTACAGGTGCAAGTTGCGGCTCGACTCGTGTTGGTGCAGGTGAAGAGACGGCGCGAAAGATCTTAGCCTTGCGGGGCCTCCGAGGAGTGGAGGGACAAGTAGGCTCGGCTCGATGGACCCGGTGGCGGACGGGGTCAAGTGTCAAGCAAGCATGGTGGCAAGAAAAGCAAGATGAAGTTGTCGTAGGTAGTAGGGTAGCGGCTCACGAGCACGCGGGTTTGCGGTTCACCACAAAACCGTCGGGTTACTTGGTTGAGCCACAAAACCAAGATCGGAGGCTCGGCGGGCGGAGACGGGATCCGGTCGCGCTGAGAAGCTTCGATGCCAGAGGACACGCAGCGGGATCGAAGGGCTTGCGTCGGGAGGACGAGGACTACGGCAAAGGCGTGGCCGTCTGATGAAGAGGAGTGCGACTTGACCACATTACCCCTGAGGGGATTGTATCTTTGTTTTAAGTGCTAGGGGAAGCTTGGTCATTTGCCCAACCCAGAGGGACTCATATATATAGCTCTAGGGTTTCTGGGCAAACCATCCTTCCGGACTGTTCTCATTTCCCTGCTCCATAGGTTTACATTTTCTTCACCGTTTTGTAGAGAATCTGACCTCCGAGTGTATGGAAGCTTTCATGGTTGCGTTGATTTCCTTCTTGTAGCTCGTGTGATTTTTGTGTCTTTTTCGGGCTATTTTCGTTGGATTTTCGTGCGCAGCTTGTTCCTTCAATTCTGAGATGTTTGGGTTCGGATTTTCTTGGGGGAATCATGGATAGATGTCTTGTGCATCTTTGTGCTTGATCTTGACCTCTCCAATCTGGATTTGGCCTCCGATTGAAGGATTTCGGTTGAAACCCTAGCTTTTTGGTAGAGCTCGATTGCGATTCGATTCCCGGCGATTTAGTTCCTTTGAGGTCTCAAGTTTTGGGATATAGCATCCCCTAGGGACGCTTCACATCTCCCCCAAATCTTGTCTCAAGAGCTTAAGCCGTTTGGGAGATCCATGGATAGGTGGAAGGGCGTCACGTTCTTGTTCTCGGCCCACATTCCCGCTGTCAGACTGGCGGACGTCACCGGTAGGCGGACAGATCGTGTGGACCGTGTTCGTCCCGCCTGTCGCTTGTTCGCGGCTGGTTGTGGATCTGTTGAGTCAAGAGTTTTTGGTTGGGAGAGGTTTGCGGACCGTCCCGTGCAGCGGGACCGTATCGGCAGACGAGTTACCCGGACCGTCAGGGTAGGAACGGACCGTCCGAATTTTGAGGGTGCATCTTGGTTGTTCGGGGCACCTTTGCGATCTGTCCGTCGTGGTCCCGTGACCGCCCGCCCGTCACTCTCGGACCGTCCCGAGACCAGATTGCCTAAGTCCTTTGCTTCTTGAGTTGCGCTTCTGTGTTGCTTTGAGTTGGGGTTTGTTCCTATGGTTGGTAGGTCCGTTGTGACTACACGACCTTGGCAAACTCATGTGGGAATTCTCGGTTGTGAATTTTTATCGGCTCCCATTCACTCCCCCCTCTCTGGTCGCCTAATCGGTCCTTCAATTGGTATCTAACCAGTCTAAGATCCAAAGATGGCGTACCAGGAACGGGGTTCGGGTCCTCCACACTTTGATGGTAAGAATTACCAAATGTGGCAAAGGCGGATGGCTGTTTTCCTCCGCGGCAAGGGTCAGATCCTTTGGGACGTTACGGTGAACACAACTTATGTTCATCCGATTAACTTCCTAGCTCCAGGATCGAGGGATATGTTCGATGCCAACAACAAGGCGGTCGACTACTTGTTCCGTGCTCTGTGTCAATCCGAATTCGATCGGGTTCAGACAGAGGACTTGGCTTGTAGGATTTGGGAGCTGTTGAAGAATACTCATGCTGGAAATGCTCAAGTTCAGGCTCGGTTGTTCGCGACCTACCGGAGAGAGTACGAGAACTTCACTCATCTCCCCGGTGAGTCCATTGATAGCATGTTCCAGCGGTTCACCGTGATTGTGAACAACATGAGGGCTAATGTGGTTGTGCTCCCGTACGATGATCATGATGACGGTGAAGCTCCCCGACTCTCCTCGGATCGTACCATGTGGAGTGAGAAGGTTGAGGCCATTCTTGGGTCAGAGAAGTATGAGACCCTCACGGTGGACGAGCTGTTCTCCAAGCTCAAGTCGTCCGAGGTGGACTGTGGGGTGCGAGCAAGGATCGAGAACCCGACTGACCCTCATAGTCTGGCTCTCGTTTCTGGACCAAGGACTAATGCTAACATGTCTTCGAGATAGTTCTCTTTGTCTTGTATTGTGTCCATGCCAGATGAGGAGTTTGACGTGCTGGGCGAGGAAGATCTCGCATTGCTGAGTAGGCGGTTCGAGCGTATGTACACGAACCGGAAGAACGCTCGGAGGAGCTTGGGCATGTGCTACTGGTGCGAGAAGCACAGGCACTTTATCGCTGAGTGCCCAGAAGCCATGGAGGTCAAGCCCGAGCACAAGCACCGTCCGAGGACCGACCACAAGCACCGCTCGAGGGACGACCACAAGGGCAAGAACAAGTCCGAGCGGACGCCGAGGTGGAGTGGTGGTCACAAGAAGGAGGAGCGCGTGATGGTTGCCGGAGCGAGCGACATCGACTCAAGCTCCTGCTACTCTTCATCGAGCTCAAGTGATGAAGATGAGAACCGGCACAAGGGCAAGCGGTTAAGTAAGAACATCAACGGCGCTGCGCCGCCCAAGGCTTTTATGCATGGCACATAGCTCCACAAGCAAGAAGAGCAACAAGGATGACTCGGACTCGGACTCCGAGGATGAGGTAAATAATGATCCATCCTTCTTGGTAGCGAAGAATGATAGGTTGAATGAATTGCTTGACAACCGTGATGATGTGCTTAGAAAGACCAACAAGGAGAAGAGGGAGTATAGGTCTTTGCTTGGAGAGGCTAAGGAGAAGGTGATTGAGCTAGAATCTTTGCTTGTTGATGCTAGGGCTCAAATAGATTCTCTTAAGTCTGCTCCTATTGTGACCAATGAACCGAATGCACCGATTGTTCTGCTTTCCTTGGTGATTTGGTATGTAAGGAAAAGTATGCCTCCAAGGTTGAGGAAGTAGATGTGCTTAGGGTTGAGCTAGATGAGATGAAATCTAGGCCCTCCTTGCTTGGTGCTTGCACTTCTTGTCCTATTTTGCATGAGAAATTAGATGAATCGGTTGCTTATGCTAGATCTCTAGAAGCTGCTTTGAAAGCTCCTATTGCCACATCATGCTCTACTTGTGAAATAAATGCTGTGAAGAATTTGGAGCTTGCACACTATATTGATCGCTTGCAGGATGAGAATGATGAGTTGAGGAAGATGATGGGTTGGTTGTCTGGTCATGAGCCTCAGCTCAGGATGATGATTGAGGCATACAAGCACTTGGGGCGGATAAGGTTGGTGAGGGAAGTGGTGAGAATGAGGGGAAGATCGGTGATATCCTAGAACCACCAAAAACCTACCACAAAAATGCCTATGCTCCTAAGCCAAATCCTCTTAGGAACCGACTAGACACAACCCCAGCTCCACCCGTGTTTCCTCCACACACAGACAACTTCCAGAAACCCATCAAGTTCAAGAGTGACTTGGGGAATGAGTTCTTTGGGAAGAAGGGAGAGAAACCGAAAGGAGTGAGGAAGCAGCCCAAAGAGAGCCCAAAACCAAAGCCAAAATCAAAACCCTTCCATTGTGAACATTGTGGGAGGGATGGGCACCTAGCGGAGTTTTGCTTCAGGAGGAAGCGTGAGGAGAGAGGTTTTCTAGGGAGATGGCAAACAAGGACAGGTACTACCCTTCTCGTGGTGTGCCTGATCCTAGGATGGTGCCAAGGGGCGAGGGTGTGGTGCGTACCATTTACCCTTGGGAGAGGCATTAGTTTGTGCCTCGAGGAGAGCCACCACATAGAGAAGGTGGCGGGCGTGTTGGGTTTGGGCGTGGTGAGTTTGCTGGACGTTCCTTCGCTCGTGGCCAATACGAGTATGGGGGGAACGATCGCAGCTTTAGGTCTCAGAGGAGCTGCGGGCCACGGTCTCCACCTCGTGGTACGCGTAGTCCTCCAAGGGGACGTGTGGGTGTTCCACCTAGGAAAGACAGGATGGATTTTGCTAACCCCACTTTTGAGCAAATGGCACGGCACTAGTTTGATTCATTTTGTACTAACCCTAGTGCTGAGTCGTTTGCTCACTCTGGCTCTCATTTTTGATTTGCAGGTGGGAGGCTTGGAGGGCTTTTGGTTGATCGACTCCGGTTGCTCTCGACACATGACCGGAGATCGAAGGCGGTTCTCCAGCCTCACCCTGGTGATGACCAAAGAGTACATCACTTTTGGGGACAATGGGAAAGGTAGAGTGCTTTCAGTGGGCACGGTGAAGGTGAGCGAGTCTGTGACTCTTAGGCGTGTTGCTCTTGTCAAGTCTTTGGGGTTCAATCTTCTTTCAGTTTCCCAGCTTCTTGATGAGGGTTTTGAGGTCCGTTTCAAAATGGGCGCTTCTCGTGTTTTGGATTCTCGAGGTGATCTTGTGTGCACGATCATCCCCGAGTCGATTTCGAGCCGATTTTTCTTAGTGTGTCGGCTCTTCTCGTTGTTTGGTTGCTGGTGTTTTGGCGGAGCTTTGGAAATGGCATAGGAGACTAGGTCACTTGAGTTTTGACTTGTTGTCACGCTTGAGTGGGCTAGGTTTGGTCCGAGGATTGCCTAAGTTGAAATACCAAAAGGACTTGGTATGTGCTCCGTGTAGGCATGGTAAGATGGTCACCGCCTCTCACCCACCTCTGACATCCGTTATGACAGAGAGGCCATGTGAGCAGTTCCATATGGACTTGGTTGGTCCAGCTCGTGTGTGCTCAGCGGGTGGGAAATGGTACGTCCTGGTGATAGTGGACGACTATTCTCGTTATGCTTGGATCTTCTTTTTTGCTGACAAAGGGGAGACGTTTGGTTTTGTGTGGGATCTAATTTTGAGGCTGAAGAATAAGAGGAATGGAGATGCCATTCGATCTATCCGTAGCGACAATGGCTCTGAATTTAAAAACTCTCGTTTTGAAACCTTTTGTCGTGATTTGGGTCTCGAACATCAATTCTCTTCTCCCTATGTGGCCTGTCAGAATGGTGTGGTTGACAGGAAAAATCATTCCCTTCGTGAGATGGCTCGGACGATGCTCGATAAGCATAGGACTCTGAGGAGATATTGGGATGAGGTGGTGAATACCGCGTGCCATGTTGGGAACCGGATTTTTCTTCGGGTCTTCTTGAACAAGACGTGCTATGAGCTCATGCACGGGCGAGCACCTAGAGTGAGCCATTTCAGAGCTTTTGGTTGTCGGTGCTTTATTCTCAAGAAGGGTAGGCATGATAAGTTTGAGTCGAGGTCTTCCGATGGGATCTTTTTGGGTTATGCGAGTCATTCTCGAGCATTCCGTGTGCTCAACCTTGATACTAACCTAGTCATGGAAACTTGCGAGTTTACCTTCGACGAGACCTAGCCATATAGTTCGTCTGTCTTTGAGTGTGCAGGTGACAACGAGATTGGCAAGAAGATTTTTGAGGACGAGGAGGATGATGGTGATGATTGTGAAGCTCCAGCCGAGTATGTACCCTCTACTTCCACTACGACGACTACGGTGCAGGATGGTCCAGCCCCTACACCGACTACAATCCAGCATGATCAAGTGGAAGCTGCAGCTGAGGGGGAGGTTGTCTCCAGGCGAGAGGCATCGAGGCGCATTCAGTTGATCATCCACCCTCAAGAATCATCGGCGACATCAATAAACGTACGACACGGTCAAGGTCCAGGAATGTTTCTCACTTTGCTCATTCGGCTTTTGTTGGTACCTTTGAGTCGAAAGACATTGGACACGCCCTCTTTGATCCTAATTGGGTGAACACAATGCATGAGGAGTTAGAGAACTTTGAAACCAAGTTTGGGAGTTGGTAGAGCCACCACCACATTGCAAACCTATCGGGACAAAATGGGTGTGAAAGAACAAAGAGGGTGAGAATGGTGAAGTGGTGAGAAACAAATCGAGGTTAGTTGCTCAGGGTTATAGTCAGAAGGAGGAGATAGACTATGAGGAGACATTTGCTCCTGTAGCCTGTTTGGAGGCGATTAGGATCCTTCTAGCCTTTTCCGTGGCTAAAGGGTTCAAATTGTACCAAATGGATGTGAAGAGTGCCTTCTTAAATGGGTTTTAGAAGAAGAGGTTTATGTGAAGCAACCAAGGGCTTTGAGAGTCTTGAGTTTCCCTTAGGGTGTATAGGTTGAGGAAGGCGTTGTATGGGCTGAAACAAGCTCCTCGTGGTTGGTATGGCCGTTTGAGGGGGTTCTTGTTCAGCAAGGGGTTTGAGATGGGCAAGGTTGATAAGACTCTTTTTCTCCTCAGGCAGGGCGATGATATCCTAATTGTTCAGGTGTACATGGATGATATTATCTTTGGCGGCTCGTCTCACTCTTTGATTGCGAGGTTTGCGAGGACATGAGCAAGAATTCGAGATGTCTATGATGGGAGAATTGCAGTTTTTCTCGGCTTGAGATCAAGCGGTCGAAGGAGGGAACCTTTGTGCATCAAGCCAAGTACGAAGGACATCCTCAGAAGTTCAAGATGGATGACTCGAAGCCCGACAGATGAGTACGACTACGTTGGATGCGGACGAGGACGGAGAGCCGTGGACGGAAGAATCTGGGAGCATGATCGGCTCCCTCTTGTACTTGAGGCGGCGTGGCGGACATTCGATTTTGTGTGTCTATGCGCTCGTTTCAAGCGTCGCCGAGGACTTCACATCGGCGGGCCGTCAGCGGATCTTCGGTATCTTGATACACTCGAGCTTCGGTCTTTGGTACTCGGCGTCCTCTTCTCTTTTGCTTCTTGGGTTTTTGGATGCCGACTTTGCGGGGTGTCGAGTTGATAGGAAGTCAACTTCGGGGACGTGCCAGTTTTTGGGATCTTCGCTTATTTCTTGGTCCTCTCGCAAACAATCTAGTGTAGCTCAGTCTACCACAGAAGCCGAGTATGTTGCTGCTGCTAGTTGTTGCTCACAGCTGCTTTGGATCACATACACTTTGAGTGACTTTGGTGAGGAGTGTTCCCATGTACCTCTCATGTGTGATAGCACGAGTGCCATCAGTGTCGCCAAAAACCCCGTGCTCCACTCTAGAACCAAACACATAGAAGTGAGGTACCACTTCCTGAGAGACAATGTTGAGAAGGGAAACATAGACCTTATCCATGTGCCAACCGAAAAGCAGCTCGCCGATATCCTAACAAAGCCTTTGGACCAAGCTACATTTGCCCGGTTGCGAGGAGAGCTTGGAGTGTTTTTTTTTCCTTTTTGAGCATTGGTTGGGGGTTTGATGTACATACTCATGTTGCATTTTCATTTATGTATCATATCATGCTTGCATCTTTGTATCATAGACTGCATGTGTATCATATGCATTAGGAATGTGCTTCTCCTATATACTTGGATCACCATGATATGCTGGATATGAGATTATGACCTTGCTAGTGGTGCTCATATGATGTATAGCGATGCTCTTGGTAGCTTTGGGATGTATATGCTTGTGGATGGTTTACTTTTGTAAAAATGCTATATATGATCCTCTCTTATGAGTTGAATGCCTTTCATATTAAATTTGTGCACTAATGGCTATACCTTGCTTAATTTGTGCTTGGAACCAGGCTCTTTTGATTTGGGATCAAAGACCCATTTATCATCATGGATGTTTAGCCTACATGCTACCTTGTGGAGAAGCCTAAGCTTCTTTTTGCCGCAAAGGCTCTTCATGTACCATGCTTAATTTGTAAATCTCGAAATTGGTATATGGAATGCTTGTGCTTGAAAAATGTGCTTCCATGTCATTTATGTTTTAAATTCCTTATCTTGGGTGCTAAACCGTTGCATGATGTTCACCGTTGAGAAGTCTCACATTTAGAAGTGGACACATGGGTCGGTGGCTTTGACATGACATGAGATAGCTTGTAGGTGTTTGTGATGATCTTGTGATGAGAATTTGTGACCTTGCATGAAGTTTGTGAGTTATATGTTGTTTGTGCTCATTTTGATCATGTTTAGGTCCTATGCTCATGAGAGGGAAATCTTTGTGAAAATTGCTTCATTTTGATCATGGTTATGTCACATGCTTATATGTCCCTATCTATCTTGTTGGCGATGCTTGTACTAAATTTGTGGCTATCTTGCTTGTCTATGTCTCAATTTTAGCATGTTGTAGTGCTCTTTGTTTATTTGAGAAGCACATGCTTGCATTTGTAGACTTGATTCATGCATTACCAACAAGGAGGAGGAATAGTACCCAATTCTTGCTTTGGGGAGAAAGTTGCATCCAGGGGGAGTTTTGCATCAAGTGGGAGAAAAATTGGGAGAAATGCATTTGTTCAGGGGGAGCTTGCATTCATGTGCTTTGGAGCTCTTTGCGCCTGATTTTAGTTGTGCACTTTTGCCGATGGTGTCGAGCCCTTTTGACTCACCTTGAGGAGTCGGCAATTTTGGAGCATTTTATCTCGGTTGTGTCGAGCCGTTGCCCTTGTCTTAGGGGACCGAGATTTTTTCTCTCAAGTGATATTGTTTTGGCTTTTGTTTGGTTTTTGATCACTTGTTTGAGTTTTTCATTCGTTTCTTTTCTTTTCTCTTTTCTGAATTGGTTACTATGTGTGTGTTGTTGTGCACTCATCAAGGGAGATTGAGGACCGGGCGTCCGAGGACCATGGATGGTGGATGGTCGCTTGGTGTGATGAGTGATTGACAATGTGGTGTGGGGACTCTTGGCCGAGTATTGCAGGTGCAGGTTGCGGCTCGACTCGTGTTGGTGCAGGTGAAGAGCGGGCGCGAAAGGTCTTAGCCTTGCGGGGCCTCCGAGGAGTGGAGAGACAAGTAGGCTCGGCTCGATGGACCCGGTGGCGGACGGGGTCAAGTCACGGGCCGCATGGTGGCAAGAAAAGCAAGACGAAGTCGTCGGATCGAGTTCTGCCGCGGGGTTTCGCGATTCACCACAAAACCGTCGGGTTACTTGGTTGAGCCACAAAACCAAGACCGGAGGCTCGGCGGGCGGAGACGGGATCCGGGCGTGTTGAAAAGCTTCGATGCTAGAGGACACGCGGCGGGATCGCAGGGTTTGCATCGGGAGGACGAGGACTGTGACAAAGGCGTGGCCAACTGATGAAGAGGAGTGCTACTTGACCACATTGCCCCTGAGGGTATTGTATCTTAGTTTTAAGTGCTAGGGGTAGCTTGGTCATTTGCCGAACCCAAAGGGACTCATATATATAGCTCTAGGGTTTCTGGGCAAACCAGCCTTCCTGACTGCTTCTCATTTCCCTGCTCCATCGGTTTAGATTTTCTTCACCGTTTTGTAGAGAATCTGACCTCCGAGTGTATGGAAACTTTCATGGTTGCGTCGATTTCCTTCTTGTAGCTCGTGTGATTTTCGTGTCTTTTTCGGGCTATTTTCATTGGATTTTCGTGCGCGGCTTGTTCCTCCAATTCTGAGATGTTTGGGTTCGGATTTTCTTGGGGAATCATGGATAGATGTCTTGTGCATCTTTATGCTTGATCTTGACCCCCCCAATCTCCGGATTTGGCCTCCGATTGAAGGATTTCGGTTGGAACCCTAGCTTTTTGGTAGAGCTCGATTGCGATTCGATTCCCGGCGATTTAGTTAGTTTGAGGTCTCAAGTTTTGGGATATAGCATCCCCTAGGGATGCTTCACATCTCCCCCAAATCTTGTCTCAAGAGCTTAAGCGTTTGGGAGATCCACGGACGGATAGGTGGAAGGGCGTTCGCGTTCTTGTTCTCGGCCTGCTGCTCCCGCGTCTGTTCGCACCTGGCGGACAGTCCGCCTGGTAGGCGCGGACAGTCCACGTGGACCAGTGTTCGTCCAGTTCGTCGCTTGTTCGTGCGCGTTCTTGGTTCGATCCGTTGAGTCAAGAGTTTTTGGATGGGAGAGGTTTGCGGATCGCAGTGGACCGTCTGCGTCTGATGCGAGTTACCCACGGACCGTCCGAGGGTAGGGTACGGACCGTCCGAATTTCGAGGGGTGCATACTGGTTGTTCGGGCACCTTTTGTGGACTGTCCGCCGTGGTCCCACGGACCGTCCGCCTGGCCCCTGCGGACCGTCCGCCCGGTCACCTCGGACTGTCCGCCCGGGACTTCGCAGATTGCCTAAGTCCTTTGCTTCTTGAGTTGCGCGTGTTGCTTTGAGTTGGGGTTTGTTCCTAGGGTTGGTAGGTCCGTTGTGACTACGCGACCTTGCCAAACTCGTGTGGGGATCATCAGTTGTGAATTTGGGGCATAGGCCGAGTTCATCCTTCGGGAAGAATTTTTATCGGCTCCCATTCACTCCCCCCCCTCTCTAGTCGCCTAATCGGTCCATCAATTCGAATGGTGAGTATGCTCGAAACGAATGAGTTTGGATCTTCTTCGGAGATCGTGCATAAATTCGGGATGATCAGTGCATACAACCGCCCAATCATATGTGAGTATTCCGTGAGGATAGATTCGCTCTAAGAGAGACATGCACTTGTCCTGCAATTGTGTGCAGTTAGCCTGAATTGCCCATCGTAGAAATGAAGTCACAGTTTCGTCGCTTGCCATGTCCCACATATTTGACGCATAGTGAAGCTTCAACCTTTCGACTTTGTACATGTCGGCGACCGAGAGTAAATAAGGCCAGGCATTGCGATTCACAATGATCGACACGTCTGCTCGGAGGGTGTGCACGCAAGTTCGTCGGTGCTAACGCGGTGCCAGGTCCTTAATCGCAATTCTCAATGACCTCCATTGCAATGCGTATGAATTCCGAATGGTGAGTATGCTCGAATCAATTTGGAATAGATTAAACCAAATCGGCATAATAAGATGACATCTCATAGTAACTCATCACCACAAAGTTCACACCACCAGTCCACCAACAAGTAGCAAACATCATACGATGATCCGGTAGCCAACACCAAAACACAATCATGATATAAGTTTCACAATAATCATCACTACTCATTCATAATCATAACTCCATCTCATGTTTGGCCTCCTGCAGCTGTTCCTTCACCTTCTGCACCTCCTACCGTGAATTTTTGGTCTTGCGGGACTCTCTTGCATTTCTTAAAGTTCTTTCAGAAGATCTGCATGTCTCATCTCAGGGCGAGGACTCTATAGGATCTCGAAAGAGATTGAAAACATCATAGAACAATTAGTAGAAAAAAAGAAACAGCTTCAGTACACACCTAAGGACAAGACAACTGAGGGCGGAGATCATTCTTCTTACCATATACATTGGAATAAATGCGTCAATGAATGGGTAGGATATTGAGTTTGTTTGGTCAGTCTTTTATTTTAAATTTTCAAGAAGTTCGTTGTCAGTTGGACTGAAACAGTGACAACGAACTTCTTGAACATTTAAAAGAAAAGACAGACCAAACAAACTCAATGTCCTACCCATTTATTGACGCTTTTATTCCAATGTCTATGGTAAGAAGAATAATCTCTGCCCTCAGTTTTCTTGTTCTTAGGTGTGTACTGAAGTTGTTTCTCTCTTTCAGCTAGTTGTTCTATCATGTTTTGGATCTCTTTGGAGATCCTAATAGAGTTCTCCCCCGAGACGAGGCATCCAGATCTTCTAAAATAACATTAAGATGTTCTTGTAGAACTAAACTCATCCTTGGAGAAAACTCATCTCGATCTGAAAAATAAACTCATCTCAGTCTATAAAAAAACCTGAATCCCTTGAACCCAATTGTATGAGTACAGTAAAACAACCACCACATGCCACAAAACCTGGTTGTTTTCTACCTATATAAACTCAGCAAGGGCATGGTTGTCCTAAATGAACCTATCGATCCATCGAACGATGTAAATTGGAAACTAACTGAATCTAACACCTGTGAATTGTGCAAATGCTAACAATCGTGGCAGAATCCAGATTTCCCTTCAACGGTCTGCAGCTCCGAAATAGTACCTTCAATCTACCAATTCATAAAACGATGGACCTATCAATCCTATCAATTGTGCACCTCCACAAAAATTCATAAAACGAGTGGCTTGAAGCACATCTAGAAGCTACTAAAATACAAAACCCTCAGTAAGGCGATGCAAATTGAAAACTAAGCGAATCTAACATGAATTGTCTATAGCCTATCAACTTCTAACACCTATCGAAGTGCAAATCTAGAGGTACGATAAAGAAATCTAAATCTACCAAATATGCTCATCAGTCCTCCAGATCCCCAAATCTAGATATCCCCAACCCTAGTAAGATAGGGAAAATATAGCGGCTCAAACCAGAGGAGGACAAACCTCGTCTTCTTTGTCTCATCCTCTTGTTCCGGGATGTGGCGGCGCAACCATCTTCCCTCACCGCTAGGATCCGCCATTCCTACCACGAACTATTGCAGATCTACGTAGCGGAAGTCAAAAGTCTTTATGAAGTCTGAGTGAAGTGTCTCGCCAGCCATTCGATACGTATTTATCAACTCAACTGAAACTTACATGTGAGACCTGGTCACAGTAAAGAATTCACATGAACTATTAGTAGAGTTTCCCATATACCTATCACAACCAACAAGTGGTGCGGTGGTAAACAAAGACAACCTTGTTCCTTCAGGTCCCTGGTTCGAACCCATGCCATGGCAACTTATTTTTGTAACATTTCATGACCTATGCTTACACGTGGGACCCTAGAACTATTTATGACGACTTGGAACACTCTATTTTCGAAAAAATGATTACATGTGGGACCCAACTGAATTTTATGACGACTTGGAACACTCTATTTTAAAATAATGCTTACATGTGGGACCAAAGTTGGTTTATGACGCCGCTGACATGGCTAAAATGCTTACATGTGGGACCCTGGAAAATTTTATGACAACTTGGAACACTCTATTTTCGAAAAATGCTTACATGTGGGACCCTACTAAATTTTATGACGACTTGGAACACTCTGTTTTTAAAATAATGCTTACATGTGGGACCGATGTTAGTTTATGACGTTTTTCGAGCTTATGGCGACAAAGAGCATGGAACAGAATGCCCGGCTACAGTACCAACTGTAATGACGAAAAAATTTTTGTCACTAAATTTGCTCGGAAGTGAAACATTATGACGAGATCAGCCAGGAACGTCATAAATCAATGACGCTAAAATGTGGTTGCGTCACTAGTCAACGATTTTCTTGTAGTGGAAGGAGGGCGAAGGGTGGGGTGGGCCGGCCAGCCCAGCCGGGCTCCATTCGCCGCCCCAGCCCACTTCGGGCTCCATTCGCTGCCCCCTTTGACCTAGACGACCCTCAGACTATTTATAGTCCTCGTGCGAAGAGCCACGCAGAATACCATTCGTTATTCGCCGCCGAGGAGCAAAGAAGAGAGGGACACCATTCCGGAGAGGAGAGGGTCGAGATAGTTGACTAGGGTTTCCCTAGCCGGCGTGGGAACCTTGCAAGGAAGACCACGTCAGAGTTCCAGGAGTTTGGATCAAGATCAAGGTAGGATCCCGGTGGTAATCTTGTCCATGTACCATTTATCTATGTTGAATTTGCAATATTGAATCCAATTCTTAGCGATCAAGTGCTTTCACTACGACTTTGTCTTCGTTTGGGTTTTCTTTCTCCCTGGTCTATTATCGAGATAGATCGCATAGGATGTTCTTGTAGCCATGGTGGCTAGAGGTGCATACCTGACCTACCAAGCGTTTTCATCTTGTTCTTCTTGAACTCACCCTAGGCTAACCCGCATGAATAGGGGAGCATCGTGACAGGACGAAGGTGTCGAAAGGCGGGCGTCTTCGGAGTTGGAATGGAAGCCATGATTTTAAGAGGCTTTTTATGAGATTCGATTTGCTATCTTCTTCTTTGGTTGGAACTTCAACAAGTGCTCGACCCAATCTCTCTAGATTGGTTTTACCTCTCCCCTCTCTCTCTCTTGATACCTCAGGTGTTTCATAGATTAGATGTGCTTTCTTGATAATTTCTTAGATTAGATGCAAAAGCAACCTCTTGAGATCAATGTTCTCGGCTTTATTTGATTGAATCTTGCATCGCACATTGTTCCACAGATTCGATACTTTGGGTTCACACTTAAAGGAAGAAGGGTCTCTTGACTGCGACGGGGATTCGTATTATGAATCCAAACAAACTTTGATATAACTATTAACCGTCAACAAGCCCCTTTTTCTAGCGTTGTTGCTGGGGAACAAACAATCAAGATCCGATCTAGTATCGCTTTCTTGTGAATATTTTCAGCTTTCTTTTGGTTTTTCTTTTTGCATCTACTAACTTTGATCATCCTCAAAAACCAATCTAATTTAGTTTTTGACTGACCCTTGTTTTCTTAGATTTATCTTTGTTCTTGTTTTTGTATATATATTGTTTATTGCTAACCCTAACAGGAGATGGACGGCTACCTCTCCAACAAACCCAAAAATTTTATGGATGATCCAGAAAAACTTTACAGGCAAAGGAGACGTGAAGCACAAGCTAAAAACAGGAAATTGTAGATCCAAAAGCGGAGGCCGAAGGATCGTCGGAATCTCCAAAGGAATCACCACCTTCATGCCCTAAGGAAGATCAACTTCAACCGCCACCGATGGGAGAACAACCGTTGCTAGAGCGCAAGATCGGGGAGCTATGCACCCCGGACATCATCGATCTACCTATCCTAAACCTCGCAGAGATCGGAAGGCCGTTCGAGATCAAGACCTCAACAATCCACATGGTGCAACATTCACCCTTCACCGGTAAAGAGGATCCCAACCTTCACCTCCAAGCGTTTATTTAACTATGCCAGACTTTCAACATGGATGGGGTGACTCAAAATCAAATGAGGGCGAGACTTTTTCCGTTCTCAATACTTGGAAAAGCTTTGCAATGGTTCTATACTCAACCGGCGGAGACAGTGCAAAATTGGGAGGCTTTGATGAGAGCTTTCATGAAGGAATATTACTCACCGGGTAAGACTCAAAGCTTGTGTAATAAGATTGCTACTTTTGCTCAATATCCTACGGAGACTATTTCGGATGCTTTTGAGCATTTCAATGAGTACACTCGGGCCGTGCCACATCATAAGTTCCCAAAGGAAGATCTTGTTCAAAAGTTCTATCGAGGACTTACTATGACGTCAAGGACAATTATTGATGCATCGGCGGGAGGATCTATCATCGAGCTCACACCAACTGAAGCTTTCACTTTATTCAAGAAGGTCGTGGATAATGATATATGGGCGTCATCCAGACGCTTACTTCTGGTTCAACCCATGAGGAATGTCAAACGAGTTTTGCAAGTGGAAAAGGAGGATCTTCTTGAAGGCAAGATTGACTCACTCATGAGGATGTTGGAGAAGATGAAGAGCCCGCAGCACTATTTCTGCTCATCTTCTTCTCATGGTGCCTGCTGGGTTTCTCTCATTCGATCCGCCACTGACAAGGTACCTCTTGCTCTAATAGCTCTATCGTCATGCCTGCACAGCACATCGTGTTTTTGATGTTTTTTACCTACAAGGAGCACTGACGCAGACTGCCGATTTGTTATTGGGACAGATACTTGCTTCGTTCACGATCAAGCACATATTGCAGCAGTTTGAAAATAATAGAATTCGTGCGAACTGATCCATTCATGTTATATTTCTCCTTCGGTTGCAAATTCTGTCATGACTCTTCTACAAGGGAAACTATTTATGTCTCCACTCCCAAGAGATTGAGGTTTGTAACTGACAACATAGAGAGGATACATGGGAGAGATAATAGAAGATAGTGCCATATTTATTTATTTATTTAACTCAAACCTATTCTATACGATATCAAATTCCATTCCATTCGCATTGTGATATTAAGAATTTATATGTATCCGAAATCTTGGGAGGATATAAATAAATGAAATCTGAGAGCCCAAGAATCTATATCAATCCTAGGGTATATATACACACTAGATAGATACTGGAAAGGCACAGACGGAGTACATTGCTGTTAGCTTCTTCTTCCCCGACCAATCAATCGAGATCGCCATGGCTGCTCCATTGAAGATGATAGACACTACAGCTGCTGCTATTTGCATTGCTCTTATCATGATCACATCTTTCACTCTCTCCTGCAGCGGAGAAGGTATACGCGTATATAATATATTTAATGATATGTGTTAGTGTGTTACAAGTGCTATAACATATAATCTTGAGAGACATGTGTTGTGTGTGCAGCCGAGTCGGTGTGCCATCCTGTGGGAGAACGATGCCAGGATGAGAGGGATAGGCTTGAGTGCAGATTCATGTGCGCCCGCGAGGCCAAGAAGCAAGGCTACAAGATTTTCGCCGGCAATTGCTACACGCATGTCACACCTCACGAGTGCTGCTGCACCTTTGCTTTCTCACCCCCGCCGGCGGCGCCCATGGAATAAATGACACCGGCGGCGATGGCGGCGGACGGCAGCGACAGGGTTGTTCTTGGCTTTTGCAGCTGGGCATCCATCAACTCGTGTGCCTCGCTGATGTAGCTATGTATCGGCTTTTTAGCCGTCTAGAATAGGAAAAGTTGGCATGTACTCCATCTCTATGTTCAAGATATAATTAAGGAGATACTTGGCCGCTTTTCATGTATATATGTTGGTTCGGTCAAACTAAAGGGCTCTGCTGTGAGTTGTGATGCTGCTGCAGCTCATTCCATTGTATAAATACTATAGATCAAAACTCTCTCTGCTTTCGGCAGCCAATAAATTTGACTATAAGAAAAAGAAAAGGCCCATAATAAATAAATAAATAAATAAATCACATCAGAACGCATATGGGGTTAAGGTAGTCGACTTGCTTTGTCATGCATGGAAGGTTAAGAAGTAGGTATCAGTGATAACAAGAGATTCTTGGGAGAGATTTTGTGACCGAGAAGTAATACTGTTTGGGATGAGAGTTCCACACCAGAACAAGCTTATTTGCACATTTAGATAGTATGTTTTAGATTATGTTCTGAACAAATAGTGGTGGCCATAAGAATTAAGGTTAAGTTTGCCTAATTCACTCCTCTCATTCTCTTAGACTACGAGCACTGATTCCTTTCACACACCACGTATCTTTCTCCTTTTAATTATGTTATGCAATTTGCTCAATAAGTTACTGGAAGACACTATCTCCATATAGTGTCAACCTTCTTTTGTGGTGATCCGTGAGAGTCATGCTAAAAACATTTCCGCTGTAAACTCTCTGAATTGGTGGTAACTTAACTTGAATTTATTTATGTAAGTGTTGGACTATGTTCTACTACTATTGGTTGTGATGTTTAATGTTGTGCTTGGTGAGGTGTGTATAAATCCTGGGCGACACATCTCAAAGACGACCGAAGTTATTCCTTTTTAATTGAGTTGATCGGTGACTCGATTAAACGGGATAATTGGAGGTTCCTCACACTTGTGGTCCATAAGATGTCACTTGATAGGACAAGTTTCCATGCTAAAACAATAATCTGTTGTCAGCCAGAAAATGTCCATGTTCTCAGATATAACACCCTTCATCTGTATGCAAATATGCCGGTCAAAGGATGTGACTGTCAGTGATCAAAGGTCAATGCATTCAATAGTACATGCACGATTATTCCAATCAAAATGAAGCTCCACAAAGCACAGTGGTTCATGGGTACCTTCCCAGTTTACCAATATAGAAACCTGCTAGGTTTACTAGTTTCTAGACGTGCGCTCATAACTCAAAACGAGACTGCATGGGGAAATGTGAGATCAGATGGAGCACATGTCAAGATATTTTTACTTAAAAATAATGAGAAAAGCACGAGGAGCTCACGGCGGTAGGGGGGCTTGAGGCCCCCCCCCCCCCAACACCCCAACCACCAGAGGCTCCGTGCCTATAGTGTTTTTAATGAAACAGGAGGGGTTTACTTGTAGAGCTTTTCCCGGGCACCCAACAAGTACTCCATCCTCGTGTGCCTCGCTGCTCTTGCTATATGTGGACTTTTTGGCTGTCTAGACTAGGGAGGCAGCAGAAGAAATAATATGTAGTGAAAAATTGGCAGGCACTCTATGTTCAAGGTATAAGATACTTGCCTGTTTTCATCATTTATATATGTTAATTCGTTCGATATAAAACTAAACAATTGCTGTGAATTGCGATGTTGTTGCAGCTCATTGCATTATGATGATATACTACACATCAAATCTATCTCTGCTTTCGGCAGCCAATAAATTTGACCATATGAAGAACAGAAAAAAGTAAAAGCCCTTAATAAAATAAAATAAAAACACAACAAAACATATATGGGGTTAAGGTATCGACTTACTTGTCATCAAAGTAACAATAAACAATAGTTCCACTTACGTGCATCCCTTGTGCCTCTATAAAATTAACGTGCTTACTTGATTGGGCTCAGAACTGAAGGAGCAAAGTAGATCGAAGCAGAGAATTACCATGGCACATGTCAAGAAGCAGGGTGTTGTTCTGCTCGCACCTGCTCTTGTCATGGCCATGGTCTTCTCATCTTGCCAAGCAGCAGGTAATTAACTTAATTGACACTGCGTATTAGTACACTACTGCGCTAATAATTAAGCTAGTAATAATCAGAGCAGTGATTAGTTATTTGTTGGTGACAGCAGACTACTGCCACGCGATCTTGCCGTGCTCGGACGAGACGTGCGGCAACTACTGCCAGAAGAACAACTACAAGAACTTCCAGACGTTCTGCACGCCGGGGCAGTACTACCCCAACTGCTGCTGCCGAGTGCCCGATGCATGAATGATCGATGAACGGCGTCCGGCGTCAGTTCCAGCAGCCGCTGCCGTTCGCCGCCGGAGAGGTTATCATCAAGCAGTATGTATGATTTATGTAACGAGGACATATATAGGGGATCAGATATCCATGGATGTCAAGATATATAGGATGATGATGCGCTGTTGTTTCTCTGTCTCATAATGCACTTGTACTTGTCATCACCAAGCAGTACATGTAGTGTCTGAATGCATGGTGCGTCATTATTCAGTAGACTGGAGAATTTTTAAGGGCTGCAGTTTTTCTTTTCTTTTTTGTAAATATCCTGAAAATAGTACTCCTATTCAGTAGCTAGCTTTACCCGGTCAGAAGTTTAGTAGGCTGTCATCGAGGGAAGTAAACAGGTTTACAGGCCCATCAAAAAGTAAGCATTGTTTTCTTTTAGCGAAATACGGCCTGTTTCAGCCCATTGATGCAAAGGGAAACGCCGGCCCAGTACCACGAAATCAGGGAAGTAAAGCCCAGGTATCTATCGATCCAATATATCAAATCATTTTTCGTTAGATTATCAAAAAAAAAATCATTTTTCGTTAGTAGCGGCTGAAATTCCATTAAAAAATGGCAGCCGAAAGTCACTCCTGGAAAATGTGGCAACAAATAAGTGACATCCTGAAGATGGTCAAATCACGATTTGCTTCTCCGTTTTCATGTCTCCCTTGCACCATTATATACCCCACGGTTCAAGGTTAGCGCCATGAACAGACCCAAGCAGATCGATAAAATCCATGGAGCTTGTCAAGAAGGGCACTAGTGCCCCATCGCTAGCTCTTCTCATGGTGATGGTGATGGCCATGGTCTTCATCTCATCTTGTCGCGCCGCAGGTAATATGCTCGATCATGTTCATTTGGGTATGACAATGATTTGTATGTTCACTTGCATTGGGTGCAGTGTGTCCTGTCGTCAGACTACTGCCACGCCATCGTGCCGCGATGACACGACATGCTTGATACTGCCAGAACCACGGCTACAAGAACTTCCAGACCTACTGCACGCCGGGGAAGGTACCCCATCTGCTGCTGCAGAGTGCCCGATGAGTGAACCACGTCGTCGGTTGCCGCCGCGCCGCCGCCGTCGCCATGAGCAGGAGAAAGCGGCCTGGTCTCATTTCATGGCGGTGATCAACGCATCGATTCTTGTATCATGCTAGATAGCTTCTTATTACCTCGATCTTTCGATTGATGAGCGAAACAATAATTCGTGTAACGGCGAGGATTATAATATACGGATTAAATGAGGGATCTTGATTGATTTCGTGCCTGCCTTGCCTTGTATATTGCACCTCTATTTCTATATAACCAACTTGTATATTGCACCTCTATTTCTATATAACCAATGCGCCGCACAAGGAGCAAATGCATCCAGATCCAAAACACAAGAACAAAGGCTAGCTTCATCATCCTCCGATACATCATCATCCTTGGTCGCCATGGCACCTGCCAAGAAGGCCACCGGTAGTGTTCCGATGTTCACGGCTCTTGTCCTCGTCATGGCCATGGTCTTCGCATCTGCTTGTCATGCTGCAACTGCAAGTAATGCATACTATGCTCATTGACGACTTGCGCCTTTCAATTTCTAGCTATACGTCGTACTCTGTTCTTCCATTTCCATCTCACTATGTTTGTTTACATTGGGATTTGTCCTTGGTGCAGTTCAAACAGGGCTATGTAGGCCAGATCCAGACTGCAAGACCGCGGGATGCAAGATTAAATGTGCTCTCCCACAAGTACAGTTTTGCCGATCTGATGGTCAGCGGATGTTCTGCTGCTGCGGTGATGGTGGTGAATCACCCCTGGTGCAGATGGTGAATAGTAGCAACCATGAGTAGTAGCTCCTCTCCTTCATGTGATGATTTGGTAATAAACAAAGTGTATATGCATTGTTGTCATGTTCAATGCAAACCCAATAATAAACATGTGTCCTTTTTCGGACCAGTCCAAACATATCCATATGCATGGTCTCTGCACACAGTACAAGACATCTGATTTAGAAATTACCTCTTCAACCCCAACATTTCCTCCCATGGAGCAAAATAAATTATTAAGTTTCTCGTTGTGGGAGCATCCAACATTCTTTTTGTGACAGTATCTTAGCACGTATTTTATTAACAAGAAAGCAATTTACAGACTTTTCTTGATGTAGCCAAATAGAATTTGACCAATGCAAGAGCAAAAAGGACTAAAAGCAAAGAAAAATGAATGAAAAGTACAACTAGATTCACAACACAACCACAAAAACAGCAGAAGAAACATGGGAGGAAACCCGCATCCCTATCACCACTACCAGAATTGCGAATTGTCTTGATGGTCAAAAACCGTCAAGGAATATAGATTTACCGCCAAGGTAATTGTTATTGGCGGTCGGCTGCCAAGCAAAGCCCGCCAAGTATAGAGAACCAAGGAAACACGACATCCTTGGCCGTTGGCTGATAAGAATTTTTTCCTTGTCTATTTGGCCGCCAAGGTAACTATGACGTTGGTAAAATTTTCAATGCATGCTTTTCTTGGCAGCTCAACTAAACCGTCGAGCTAATGCACACTTTCCTTGGCTGCTTGCAAATACCGTCATGGAATTACATTTCCTTGGTTGTTTATGTTTGCTGCCAAGGAAAGCACTATATTCTTTGGCGGCTGCAATTTAGCCGTCAAGAAAATTTCTAGCCGCCAAGGTAATTCCATTTTGGTATTGTGCATAACAAGACAACCCTAAGAATTGAACCTGCAAAAGGAATACACCATCGCCAAGGATGACTAGGGAGCTCAAGCTCGAAGTATAGGAACGATACGGAAGCATCCAAATAGCATGATACATGATGGCAAAGCATCCGCCGGTGTCGAAGAACAACATTAAAGCATCCGCCCAAGCAAATGGTGGCAAAACAACCACCTCAACCAACCACTGGTGGCAAAGCATCCACCCAACATTATCATGATGGCAAAATATCTGTCCAAGCAAATGGTGGCAAAGCGTCCACGTCGACCAACAACGGTGGCAAAGCATCCACCCACAACCACAGCCTGGTTGGCATCCGCCCAGGTCAAGCACAAGACAATACAACCATGGTGGCAAAGCATCCACCACAAAATAGCAATCCAAACAAAGCTACCCGAGCGATGATGAACAAATCAAAGTGAAGGCAGGTGTAGCAGAAACAAAGAAATCATCCCTAGGAGATTCAACGACCAACACCACCAGTACGACTGCACTCCAACATGAACTTCCAAAATGACACCTACAAGGAGGGATACGATGCCATTGGTGTCATTGTCATCCGACCGACAAGGTCAAGGATTACCCCCAGGAAACTCGCGGGTACAGAAAGGGAAAGGGGCAGAAGGATGACACCTCCACAAGGTATACAATGCCCGAGAGCATTGCCATCATCTCGCTTACTTGTGCAAGCACGGCTATCACCTTGCCCTCTCCCCAACAGCACTCCGCCCACTTTCACCCCGACATGAAGGGCCACCCCTCGGTAGTCCCTAGGAGGAGAGTAGATACCAAGGCACCCCAGAGCCAGCAACAGCGATGGCCTGCAGTGGTGGTGTTCCCAGAAGTGGCCAAGCACTACAAGAAACTATTTAATCTATGACAGAAAAATTATGCCGCGGATTGTTGAAAACATGTCAGAATGCAGTGTTTATGGCGATTTCGGATGTCGTAATGGAATGGGCATCATTGATTAAATCGATCGACGGTTCTTCAAAAACGTCGCGGATTGAAGCGATCCTTGATGATCTTTTACCGTCGCAGAACAACCCGAGGCCCGATTAGCCCAGTCAAAGCCCAATTTTAGTGACGAAAATAATCGTCGCGGATCGCTGCTGACATGGATGATGATATGGCTGCCAACGTGGATGATGACATGGCAGCCAACGTGGACGATGATGTGGCAGCCTACATGGATGATGCTGACGTGGTAGCCTACGTGGACGATGACATGGCAGCATACGTGACGATGACGTGGCCACAATTTTAGCCCATGAGACCTGCCCAGCCCAAAAAAATTATGACCAACCACAGCAGCATAAAATTAGCAAAAAAAAGCCCATAACGACATTTTCATAATTTTGTACAGTTTTCAAATCAGAACTCTGATGGCAATCAAATACAACAAATCAATAACGTAACTTTATGTATCTGCCAGAAAATACATTGCAAGAACACAAAACATCTATTGCAGCTCAAACCTCCATCTTGCAAAGAATATGTAGCTAGTTAGCACTTTCAATCTATTGAAGCACAATCTGCATCAATAACAAAGAAACAATTTCTTTAGAATTCCAAGGACGGCCACTTTTTAGACAATGACAGTTTCTGATTATTCATAGCAACTTGAGGCACAACAGATGCATTACAGGTTTAGTAATCAAACTGCAATTTTTCTGCATACTCACATTTGCATCATGCATCCTAGAAGATAACTGAAGCGACAGGATGCATGGACCTTCAGAGATTGCTCAAGACGCTCGTGAAAGCTCGTGATTTAGAAAAAACTAAAAAAATCCTATCAAATTTGGAGTTTTTATGAGAAATAAATACCAATTACAAATTTTAATTTGAGATTAAAAAGAGAAATGATGAAAAAATTGAAACACGAAAAAGATGTATAGATAAAGAAACACAAACAACCCCATCACAAACAACTTCGCAGCTCAGTGGTAAGTCACGAAATTCCTTGCTATGTGATTTTGGTTTGAACTCCTCCGGCGTCAATTTTTTCCCAATTTTTCGGTGAGCGCGCGCGGCTGGGTAGCGGCGCCAATTTTTTTTCCCAATTTTTCGTGGCGCGTGGCTGGGTAGTGACGTCGGTGATGTGGCGGCCGTTGTGGGCTTGGGGTCAGGTGATGTGGCGTCCACGCCTAAGGGCTGCCACCTAAGCACCAGTGCCCAAAAAATGTATATAAAAAGATAAAATACATAGAACACGAGCAAAAGAAGAGAGCTACCTTGGTGGTAAAGTTTCCTCTTTCCCGTGCAAGGATCAAATCTTATCTTTTCTATATTTTTTAACATTCATGAGGTCTTAGGTTTTTTTTTCATATTTTTTAACATTCATGAGGTCTCAGGTTTTTTTAACATTCATGAGGTTCCAAAGTTTTTTGAGTTTTTTTTTCAATTTATCAATTTTTTCCATCCATGGCATAACTATTTTTAATTTGTTATTCTCGATGAATCTGTTCAAACGTCGCAGTGTTGTGGGCCGGATTGCGATGAATTTAACAAATCGTCGTGATGGTTTGGGCTTGAATATCCATGAATGCACATCCGTGACAAAAAACGGGAATACGTCGCAGATGCAGTGCTCTTCGTGATGTTCTCTGAGAACGTCGTAGAAAATCCATCACAGAATAAATAGTTTCTTGTAGTGAAGGTGGCCGCATTGGTGGTGGAGGGAGCAACCATGTGGTGGCAGTGCCAGCCCTAGGGGTAGGCTGGCATGTGCGACGGCCGAGGGCCCAAGCCAGGAGAGGGACCAAGCCCAAGTATATATATGTACAGATTACAGTTTTACTGATCGCTTTATCTAATCAGGTAGCTCAAGTCAGTCTATTTGATGTCAGCCTTTGAGATTACGAAGTTTGTTATGTCTACATATTGCTATACAAATGTTTCGGTTGTCTATCGAATCCTCTTAACTTACCTGTGACTGTAGCTTTGGCTGAAGTTGCATCATATTAATTCTAGAAGTACAAATATATTGTTGTTTTAATCTATATTGTTCCTCGATAATATTATCAACATGTTAAATTAAAAATATATTGTTCCTCGATAATATTATCAAACATGTTTTAATCTAGATCACCACGTGTGGCCGACACTAGGTCGGTTCGGCCGACCCCAGGCCAAGGGGGGCCCTCCCTTTGGCAAGGTGGCTGGTTTGTGGGCCCTTATGGCAGTTTGGCGTGTACACGGTGAAATGGGTTCCCGTGGGCCATTCAATCCATGTGCTGCACACGTGTCATCCTCTGATTCGTCGGGGCTTGCCTCCCTTGGATTTCTGACGTGTCATGGACACGTAGAATCCTGAGTGGCAGCCTCTCCTTGGCTGAGGTGGCAGTGCATGGACCATAGATGGTGTGTTTCTCACTCTTTTATAGTCATTTACCTGCAAACAAATAATCTTCAAGGACAAGTGAAACTACATTATTTTTAACTAAAATACGTGTAAAAAATGTCATATGCTCTTTTATTCTTGAGAATATTGATGGCTAAAATAGGTATTTAACCGCCATCAATAGCGGGCCTACCACGGCCTCTGGCGTAACGCTCTTCTTGCGCCAGATTTGCCACAAAGCAGCGTTTACGAGACGGCAGTGTGAGCGATACCATCCTGTGCTGCAGCGTTTTCTTAAGGCGATCTTGACACTTCAGCGCCAGCGATACCGGCATGCACTGCGGATAGTTTAATCTATTGTTGCTGCGTATTTTCGAAAGACCTGTTGTTGCTGAGTTGCGCTTCTCCATGAGCGCCCTACTTGCATTGTTTAATTAACGGTACTTCTCACATGATCTCATGGACGTTCATCTACTCCTTAAACATATCATCTCCTATATGGACCGTTTCATATGATGACTTAGCAGTTGATGGTTCAAAATAAGACGTACTAGCAGTGATTCGTAATTTTGAGGCTGAAGTTTGAGTGAAAGGGAAACGGGCCCGAGCTGCGCATCCACGAGAGCTGAGGCAAACCAATCAGCCCCAGAGATTCCCTGTGCATCATGGGCTCATGGCCCTTGTCTTGAAAGGCGAGAAAGAAGCAGTGGGCAATTGGGCATGGTTGGAGAGCCTTTGGAGGCTGGCTAGTGGGCTAGTGGCTGATGAGCCGACAGCGAAAGCAGCTGCAGCTCTCTCTTTTGCCGGAACCAGGACAAGAAGCACAGTTACACCCGTGACGATCAAATGGCCACAGGACCATTTTGTGTCTAACGTTCCGGTTGCCGGGCCATAACTATATGTAAAAAACTTATCAGATTAGAGTTTATTATTAGTCCTTTTTTTCCCTTTTCTCGTGCATTTACCATGCCAAAGTGAGAGAAATCTACTGTTATGGTGTGTGGATTTTGATTACGCATACTTTGCTAGCTATTACTCCTTCCTGCAAAATTATTGTTTGTTTTGACATTTCAAGATCGATAACTTTTGCTATATATATGTGTAGATATAGTTCCTCCATTTCATAATACTTGTCATTCTGATTTTCTAGATACATTTTTATGAGCTTTTTTACGGTACTTGTGAAGTATTAGGAAGTATCATGAAGTATTAGATGTTTTGATTTTCCCACCACTCAATTAATTAAAAATTAAACTAATTAAGAAAAGGACATTTTGGTAATCTATTCTCTCCCCTCTCTCTATCTCCCACGCGACATTGTTGCAGTCAAAGTCGGCGCCGAAGGAGATCATCCACACTCGGTCACGATTCAGATAGAGAGGTTGCGTGGGACGCCGGGAAACACCACCTCTGATGCGGTCGCCTCTCCGGGCTCGCCGCCGTGCTCACCGACGTCCACCCAAATCAAGAGCAGGAGCTCCGTCGACGGCCTCTTGGGGCGCGACAAGACGAGGATCCTAGAGCTGGCCGTCCGCGCGCTGCATGAGCTAGCGGCGATGTGGTCCTCCGGGGAGCCGCTCTGGGTGCACAGCGTCAAGACCGGCAGCGACGTCCTGAACTACGACAAGTACGCGCGGCTAGCTGTTCCAGCGTTGCGACGTTCCTGGCGATATGCGGGCCGGGTGGTCGGTTGAAGCGTCAAGGGAAAAACCGGGGTTGTTTACCTCGACACAATGCGGCTCGTGAATGCTTTCGTGGACGCGGTATACCACCAGCCTTCACAGTTCACATAGCCTTACTCTTAGAGTGTGTTGTGAGTATAATTTTGGCAAAAATTTTTGAGCCCCCCTTCGAAGGTCTATTAGAGGTAAAAAAAAGTAGACTAATTACAAAACTAATTACACGAATGGACCGGAAATCGTGAGACGAATCCATTAAGCCTAATTATTCCATCATTAGAGATTGTTTACTGTAGCACGACGTTGTCTAATCATGGCATAACTAGGCTCGTTAGATTCGCATCGAAAAATTAGGTAGGGGTTATAAAATGGGTTTTGTCATTAATGCACATTTAATACTCCTAATCAGTGTCAGAAGATTGATGTGACGGGTAGTTGGGAAAATTTTGGGGAACTAAACAGACTCTTAGATCACTGAAAATCCGACTGTGATTTCTCCGTGCAGAACCAATGGAAGGAGTTTTTTCCTACGATGTGTCGAAGGCTGCGACGCTTGGTCCTTGGTGTGACCCATGCCGGCGAGAACGATGACCATGACGGCGTTCGTGCAATTGGTAATCCAAGACGTTCTAGTCACCTCCTGATCGAGGAATGGCCTGCTGAATTCTGACAGTTTGATGGCTTCAGATGTTCGCGGAGATCCAGACGCTGACATCACAGGTACCAACAAGGGAGTTCCACTTCTTTCGCCACTGCAAGAAGCTTACTGCTGACAAATGGCCATTGTCGATGTCTCCGTCGACGACGTTGAACCGGAAGCACAGACGTCGTCGACGGCTTGCAAGTGCTTGAAGAAACCCTCGGGGTGCGTCATAGAAGAGCAGACCAACGGCAGTTGCAAGGTAACGCGATCCTACGAACACGACATGATTGGAACGGAATCAGTGGCCGCTCCAAGTTCCAACCGAGCTGCATCGTGGAAATTGAAAAGGATTCATCTGCTGGTATGCAAACTAGGTGACCTGGTGGAGCATGTCACATGCCGCAACGCCACGATTACGTCGATGTACCGGCCGGCGGCCGCGAGCGGCCTGGCGTTCGACGCTGAGTGGCGGCGCTCCAGCTCCAGTGCGAGCGGATGGTCTTCTCAGTGGCGACCAACACGGTAAAAACTAAAAAGAAACCCCGTTACTGAAATCATCCAGCATCGTCGATGGCCGATGGCCAACTTGATCGAAATGACCGGATCGCTCGCTGGACGACAGAGCCTATGCTGCGTCATCGGCGGATCGCGGGAGGACCTGGCGTGGAGCCGACCGGCGTCGAACCGCAGCAGCGACGGCAGCCACGGCGTCTGGGTGACGTCGCGGAGGAACACCGGCGACCCTGGCGAGCCGTCTCTTGCACGGTGCTGTCGGCGTGGTTGCCGGTGAACCCAGCGGCTCCCTTCAAAATTACTCATATTGCCTTTGCGAATTAAATAATAATAATTAAAATTTGTTGTGAGTCCCACCAATTTAATACTTCCTAATACTTCTCTATAGGAACTTCCTGGTACTTCCGAGGTATTCCACCGTTGGATTTCGTCACATGGACGACTTATAAAAAAAACAAGTACCTTAAAATTTCTCTTTTTTTATTATGTATCTAGACATATATATAGCTAGGTACATAGTAAAAGGAATGTATCTAGAAAAGTCAAACGACAAATATTATGAAACGGAGGGAGTAAGTGTATATCTAGATGCATAATAAAATTTATGAACTACAAATATAAAAAATGTAACTTTGTAATTTGGAGTGGAGAGACTGAGGAGAATTGTAGTTGTCCAAGTGGAACTACGGTACTGTTGCTTTTGAGGTGGCCCGGCCGCTGCGTGTCCCGTGTCCACAGATATGGGGTTTATCTGGATAGAGAAATCGGTTATTATTTTTGGCGATGAAAAGTAGCTAATTAGAGCATGCGCGTGCGTGGCTTCAATGCAACTTGCATGACCTACAATGCCGCCTCGACAAGCTTCACTTCCTTGGGAGGGTGGAGGTTAATATTATTCGTCCTTGGGAGTGTAGCATCGCGTGTGAGAATTGTGGTACTTGCATTATTGTATACAGCTCGTGAGTGGTGACCCTACGTGACACGATCTAGGTTTTGTTTTTAAATAAAACCTTCTAGATGGACAAATTTTTACTACTCACTCGTCACATCGAATATTCTCATGTTAATTAGAAGTATTAAACGTAGCTTGATGACAAAATTCATTTCATAAACATTGGGTAAATTCGCGAGACAAATCTATTGAGCCTAATTAGGTCAGGATTAGACAATGTGGTGCTACAGTAAACATCTTCTAATGATGGCTTAATAGATTCATCTCGTGATTTTTGATCCACCTCTTGTAATTAATTTTATAACTAGATCATGTTTAGTCCTTTTAATTAGTATCGGTAAACTCGATGTGACATTTTGGACAAGTTTCTTCACCTAATAAGACCTAAGATTAATAATCAGTAGTACTCGAGTACCATATAAGCATATAGCTACTCATGAAAGATGATAGCATTTGTTATCGAGAATCCTATATTTGACATGTGCGCCGCTAGCCAATAGCATCGAACGGCCACAAGGCACCTACTAAGCGCGCCACATGTGACCCCGTTCAGTCGTGACCCTCGTTGGCTTTATCCGCTTCGAGCGCTTGTGTTGGGGGACTGAGAAGAGCGGAGGTGGTGGCCACAGCGGGAGGTGGATGCCATCCGCTGGGCCACCACGGGAGAGCGGGAGGTGGACCTTCGTTGCCACCCAAGGTGGCCACAGCAGATGGCGGACCTTTTCTTCAGAGGTGCCCTGTTTAGGGAGCTGGATGTAAAGGTTCAATGTTAATGAAATTCAGCACTTTCTCAAGAAAAAAAAAAGCTGGCTGGTCCGCATTAGAGAAAGAATCTGTTGAGAATGAGATATTAAAACATTAACGTGCGAGAGGCGAACCGAAGGCAACAAATACCTCTCTGAAGAGAATTAGATGTAGCAGGCACACCTTGGTTCATTGGCTGTACACGATGAAAGAATGCCCACACTTAAGTGCATAAAAAATAAGACGAAAAAAAACAAAGGAAAAATAGCTTGCTATCACAGTCGTGCAATGCCTTGTCATTCAAATATTGGAAAAAAAAATAAAACGAAAGAAGTTGCTCCAGCATATCCATATCCTCAAAAAAAAAACACCTTAGCTCCTTGGCTACAAATTAAGTGCTTTACATTTCCATCCACAATTCCACATAAAAAATAGGAGCAATGCCACCCTCGCAGAGGAACAACATTCATGAACCAGAAAAATAAATGTTTAAGGAAAAAGAAACGTATAAACACTAAAATCTGCACATATGTTTCCTATCCTCTAAGCTTGTCGATAAATTTGGGCCAAATGTTCATATAGAGGAAATGCCTCTGCGATGCGCTCAACTAGGCTGCCTGGTAACGTTTGGGCCTGCAAAGTGGGTTGGTTCTGCACCAGACTAAGGATCACTTGTTGTACGTCCACTTCATCCAGAGAACCTGCACTTGCTCAAAGAGAGAAAATATATGGTCACAAGACCAACCCATTTCTTTTTAGAAAAAGTGCATACGAATAAAACAATGCAAGAAGTTTACCCAATTCAATGTCTTGGGTTTCCTCATCTAGATCTCCTTCCTCGACAACCTCGATTGACTCACCCGCAGCTGCCAGCACATATCGCTCAAGGACTTCTTCTTCCATCTCTTCTCTCACATCATCATCCTCCGAATCCTAATTGCATTGTTTATTTTATCTTTAGTAGTACGTTTAAGCGTGACAAGAAAAGATAGAAAGTATAATTCTAGATTCTGGTACCTCATCATCATCGTCAGTATCTTCCTCCTCTTCCTCGTCATCAAGATCTTCAGCGCCATCATCATCATCGTCATTATCCCCATCCTCTTGAACTTCCTTCAGCTGAATGCAAGATTCCATCAATGAAACATAGCAGTCTTGCAACACTTTAGTGCCACCCATGAAAAGGACCAACTTTGTAAGATGACAGAGAAATTATCAACAAGATTAAACCTAGCAATGATCGGTACATAGATACTTACAAGCTAATTTGATCTCGGATTCAGATGACAGGCCAGGACTGAATGAGCTGCTTGAGACTTGTGCCAATGCAGAGATGCCTAGATCGCATAACCATTACCATCATAGTTGTTCAAGGCCTGTTCAATGACATCTGGATAGCAAATGTAGCATGACGAAATTGCCAGCAAAAGTGGTTTCCATATCCCAGCAGGACTGTCAGATATAGACTTGAAATGGGAAAATGCTGCTTGCGCAAAGGATACAGCAATAATCTTTCTAGCATCTTCTGTTCCAAGGGAGAAACTTGGAGCATGAAGTAGCGTATGGATGCATGAGCACGCCCTCCATGTTGCTGATGGGTAGGGTGCAATGGCCCTCGTGACAAAATTAGAAACCCGGCCAATGATTGAACTTTGCGAACCATTTTCAGACTGCGAAGGAAGCATTTTTAGGAAGAAACTGGTGAGGTCAAATCTTTGGTGGAAATTGATGGCTTCTTTAATTGTATTGAAAACTTCCTGATCCTCCATCTCCTCCCAGGAGTCCCAGTTAGCAATAGTGTCAGCCCATACAACTACTAGTTCAAAGACCTTCATACTTGCAGTTTCTTCCATGCAAGTCACAGACCTCATGGCAAACTCAAGTAACACAGATGCGTCATTTATGCATGATGGAGGTGGCAATGCAGAAGAGTAGTTCTCATGTAACCAAGCTTTTTGTAGCAGCGACGAAAATGTTTGAGCAATAGCAGATTGGCCTGACTGCCAGACCCTCTTTTCATGTTTCTGTTTTTCATCGGCGTGAGCTCTCCCAAGCTTGAGCCATCGCTACCAGTGAAGCAAAACCCTGTTCAACAACCAAAATAGCACATACACTTAATAGTGTGGTTGGGATTTCCTCAAAGGAATCCAATATGCTAAGAACATTAGGATACAATACAAGGTGATAAGGACATGAATGTGAGGAAACATGCATTTCGTTTTTTTTAACAAAAATACATTTTCAGTAGTTCCACATTAATGGTTGATGGTATCAATTATTCCATTGAAAGAAGTTTACAAGGTGGATTCAGATTCTTCTCTCCTATTTTAGTTCGAATGAGTATACTGAATCAGCTAAACTGTAATTTCCAGAAGGCAGGTAGTAATTTTATTTATATGGATATAATACTTGATCAAATGATTAAAAGCAAGTTATGATTTAACCTGCTTGCACAAAGTATCAAAATATTGGACACATAGAAGATGGATGCATTATTACCTGAGGCCAGGGCTCTGGAACAGGGGGCAGGAGCTTCATTATGGTATTGGCAGTTAGACACAATTTCAGGAATATGAGGCAAAACTTTTTCTTGCCCATCCTCAACTATAGTGCCCAGAAGCTTAAACAGAAGAGCAGACTCATTTTCATCTCCAGTACTCATTCTTTTCACAACCGCTTGCAAAAGAACGAGCCAGTCAGTGGTGGAGCATAATTGTTCGCCAAATTCACAGAGAAAATACCTCAGGTTTCAATTTCTAGGGCAGGTGGACCACATTGAAAATACAGCGGTGAATGTTACCTCAATGAGCTCGCAATAGCACCGAAGCGAGCGCATGGATAGCAAGTTATATCCTCCACATCCTCCATGGTCAACGCCTTTATTAAGGAATGATAAATACCCTTGCTCATGGCCTAAGGTAAGCGAATAAAAATTAAAGCCAAATATATACATATTACATGAAGCTTTTACTGTGATCCAGTATTAAGAAACAAGGAAGTAACTTCTGGTAGACATATCGCAAGCTGTCCAATAACCCTTTTCGAACTCGGGAAATTCTCTATCAATTAATCTCCACTGCGACCCATCAGCAGGGTGCCTGATCTTTTCATCTTGTTTACGTTCTTCTTTGTGCCAACGCATCAACTTTGCATTGGTCTTGCACCTAAATAGATGCTTCAGGCGTGGTATCACTGGAAAATACCACATTACCTTCACAGGAATCTTCTTCGTCTTCTTCTTCTTCTTATTCTCCTCCTCAACATCATAAGGATCATCTCGTGGGATCTTATAACACATCGCTTCGCACACAGGATAAGCCTCCAATTTCTCGTATTCTTTACCTTGGTACAGGATACAGTCATTAGGGCACGCATGTATCTTCTGTACCTCCAAACCCAGAGGATAAACAACCCTTTTAGCTTCGTATGTTGACGCCGGCAATTCGTTCCCCTTGGGAAGCATGTCCTTTACGATCAACAATAACTCATCAAAGGTCGTGTCAGAAACTCCGTTTCTAGCCTTCCATTGCAGCATTTCCAATGTGCTACCCAACTTCTTGTGCCCCTCTTTGCAATCTAGGTACAACGGTTTCTTATGATCTTCTAACATACGTTCAAATTTCTTTGACTCCTTCACCTTTTCGCAATCTTCCTTTGCCGCTCGCAACACCTCATCGAGAGCATCATCTGCTCCTTGAGTCTCTCCCATTTCATCGTAATCCTCTCCATTGGTTCATCTGCAAAGGCACCACCTTGAGTCCAGTCAGGAATATTATCATCTTCTTCTTCGTCATCTTCCATTAGAACCCCTCTTCCCTCATGCTTTGTCCATACAAAATAGTTTGGCATGAATACCCATTTGTATAGGTGATCGTGAAGACTCTTTATCGATGCGTAATCCTTCTGGTTTTTGTATTTTTTGCATGGATAGATAATGAAACCGGACGAGGGCCTATTGGATTCAGCCACCTGTAGAAATCCATGCAACCCATTAATGTAACCCGAGGAGATCCTGTTGTCCGAGTACATCCATTGTCGATCCATCTAGAAAGGGTCAACAAACAAAATATATCATTATCATGCAACAAATTCAAATGAAGTCAAAAGATCACTTTACACAGATCCGACAAAGGTTTAACTTTTTCCTAAATCATGTTTCATGAAAATAGCCAATATTACTTTTTTCTAAGAATAAATAAATAAAAAGAAAAAATTCTATCATCACAAACAATATCTCATCCAACTAACATGACACTTTCTTTCTATTAGAACATAGACAAATATGTATCTAAATAAACAAATTCACCATTCTTTGCTCATTCTAAATTTCACGAAAATACTCTTAAGAATAAATTAATATATAATACAATATATATATTACTTTTTTCTTAAGAATAAATAAATAAATCTATCAAAAAAAAATCTATCATCACATACAACATCTCATCCAACTAACATGACACCTTCTTTCTATTAGAACATAGACAAATATGCATCTAAATAAAAAAATCACCATTCTTAGCTCATTCTAAATTTCATGAAATACTCTAAGTACAAGACATAAAACTTAAAACGTTAAACGTATATCAAAGGTGGATGAAGTAACTAACCTATACACCACTTCAATGAGTGAAATCGTGGAGAAATCATCACAAATCGGGCAAAAAATCTCCTAGGGTGCCATGGGGAGGGGGGGAGCTCGAGTTTGAGGAGTGGAGAGAGTGGGGCTCGGGCGAGAGGAAGAAGACCGGTACAAATGTGTCCACATTAGTACAAATGTGCCCCGGTACAAATGTGCTGGCCTCACATTTGTACCGCAAATGTGACACATTTGTACCGGGTCTCGTCCCAGCCCGGTACAAATGTGGGTCGGGGGGCGCAATGGGGCCCTCCCTCCCCACCCGATACAAATGTCCACATTTATACTGGGGACAAATAGAACCGGTACAAATTTGAAAATTGGCCTTGGACAAATGCCTGATTCTCTAGTAGTTTTTAAAATCATGTCAAAAAGCATCTTTATGTTCGTATTGATGGTTGTTTGGTACACTTTATAACATGTCTACATGGTATTCACGGTTGAAAGCAAGTCTAACTTTGTATCAATTTGGTATGTTTTTAAAATCATGTCAAAAAGCATCTTTATGTTCTTATAGACAATTGTCTAATACGCTTTACAATGTGTCTAGATGTTAATTACGCTTTAAAGCATATCTAACTCCACGCCATTTTGAGACGATTCCAAAAGCGTGCTAAAAATGTCTTTAGAAAACTATTAACGTTGTAAGCATCACAAATATTGTAGCAATTTGATATGATCTTGAATTCGTGTCAAAAAGCATCTTTACATGCCGATGTAGAGATGCTTTTAGACCGCGTTGCTACTACAACGTATCTAAAGGTGGGTTTTCTCGTAGTGTCTGTCCGTGACCACATGGGAAGGGGCCGCCTGAGCGGGAGCCTAGAGGAGAACAAGGAGCTCTAAGGAGGTCGCGGAACTGCGGCGGGGATGGAGCTGCAAATCCCGCTGACCGCCGGAGTACACAGCGTGCACGGAGATGTTCTCGCGCCGGCAGAAGGAACAGCGTGGGGAAGGTCGTGGCCAGCTGCTGGGGCCCAATCCAGTGATCGTGCCAGAAGCTGGTCAAGCAACGATCGCTGAGGTGGACTTGTGTTGCTTGTCGGTAGTTGGGAAGCAGCTGGAGGAAGACGGGGCACATCTGAGTGTCGAGCCTGCTGTGTGAGTCACCCAGATCACGGCCGGCAGCAGGACCATAGCAGCAGAAGAACCACCGTTGCCAGTTTGTGGTGGGCGCGCGATGGAGCTTGTCAAAGGAGTTTGGAGAGGTGGCACCTGTGTTCTGGACTGCCAAATCATTGACACCCAGTCCTCCGCAATCTTTGTCCGGACAGACGATCTCCCAAGCAAACCTTGCACTGGCTCCCGTGGCAAGAGAAGTCACCAGAAGGCACGTCGGGAGCAGTCAATTGCTTGGATAGTACCAACAGGAACTAGCTAACTTGTCCTAAACGTCATATATTTAAGAACAGAGATACTACCTATATATGTCACATACTCCCAAAAAATCACATGTTAATCGAAGGATCTGGAGCTGCAGCCCTCCGAAAGAGGTCCTAAGCAAACGGGCCTGTGGCCTGGTGGTGGCTTCCGGTGGGTGGGAGTACATTGGCGGGGGTTCGAACCCCGTCTCGCGTGCTGGCCTCGAAGAGGCCGGGGGAGATAAGCACCCCTTCACCTAAAAAAAAGAGGTACAAGCACTACGGGAAACCGTCAATATGTCGTGTGCCAATGTGTTTGTCGAGAGCTCCTTCTCCTGGCTCACTGCAAAAGCCCGTGCCGCCGTGTGTCGAATTTTTACCATGAGCCAGAGCCGGGGCTCGCGGCAAAGAGCTGGTTTTGCCATGAGCCCGAGATCTGGCTCACGGCAACAACACGATTTTCGGTAGTGGAGTGGTGCAGTAGTGTCGTGTGAGTTAGAGACACCGGGCTTGTTTGGTAATTAGTGGATTGGAGGGGAATTGAGAGTATTGGGGTGGAGGAATTTCCACTATAAGTCAAAATCTTCCAAAATTCCCTTCAACCCTCCATTTCCCAAACAAGACCTTATCCGAATCTTACAAGATGTCGAACCTTTGTCACTGAGATATGAAAGCATCGATGCAAGGAGCTAGCTAGCTAGATTAACAAGTTTCACACCGTACCGATACAAGACAAATTACACATAACAACAACTGTTTTGCAAACATAGTTTATTTGCACAGTCCATTAATTCAACAATTAACTGATGGTGAAATGAGCATTGCATGAACGCTGATGCATGCTTCAACTCTCATGCTTGCTTCAGCATCTGCGGCGCCGCTTTTAACTTGCTTAAGCTCCTCCAGCACCTCTGCCATGGTGGGTCTCTCCTCCACGTCCTCCATGAGGCACCGGACAGCAAGCTCCCCAATCCTGTCGAGGCACTCCATGTAAACTTGAGACTGAGCGCCACCATCAGCTGGTGGCAAGATGTCACTGTCGTACATGGCTCGCTTGTTCCCGCCGTCGCGCTTCCAGGGCTTGACGAACTCTATCGGGAGGCTCTTATCCCCATCATACCTCGCCGTCTTCCGGGTGATGAGCTCCACGAGCACCACGCCGAAGCTGTACACGTCGCTCTTCTCCGTGAAACGCCCCGTCTTCATGTACACCGGGTCCAGGTAGCTGATATCCGCTACCACGGACCTGGAGTACATGCCCATGGCCAACAGCTTGGACGACCCGAAGTCGGAGACCTTGGGCTTGAGGTCGTTGTCGAGGAGGATGTTGGCAGACTTGACATCGCCGTGAACGTGGTGCTCGGCATGAGAGTGCATGTAGGACAGCGCCTCGGCGGCGCCGGTGGCGATGCGGAGGCGCTCCGGCAGCGAGAGGCTGCATCTGATCCTGTTGATGTTGGCGCCGTGGAGCACGTCGTGGAGGCTTCCGTTGGGGACGAACTCGAAGACCAGTATGGGGACGTCTGTCTCCAGGCAGCAGCCGACGAGGCGGACGACGTTGGCGTGGGTGATCCTGAACTGGAAGGTGATCTCCTTCACGAACTCGTCCTTGCCGATCTCCGGCCGTGTTGCCACGGGGCGCTTCACCGCGACTTGCTGGGCCCCGACGGTGCCCTTGTAGACCTCACCGTAGGCACCTTTTCCGATTCTGATTTTGTAGCCGTTTGTAATCTTCTTCAGCTGCCCCTCCGTGAAGATGGTAATGCCCACGCCCTTGAGCAGTTCACCACCGTTTTTGTCGAAATGCTGCCTCTTGAATCGTCTCCTGACTTCCCACGATGCAAAGCACGCTAGGATGACAGAAGTAAAAGTTGCTGCGGATACGACAGTAAAAGCTCCATATTCAGCTCTTGCATTAAATATTTGATGATATTCAACTCTAACATGTACCCATGATCACAGAACAAAATTAATTAGGAGAATTGTGTCTGTACTTCAGCGTAGTAATTACTAATGCTAAGAACACGCAGCAGGCCAGAACCTTACTAGATCCTCAGAGTTTTTGATATCCCGGCATCAATAATCAATTAATCCTTGAACTTATGATCCCACCCAACCCCTTCACGTAATGCTAGCTGTTGATCTTCCTAATCCTCCAGACACAAAACAAGCTCAGATGGCCTGCTTAGATAGTTCCAAACTCTAATAGACTCAGCAGCAGGCCAGAAAAAAAAAGTAAATTTTACTTCTCTCAACTATTCACTTTGTCCGCTTAACCCCTTCAACAAAATTTCATTTGGTCCACTCTACCTCATTAGATTTCTCCTTTTTTTCTCTGTGCACAGGTTGAATTTTGAGTTCAAATTTTATGAGCAGATACAAAATATGATGCATTGTGTCAAAAAATTATACTAAGAATTTTTATGATTATTTTCAAAGGTTAGGAATATTTGATACAAAATTGATCTGAGCTATAGAAAACTGTACACAATTAGTCATGAAAAACTGCTATTGTATTTTCTACCATAGAGCATCATGTTATAAGTCAACTGGAAAAATATGAAATCGAAACTCAACCTATATGTGAAGAAAAAACTATATAAATCTAATTAGGGGGTAGATTGGACCAAATGAAATAGTATGAGCGGTTAAAGTGATCCTAAATTTTGCTTAGGGTGTTAAGTGGACAAAGTAAATACGTGAGAGAAGTAAAATAGAATTTTTCCTTAATAATTAATTTGACACTAGATCCTCGGAATATTAGATATCCACCAATTAATCCTCCAGACACAAAACCAGCTCAGAGGGCCTGTTTAGATAGTTTCAAACTCTAGATGTTGTCTACAAGTTTTTATTAATATGCAAAACATATGTACTTAAGGGGTACCATTATAAAATATACTAATACTTGTACCCATTTGTATGGAATGAGACATTTTATAATTCTTCGGAGGCGGTACAAGAGGCACTAAATTATTTCCTTTTTACAAAAGGTATTACAAAATTGTACCTAGAGAGGTACCAAATTTGGCTGCCTCCATAAGTATAATTTGTCCCAGTACCTTCGAAGGACAGTAAAAAAAGGTACTGCTTTGAAAAATGAGGAAATTATTTGTTTGTAGGCATCATGCTTGTGAGGTTTAAGAAAATAACACTAAATAGAGAGATGCATGCCTCATAGATATTTCAGCACAAAAATAGAAATGTTTTCATTTTAGTAACTAAATAAACTGAAATTCAATTGAGAAGAACGTGGGAGGTGAAAGTTAATTTGAAATTAATTACTCACCTACTATGGCGACTGCATATCCTGGAATTATGGGCTGACATCCCTTTTCACTTTTACCATCACCTCTGTGCCCAAATTTGCATTTGCACGTGTAATTACCGTCCGTGTCGTGGCAAGTACTAAGACTGTCACAATAGTATATTTTCCCGTACAATGAAGAATTGTTTTTTCGAAGTTCACACTCGTTAATATCTGCATAATATGGATATATACACACACTGTTAAAAGTTTTTTTTTTTTGCCCCTCAGAACGTTCAAAGCTATTGCTTTTGTCAGCCATTTACAGCGATACAATTTTATTACTATTCATTAATCATACATGTTGTCGAAGATTATTAGTAACATCACTAATTATCCTCACTCCATTAGTAGTTCAGTTTAGGGTCATCATTCCTTTAGGTATGAAGACACGAGGGTTTTTCCGAATTACACAACACTAGAACGGAACCTAACCTCCGATTCAATTTGATCTCTAATTTTTGAATTATATTTCCAAAAGATGCTTGGTGGTGTTGTTTTGCAGTTGCCTAGTCGATTAGTATTGTGTTCCAATTCATGGCAGCGATCTATCTAAATTTTAGGTTATAGATGTTTGATATTTTACATAGTGAGTAAGCTAGAACGAATTAGAGCTGCTCTAGTTCTTAAAGTAGTATGCAATTGCGTCGCTCATGGTAGATGTTTCATGCTAACTATGAACAAATTGTGGAGTTGATTGAAAACTGCATTATGAAACTATAATTCGGAATGTGTACGGTAGGCTAACCTCTACTACTCCGTACTTACGAACTGCCAACAAACAGGTAAAAATAGATGCAACAAAAAAAGGGAAATAGATGTACTTTTGCATCCGTCGTTGACGTAGGGGTTGCATAGGTACCCATGCCCCTGTGTAGCATTGACACAGTCACACAGTAGCTATGGGCGCTAACACAAGCGGAAGCTGTCGGCTTTGCTGATGCACCGCCGTCCTCAGGCGCGCAAGACCCACCACTCCTGATGGCCCAGTCAAGCACCATAGGGATATTTGTCTCATTATCCAACACTCCAGTCCGGATCAAAAAATCATTTTTGACAAGTATACCAGTGAGATCTTTCCGGCTGAAGTTGTACCTAAAAATACATATAAGTTGAGATGAATTACTTTGGAAATTAGAATGCATGCCGTGCGTGCCTTTTTCAGGTTACACGTCATTATGAACCAAAGCTATCACTTGACAATCGATCGAATTTCTATATGTAAAGCCAATAATGATTTTGTTGAGAAACTACAAAAATACCTGTGTGACAACATATCCATTAAAAGGTGATATTGGGACATCGATCACATTAACATCTTACATTCCTACTAGAAAGAGATTACTCGAAAACTTCTGGTAGAGGTGATATTGCATTGGGACATCCCATTAACATCCTATATATCCTATATTAGCAGGGAACATCTATATTGCATTGACTGATAAGAAATCAAAAGCACCGACTATATACAGCTTAATTAATTAGCCTATTAACAGTTATAATCGAATGATTAAAAATGCATACCAGTCCTTCTCGGAAACGAAGGCGTAGCCACATCTGCAGGACTCCCACGCAGGATTGTCCGCAGTATCGCTGCTGTTCTCAATGGACTTGTTGATCACTATGCTGCTAAGGTTGCCCGGGAGGGACGTCTGGCAGCAGCCGAGGCCCGTGCACGGCTCACCATCTTCCGCCGCCTCGTCCAAGCCTGCGCAGTAGGTGACGCAGCCGGTGAAGTAGCTCACGTCGTCGTCGTCGCCGGCGCCTCTGCCCGCGTTAAGCCACGAGACCATGCTGCAGCCGACGGCCGTGAATACGTTGCGCCGCGATAGCAGGAACGGCGAGCCGGAGACGTCGAGCGAGCTGGCGTAGCCGAACTCGAGCGTCGTGGACGAGTTGTACCACCAGTAGGACAAGGGGCTACCGACGCGAACCTCGCCGGCCTCCAACGAGATGTTGAAGACCTGGACGGCGGTGTCATAGTACTGGTAGTAGTACAGCAGCTTTGGAGGGTCGAAGGTGTCGTCGCAGGTGAGGCTGAACTCGCCCCGCCAGGAACAGCAGTGGTCGTCGCCGATGCCGAATGGGTAGGGAATGTCTACCTCGCCGCACTTGCGGAGGCAGCCTGGCTCCCGACCTCCTCCTTCCATCGCCGCCGGGGGCGGTGGAGGCGGGACCGCACCAGGAACGACGGCAGTCATCCTCATCATCAGGGTGCTAGTAATAAGGGGAAGTAATAACCACAGCCGCACCTGTACCATGGCTTCTCCTCGCTCTCGGACAGTGCCTCGAGCGAGATCCGTCCGACCCTAACACTATATGCAAAGAGTAGAGCTGTGGGGTTTAAGTGCTAAAAATTCCCACCTCTCGATTTGCTGACCATCTGATGGAGATCCTGCGTCTGTGGTGGGAGTTTCCATAGTTTGCACACGAAACTGATTTGCATAGGATATACTCCCTCCGTCCTATAAAAAGTGCAATTCTAGTTTTTCTAGGACAGATCAGTAGTGGCGCCAAAAGACTATGATACCCCTATTTTTTAGTCACATGCAGTAAGTTTTGGTATGCGAATCTGATTTGATTACTTAATTAGGCAGGTAATTAGATCTATTTTCTAGAATTGCACTCTTTGTGGGATTTTTTTCAAATGCTAGGATTGCATTATTTACGGGACGGAGGGAGTATTGCATAATAAAAATTATCCTAGCACCGTTAACACGGTACTGGCTTGCATCCCAACAACCTTGGCATACTGGGCCAGCCGGCACGGTTATCGGATCATCACAACTAGGCTAGCTAGGTCGTCTTTTAAGTATGCTCATCTTGTCAGTGCGCAACCCACTGTTTATCTCCTGGTAGTTAGGGATGCAAATGGGTACCTAATGATGTTTTTGAGTCAGCTGATTAATTACTATAGCATGCCGCTACTTAGTTCATTTACTACCCAAAACTTGCGTTCTCTTTTTTATTTTTCCATTTGACTCTCAGGTTTTGATCGAGTTTTTGCCTCTACAGCTTGCACACGAGAACCTAATCACCTAAAAAGGTGTTTATGTATCATTGATATGGCTCAAGAATAAACACAGCTTGTAGTTCCACACTTTGTTCTAGAATAAATTCATCTCATCTAATTTTCTAAAAGGACCCCTGTTACTTGATTTGGTTTTTTTCAATGCAATATACTCCACGGTAACTTGCTTTCAGGTATAATATATATGAGTGCTATTCTTAAGGAATTAACCCTTAGTAGAAAAATGTATCACATGTCAAACGAATAATACGACCAAATTTGAATGGAATGTGGGTAAATTGGATAACAATTCGTGTACTTAACTACTGTTGCAAGTCGTTTTTGGCTTGCAATTTGGAAAGAGGGAGTACTATTTTTCATCATTTGCATTGTACTCCGCCCTACCTTAAATTTTAGAGAAAATTCCCTGTATGCCACAACAAAATGTAGCTCATGTGCTCTATGCCATAGAAAATACAAATTTGAGCTCTATGCCAAATGTTGTAATTTTTCATGTGCTATGTTAGATATGTGTCGAATATGTGTACAGTCCGGTTACAGTTGGACTTGAGTTGTAATTTGGTAGGATAGGGGTAGAGTCTTGGTCGTACTTTGTACCCTATGGCCCATAAATATGAGGGCACTACCGTTGTAACCGTGAGACGACTTGGCGGCTGGTGTGGGCGGCGGTGTTGCCGCGGTGGTGCCCGGATGCCGGTGTAGCTGCTGTTGATGGGGAGGAGCGCCTGTAGTCATGCCCCGAGGATGTAGGCACATGGCCGAACCTCGTTAAAAAACATCGTACCTCGGTGTCGTTCTCGTTTGTGTGATCTTGCGATTTGGTTTTGCGTTCTTGGGTTATCGCTTCCGCGCTTTGATTCTAACAAGTGGTACCAGAGCCAGATCCAGGGAGAAGATCCACGTGGAGGCGCGATGGGTGTGTTCCACACCGCGCAAGGTCGCACAAGCTGTCCGCGGATGGGCAAGGCGCAAGGTGGAGCACGGCGGCGATCGACGACTCGATCGGTGGTGTTGGACACTTCGGGCGGGTGGCTCGGACCGTCCAATAAGCTGCAATCAACAGGGATTTGTCCAGACGTGGAGATCAGTTGGTAGCGGTTGGTGGCTGCTGTTCGAGAGGGGCCGGTCAGACGTGATGGCCAGGTTCGACGGTGCGGCCGGAAGACGTCGTGGATGAAGACAGCGGCTTCGACTCGTGATCAGATTGACGGGTGGTCGATCGTGATCGGAGTGGTCGTTGCGGGTTCAAAGTGGAGCTGCAACGATGGTGGTGAAAGCCATGGTGGACTCGGTATGTTAATGGAGGTGGCTTGTTTCAGGTTACGTGATTGCGACAATAGGGCTGGCGGCCAAGAACAGATGTGCAGGCATGCATGGATGGCTCGAGGACACGCAGCGATGGCATGCGTAAGAAGCCAGGAGATGCCTCACATGAGGTCGTATGCGATCTGGTCGAGAGAAGGAAGCACCATGGCGGTGCGTGTGCTGCTGGGGCATACGCTGCAGTATGGTACTGCAGGTGGAGGCGTGCGCGATGAGGAGTCGAGAGGGAGCCGTGATCAGGCAAGGAGAAAATTACTTGCTTGCACGGACGTTCGTGCATGGGGCAAACTATTCATGTGTCAGGTAATCACATGCATGCAAGATCGTGTCTCCCGTTGGTCAAATTAAAGGAAGCCGGTAGTCCTGGGACTCAATTTCGTGTAGCAATCAGCCACTTGGTGGGCCCAATGGTGCATGGCTCTAGACGTACGGATCACAGATTGTGCATGAGACGTGTTTTCACGTGAAAGGAAAACGAAACGGTAAAGGAGCGGTGTGTTGGGGAACTCGGTAAAATCCTTACACCCTCGAAACGTCGGATTGTCGAAATTCATGAAACAGGTTCGCGGAAAGAGTGATGTGGAGAAATCTTAGTGTGTTTCGAATGTTTCGCAAGTTTTTGAACAAGAGCGAAAGTAATGGCCGAACTCGGCTTTTGTACTCGAACTTTTAACCTGTTTCAGGATGTACGATTCTCGCGGAAGTCTGGAATCAGAAAGTCGCGGAAGTCCAGAATCGGGAACTCGCGAAGCGCGGGAATCACGAACCTGCGAAGCTCCGGAATCACAAACCTGCGAAATTATGCAGACGGGATTGGAGTCATGATATGAGAAGATCTTCATGAATGAAGGATTCGGGAATCAGGAGGAAGCCAAGTCAAAGACGTAACCTCTAAAGTCCGGGTTTGACATGTGAACTAGTGGCAGGCTTGTAAATATATGAAATCAGCCCCGCAAATCACGGGATGTAAAAGACATTCATGTACATGTTCACACTAGGAATATTCTAGATTCGAGGGTATTTCTCGAATGTAAAAGTCCCTTCTGCCTCCCTATAAAAGGGGGCTGCGAGGGCACGTGTAAAGGGGTTCACAACTTTGAGGCGAGTTCTTTTTGAGATTCTTTGTCTCCTCCTTCGCAACTTTGTGCATCGGTTCTTAATCTTGTGTTCGGGATTCCATCCGATTTTGGACCCCCAACATTGGCGCCCACCGTGGTTTCAGCCAAAAACAACTCACGATGCCTCCACGTAAGAAGTCCAAGAAGAACACTCCCACCGAGACCGACCAAAGAAGATCACCATCATGAAAGACAATGGAATCTCTCACACTCGTAACCTTCGACATCACGTATCAAGAACGAAGAGCAAAACTTGAGGCTCTCCGTAAAGCAAGAGCGAGAAGGCAAAGACACTCTAGAACCATTCACAACAAGACCTCATGAAGATGATGATGATGATGAGCGGTGACAAAGAACTAGAGAGAGTTCAAAGAAAAGTACAGCAACTTCGTAAAGAGAAAGAAAGATTCATGAACCATGAAGCAAAAAGAAAGGCTTTCAAAAAAGCTAGAAAACTTAATCCAAGCAAAAGAACAAATTGAGATAATGCAAAGAGAAATTGATGAAATGAAAGAACAAGAAACAGCTCATTGTGGCAAGACTCACCACACCGTAACTCGTCAAGAAGAACCCCGAAGAAAATTTCTTCGTGGGTAATGGAATCTCGCACTGTGGATCCGAATCACCACTCTCCATAGGGTTGCAAACCGCACCATGGCCACCAAAGTTCAAACCGATCTCTCCCAATACAATGGTTTCGGAAACTCTAGAGTTCCTCATGAGGTATGAATCACCGTGAATTCAGCAGGAGGAGATGATGTTGCATGGCCAAATCCTTCATCATTGCTCGTGAAGGTCCAGTCAATTGGTATACTCTGCTACAACCACACTCTACCGCTGGGTTGATCTCAAGACAAAATTCATGCAAGCATTCCAGATATTTCCATGAAACAATGAAATCATCGACTGTATAACCGCAAGAAAGATAGAGAGCCATTACAACTTGTAAGAAGATTCATGCAACAAAGATCCCAGATCCCAAGTGGATGATAAAACAACGATCAAGCAATCGATCAAGGGTCCGACTCAGACCAACAGCTTCACATTTGACACGAAAGAAACCCAAGACAATTGATGAACTTTTCATGAACTTGAAGAATACATCAAGTCCGATGAAGATCATCAAGAAGAGTAGCCGAACGAAATGAAGCAAGACAAGGCAATAGAGAAATGACGTGGAGACCTCAATTCCAAATCCCACAAAACATCAACAATGTGGAAAATCCTCACCAATCGACAATGACCAAGCACAAGAGGAGGTTTGCACAAGAGGAAGAGGAAGGAAGAGGACCTCAAACTCACAAACCATGACCCAAGAGATCCATACTTACCGCCAGATATCACTGAAGAGGGACATAGCACAAGGGTGCCTAAAACCAAGAAGAATATAGCTAGAATCCAACAAGAGAAAACAATGATGAGTATTGCCTCAATGCCGAACCAACTTCCCAAACTTCGCAACCACAACTCATGGGTCCTCAACCAAATCCACAATGCAGCAATTTCAAGAACCACAACCATCGGCAACCTTCACTAGTTCCCTCGCAATCCAAATAATTCAAAGAACCACAACCAATCAAGAAATATTGCCACCACCACCGACAATTCATCAAGACCAGAATCAGTTCAAGAACTCATAATCCGAAAGCCTTGCCTTCTTTCTGGAACAATCATGCCCATCACAGGAGGTCAGCCATGGAGTTTGAAACCAAAAAAGGCAAAGAAACAACTATTTCAGATCCGTGAACACCATCATCAATGACGGTCCAGACGCACGAAATGGGCCAAGGTGCCAATAATATTCGATCGAAGAAGATTTCGTGATTGAAATCCACGAATCCACAATGATGCCATGGTCATCGAGGTGAATATAGCCGGATGGGTCATCGGAAAGATCTTGGTAGATAATGGAAGTTCAAGACATCTTATTCTCATGAAAACTTTCGAGAAGATGAACTTGAGTCACACATGTTGCATCCACCGTAGTACCCACCGGGTTTCGGAGGAAAACCAATCAAACCATTGAAAAGTATCTCTTCCCGATCTTCTGAGATCTTGACAATGCCGTAACGTAAACTCTCACTTTCGATGTGGTTGACATGTATATCATCCATATCTCGATTTTCGCAGAGGATTTCATGAACAAGTTCGATGCATAAGGCAACAGCCTTGTGCATGAAGATACCAGCACCCAAAGGAGTCATCATGTGTTCGGTGATCAGCAAGAGGCTCAAACATAGAAAAGGGCCATACACCTGTGGTCAAACCAATGTATCATCACCGAACTCATCAAGAAAAGAAAGAACCTTATGTTGAGGCCAAGAGAGATAAAGAAAAATCGAGATAGCTCACGATGGCGAAACCAAGAAAGTGTACTTGATGATATGCCCGAGAGCAGCCACATAGGGGCTCATCTCCTCAAGAAGAGAAAGAGCTTATCAATTCTGAACAAGAACAAGGATGTCTTCACCGGTCACCAAAGATTTGCAAGGTGTCGACAGAGACATCATCGAACATACCCGGAAACATGATGAGAAAAATAGTCAAAAAGCAGAAACTTAAAAATGTCCAAGAAAAAGTAAAGTGAGAAGGCGCAAAGGCTTCAAGATGCCAAAGTGATCAGAGAAGTCATGTATCCGGCCAACACTGTACAAGAAGAAGAAAAATGGAAGTGGAGAATGTGTGAGACTTCACAGATTTGAACAAGGCATGCAAGAAGGATGATTTTCCTTGAAAGGGTAGGACAAAATCGGATGATGCGCAACAAAGGAAATGCTCTCACTCCGGACATGTTCTCGTGATATCACCAAATAAGAGTGCAGAGAAGATGAAGAGAAAACAAGTTTCATCACTCCTTTCGAACATTTTGTTTCGTAGAATGCCGAAGGTTTAAGAATGCGGATGCATTTCAAGAATGATAGCAATAGTTCTTCATCCTCAACTTGAGAAACATTTTAGCATATGTGGATGACATAGTGGTCAAGAGCATCCAAAGAAGAGACCACATCGCGATTTGGCGTAAACTTTCGCGAATCTCGAGCAGAATCTAAGATTGAATCCCGAGAAATGTGTCTTGCATTCACAAGGGAAAGTTCTGGATGTCTAGTTTCAACAAAGGGCATAGAGGCAAATCCCGACAAAATCAAAGGCTCTAGTTGAAATGCAAGACCCGCCGTGAAAGGATGTGCAAAAGTTGACAGGAGAGTTGCCGCCTCATGATTCATTCCTAGGGCTGCAAGAGAAGTTGCCTTTCTTTCAAGTTCTCAAGTTCCAAGAACTTTCTGGTCCGAACTCAAACAAGCTTCCAAGAACTCAAAGACTACTTGTCCAATATGACTAAGTTGTGCCCTCGAGCCAAAATCACCACTGCTATATTTGTTCCGCTCAAATTCGCGAAGTGCAGTCTAGTGCAAGAGAAGAAGAAGAAGGAAAGTTCAAACAAATCCCAGATATTTTGCTCAAGCTCTCGTGATCCAAACTCTTCTATTCGAATTAGAGAAGATAGCATATGCAAAGTAATGGCCAAGAAAACTAAGACACTACTCGAGGGTCATATCAAGAGTCATCACAAATCAACCGAATGATTTGTTCACAAACAAGAAGCATCCACCGAATCATCAAATGGGCTGAACTCATCGAATACACGAGACTTCGAGAGAAGAAGCGCGATAAAATCGCAAGTCTGGCAGATTTTGTCGAGATCGACATTCGCCAACACATAATCCCGTGAAGAAGTCACACCATGGGTAGTGCATTGTGATGGAGCTTGGTGTGACAAGGGGTTGGAATTTCAGCGAATTGTAACATCTCCAACAGAGTCGTGATAAGATATGCCGCTCGGCTCATATTCAAAGGATGAGCATTCCACGAACAACACAACTGAGTATGAAGCCTCTACTAGCCTTGAGAAGATGAAAGCTCGGGTCAAGCAAACCTTCATCATCAAGACAGACTCCAAAGTTATTCAAGAACATATTGAGAAAGAGAGAGGCAAAAATCCTTTTGATGAAGTATCTTGAGAAAGGTTAGAAATGGAAAGACATTTCAAGGGTTATTCACAACACATATACCAAGAGATGACAATAATGAAGTATAAGCTAGCCAAAGCAAGAGCAAATCAAGCAATGCCTCCCGATGTGTTCTTCAAATCATCAAAGAACCATCCATCAAGGAAAAAAGCTAAAATCATAAGTGTTGTGGAAACTCCGATTGGAGAGCCGAAATCATGGCATACTTGAGGGGTCACTATGAACCACAAGATGAATTGAAGCAAAAGGGCAAGGCGGCGCAGGTAGTCAATGGAGAGCTGTACAAAATCGGGAGTTACACCGAACCATGGTTGAGGTGCATAACCTCCGAAAAGGTCTTGAACTTCTCAAGGAAATTCATAGTGGATTCGTGGTGCACACATAGGCACAAGGGCTCTAGCGGTGCAAAGCAATAAAGCAAGGATTCTACCGGCCTACCATAAACATTGATGCAAAAAATTAGTTCGGGAATGTGAAGCATGTCAGAAAATGGCAAATCAACAAAACCTACCTTCCATGCCAGTCCATCTAATTCCACCATCATGGCCCTTGCAAAGGTGGGGAATGGATCTAGTTGGACCACTACCAGCAGCTCAAGGAAACTGCAGATTCGCAGCTGTTGCGGTGGATTATTTCACGAAATGGGTGGAAGCAAAACCACTCGCGAACATTAAGGCACCAACGATACAGAAGTTTTTCTGGCAAAACATAATCTGTAGATTTGGAGTTCCAAGAGAACTAACTGTTGATAATGGGAAACAATTCGACTGTTACTCTTTAAAAGAATACTGCAAGACTTTGGGCACTCATGCGAAATTTTCATCATTGTATCATCCGCAGTCTAACGGAGCAGTCGAAAGGGCAAATGGGCTAATATTCTCAGGAATCAAGAAGTGCTTGTTTGACCAGAAGAAGGGCAAATGGCTTGATGAATTGCCGAGAGTAATCTGGTCCCATAACACCACAAAGATCAAGAGCTTGTTTCACACCTTTTCGCTTACTCTTTGGCACTGAAGCAATGACACCAGAGGAAATCAAGAATGAAAGCATGAGAGTGCTGAGAGCAAAAGAAATCGAAGAAGTTGACCAGAAAGTAGAGAAGGATATGATCGAGTTAACGATTCTCGAAGCCGCTGAAAACATCGAGAAGTACCAGAATGAAACAAAGGCATGGAAGGACAAGAAAGTGGTCAGAAAAGACATCAAAACTAGCGATTTGGTCTTGAAAAGAAAGAAGAACTGGGAGAACCCTGGGAAACTTCATGAATCTTGGGAAGGGCCATACATAGCAAAGGAAACAGACATGCCAGGGGCTTTTCGTTTGCTAGAACAAACTGGCGAAGAGTTACCATATTCGTGGAATGCTGACAGCCTGAAAAGGTACTACCCTTGAGAATCCCAGAGTTAGATAGATTTATTTTCAAGTATTTTCTTTTTTCGCAAGTTTACATTCTAGAAAAACAAAATCCGAATCACGAATCTATAAGTGATTTCGGGAACAAAAACATTTGCTTTCCTTTTCGCAATTTCATTAGAATAAGAAGGACCGTACTCTTTTCCTTGCAAAGGGGGCTCTAAATCAAGAGGCAAGGTTTTTAACGAGGCGATCCTATGTAAATACTCTTGTGATATATATGAAAAGAGTCTTCCCCCAATTCGTGCATTTTCTGAATTTTATCGTGTGAAAGGCTCCTTGATAGCCAGAATTCCATCGTGAAAAAGAAAAAGTTCGTGAAAAGGCTTCGTGATAGCCAGAATTCCATCGTGAAAAAGAAAAGTTCGTGAAAAGGCTTCGTGATAGCCAGAATTCCATCGTGAAAAAGAAAAAGTTCGTGAAAAGGCTTCGTGATAGCCAGAATTTCATCGTGAAAAAGAAAAAGTTCGTGAAAAGGCTTCGTGATAGCCAGAATTCCATCGTGAAAAGGAAAAGTTCGTGAAAAGGCTTCGTGATAGCCAAGATTCCATCGTGTCAAAGAAAAGTTCATGAAAGGTTCCGTGATAGCTGAAATTCCATCGTGAGAAAGGAAAGTTTGTGAAAGGGCTTCGTGATAGCCAAAGGCTCCGTGAAAGCCTAAATCCCACCGTCAAAGGGATTCCCACCGAAAGGCCTGAGACAACAACAAGTTGTGGCCTAAATCCCATCGTCAAAGGGATTCCCACCGAAAAGCCTGAGACAACAACAAGTTGTGGCCTAAATCCCACCGTCAAAGGGATTCCCACCGAAAGGCCCGAGACAACAATAAGTTGTGGCCTAACTCCCATCGTGAAGGGATGTTTTACCAAAAGTTTGAAAAAATTGGAGGATCCTGATAAGCACATGTTTTTGTTAAAGAATGTTTACATGCGAAAAAGTATAAAGTGAAAGTTGTGAATCGTGTGCACAATGGCTTATTTTCTAACAAGAGGCCAAGGGGCTGCAGATCCCTGAAAGTAAATATTCGTAAGGTAAGGTGGTTGAAGCAACTGAAGGTTGCAATATCAACCCAGGCAAGTGTGCCGAACAAGCAAAGTCCACAAAATTCGTGAAACAAATTTTGTCGACTTACACCACATTTTTTGTGATTTCAAAATTAGCGAAGCAGTTTGCGAAGAAATCGTGAAATAAAAACAACATAAGAGAAGTTTCAATTGCTTAGACTGCCACGAAATTTTGCATGCAAAATGGCAAGGTGGGGGAGGGTGACGTTTTTTCTCAACAAAAACGTCTTTATTGCCTTAGTTACATACAAAATTTCGTTAGAAGTTACATTACATTACATCACATCAAGAATTTGTAGATTTCAGTACGAAAGTTCCACAATGTGCCCAGGCTCACGACTATTGTTTTCTACAACATCACTAGCATAAGCGAAATCATGCTCATCGGTAATGGGGCTAAGGGGCTCCGTCTTCATAACCTTCGAGGAACTTGAAGCTGCAGCAGCAGGACTAACATCTTCACGAAGGAGAAAAAATGTGGAAAGATCAAAACTGCTTATCGAAAATTTTAGGGAAGTTTCAAGCCAAAAGTCGGAGAAGTCTCAGTCAGGATAAGCTTCTTTAAACAATCACCATGCTTCACCGCTAACAACTTGATTCCCATGATGAATCAACACATCCCGCAGCCCAACTTGCGGGACTCAGCAGTTAAAGTTTACAAGACAAATTGTTCAGATAAAGCATCACAACCCACGAATTTACATGTTTGTACAAATCACCTCAAAGGGCAAGTTTTTCGACTATCTCAGCCGGTGATGTCAACCTTCGGGGAAGTTTCCTCGCGTCGAACTTTCACATCGCAGCGCCATCGCTTCGCCATCGCTGTGTTCGCCAAACTCTTCTTCAGCGTTGCCTGCGTCTTCATCATCATCATCTTCAGAAGAAGATTCCGGCAACTCGATGCTTTTCCCTCGCCTTTCCTCTTCAATCAACTGAAAAGAGCAAAACAAGGAATCTAAGAAAACCAAAAGACAAAAGTTCGTGAATTTGCAAGAATCAACAGTGTTTTCGAGAAAATAACCTTTTCTAGTTTAGTGCGGGCAATGTTCTTAACAACTTCTTTTCCGCTGGAAAACCAAAATTCTCTCGCGAATTTGGCTTTGATAGCTAGAACATCAGCATTGGGCCGAATCCGAGAAGTGCTTGAAGCATCAGGGAATTGCGGAAGCTTTTCGCGGAACTTCACAAGATCAGCGCAGTCGAAGTCGTGAAGCAATTTCAAGATACTTTCAGCCGAGAAAGCGGCGGCGAAGTCATTGGCACCAGAAATAACTTCGGGAAGAGCTTTGAATTCCGTGTCAATCCACTTCATAAAGTCAGACATTCCTATGTCAGCAGGGAGTGGAGCGGGACGAACACCGAATTCCATCAAAGCTTTCTCGTATTCCTTGAATAGAAGCTTCAGTTTATTGTTGATTTCCGAAATCTCTTTCCCAGAAGCTTCGTTTCGATCAGCTAACGCTTTCTCAAGTTCATGAATTTTCTGTTCCTTATTACTCAGGGTCTTCGCGAGATCAGCGTTGTTTATCCGAAGATCTTCAGTAGTTTTAGAGGACTTATCGTGATCTTTGCGAAGATTCTCGATCAACCTCAAGTCATCGTCGTGAGTTTTTTGAAGCTTCTCAAGATCCTTCTTAGAATGTTCAAGGGCCTCCTCGGCAATCTTTTTACCCTCATCTGCAATCTTCTTCTCATCCTGGCACAGCTTAAGGGCTTCAGCTAGTTCAGCCACTTTCTTTTCCAGGTCTAAGTTCGCAGCTCGGGACAGGTTGAAGTCGCGATTCAGCTCCTTCGATTGTTCGGATAACTTCTTGTTAATTTCCTCCTGCTCCACCAAACGTTGGGAGGCGACTTTCCCAAGAAGAGAAGCTTTCAGCGAATAAGCCCTCTGGTACTCTTCAATTCTGGAAGCAGGATATGTCCGAAGAAGTTTTTCGAAATCTGGAAAATTCATAAAAACAAAAGTAAGTAAGAAATTGCAAAATTCATAAATCATAAGAAAAGATAAAAATACAGATAAGAAAGACAATCAAATTCATGAACCTTTTCTGCTAAGCATTTCAACAGTAACCCGACTTGGAGGCGCTGGACCTGAGGAAGTAGACGGCAAATCTTCAGGAGTCCCGATAAGTGGTGGAGATCTTTGCTCTGAGTTTCCTTCTCCTGTTTCACCCATGATTTTAGACGAATTCCATAATGTTAAAAGCTTAGATGAGCCATCTCTTGCATCAATCTTTTCATAACCAACACTTAGTAGTTCACCCCGATAAGACGTACCAAAACTCTTGTTGAAAGCGATCATAGAGGGCGAAGGGTCTTGATCTTCGGGAAGATTTTCGCGAGTTTCAACAAAAGGAACTTCAGGAGCAGGATCTTCACCCTTGTGAACTGTCATTTCAAGCTCTTTCGTGAATTCGGGAGAGGCCTCGTCTTGGCGACCAACGGGTTGAGGATCACAGCCTCAACGCAGACGTCTCAACTTCCTTTACAACTCCGAACAACATACGAAAAGAGTCAATATCCACGAACTCATTTTCGAACTCGAGTGCGTGTTCATGAAAATTGAATCTTAAGAAAGGCCAAGAAGAAAAACCTTTCTGGCTGGGTTCTGCGAAAAAGTCATCATCAAAGGAAGAAGGAACTCGTCGAACTTCAGCAGCAACAATCTTCTTAACAGCTTTTCTAGCCTTCTTTCCACTCATCTGAGCAAGGCTGGTAGCTGCTTGAAGCTCGACGTCCGAAACATGTTCGGAAGATTTGCGCTTCCGTTTGGTTGATTCAAGAGACTTAGTCTTCGCAGGTTGAACACTAGAAGATGTTGTCTCATCAATATTCAATTTGCTCTTCTTCGAAGATCTTCTTCTTAGAGCTTTCAGAGGCGCATCCGAGCAACCGCCACGCAATAGCGTGTATCTTCACAAGACGGGCGGACGCCGAGAGCGGAAGGATTTATCTCCACAAACCTCAGAGAACACCCGATTTATCCTTCTCTTGTGTTTCACTAAGTTTTTGTACGCCTTGTACTCATTCATGGTGTATTCGCCAATCATGGCATTCACCTTTCTTTCAACTTCAATCATAAATTCGTCGGCACTCTGGCCGTCTCTCAGCTGAAGGCCGAATCTCGGGAAAGGAACTTCTTGTGCTGCCCAGTTGACGTTGAAGTTCACGATTTCTGTAGGGGCCCATCCATAAGAAATCGGCCAGACTTGGGCAGTGGTGAACTCCTCGATAATGTCGCGACCACCGAGAATCGTACTTGCAAGATGGAATGCACTTTCGCAGTTCCTGATTCCAGCCGCTCGGTGGTTGTACGGAGCAGTGCAAATGGCAGTTAACGCTTCAATAGGCGTGGAGAGAGGATGAGCTGGTCCTTCGTAGCCAGGAACTGTAGACATGTCCACCTTGACGTAAAACCAATACGAACTCCAGTCTTTCGCGAGGTTCGTCTTGCAGCAGGGCGCGATCTGAATTCGCGTAAGCCCTCTTCGCGTATTTTGTCTGCGAGTATTGAAAGTGCAGCATGTGTAATGAGCTTCATAGTATCGGCCATCGTTGAGCTTGATAATGTCCGGCACGATGACTAGCTCGAACAATCGAGCGAAAACATCGGCACTAAAGTTACACCCGAAAGTTTTCATAACCCAAAAAAACTTCGAAACTTCCAGAAATGAACTTGGTGAGAGCTGATGAATCTTCACAGAGAACTTGTCCAAGATTGCAGGCAGAAGGGGATCGCAGGGGAACCTTAACCCGCAGGTGAAGAAGTCACGAAATACGACAATTTCGTCGGCTTCAGGAGCAGGAACTTCTTCATCTAGGGGAGCGCGGCCACTGCCCGCAGGAAAAAATCCGGCTGCTTCATATTCTCTAATCAAATTAGTTGTGACTTTAGATTCCCCGAAAACGAAAGACGGAGGGAGAGACTTGGTGCGTTTCGCAGCAATGAGATCTTTCGGATCAGCATCGACATCTCCAATATCTTCTCCTTCTGATCTAATTTCTCCGTCTTCACGGTTCTCAGATCCGCTAGCAACAGGAGATGTGTTATCTTCGGGAGGTTGAGCAATCTCAGGTTCTTGAATTCCTTGCTCAACGGGCGAAATGCCAGCAGCAACCAACTCTTCGGTCGTCATGGGTCTGGCGGTGCTTTTAACGTGGGCCACCTGATCAACAATAATGCGAAGGTAAAATCTAAGATGATTCTTGCGAATCAAAAGGTGCGAAACAGAATTCATGAATTCGAGCATCGAAATAAAAAAGAACATAATAGAATAACAGAAACCAATACCTTAGAAAGTTGAGAAAGTCTCAAATCTTCAGACCCTTTATCGCGAAGAACCTTTGCGCAAGGATGTTGCCGAAAGTTCGGAGAAAGCAAGGGCTCGGTAAAAAAATTTTACGGTGCGAACCCCTCTATTTATAGTAGCGGGGGGGGGGCAGTTTCAAGAAGTCACCTCGATTCGACCGTTGCGAGTTTTCAGAGGATCGCGTCTCGCGCTCCGAGTGTGACGTTTTTACCAAAGTTCAAAGTTTTCGTGAAGGATCGGAGTCAACCCGCTTCCCCGAGGGGCTAGTGTTGGGGAACTCGGTAAAATCCTTACACCCTCGAAACGTCGGATTGTCGAAATTCATGAAACAGGTTCGCGGAAAGAGTGATGTGGAGAAATCTTAGTGTGTTTCGAATGTTTCGCAAGTTTTTGAACAAGAGTGAAAGTAATGGCCGAACTCGGCTTTTGTACTCGAACTTTTAACCTGTTTCAGGATGTACGATTCTCGCGGAAGTCTGGAATCAGAAAGTCGCGGAAGTCCAGAATCGGGAACTCGCGAAGCGCGGGAATCACGAACCTGCGAAGCTCCGGAATCACAAACCTGCGAAATTATGCAGACGGGAATCTGCGAAATTTGGGAGTCATGATATGAGAAGATCTTCATGAATGAAGGATTCGGGAATCAGGAGGAAGCCAAGTCAAAGACGTAACCTCTAAAGTCCGGGTTTGACATGTGAACTAGTGGTAGGCTTGTAAACATATGAAATCAGCCCCGCAAATCACGGGATGTAAAAGACATTCATGTACATGTTCACACTAGGAATATTCCCTAGATTCGAGGGTATTTTCGGAATGTAAAAGTCCCTTCGTCTCCCTATAAAAGGGGGTGCGAGGGCACGTGTAAAGGGGTTCGCAACTTTTGAGGCGAGTTCAGGCTTTTGGAGATTCTTTGTCTCCCTTTCGCAACTCTTGTGCATCAGTTCTTACTCTTGTGTTCGGGATTCCTCCGATTTTTGGACCCCCAACACGGTGGAGGAGTCTCGACGGGTTTGGACTTGCCGTGTATGGTTTCGGCCTCCATAAAACAAAGAGGAAGTCTACGGGATTGCATCAGGCAATCAAGTTGTTCGCAGGATAATCGGCGCTTGCGACGGTTGAAAGGTGAAGCGGTGACGCCTAGGGCGGTGTTGTCGTGCGGCGGCAAGGAGGTCGACGAGGCTTGCGAGCGGCGTGGGTGTAGGAGTACACGGCGGTGGCGCACGAGGAGTTCGCACAAGCACGCTGTAGGAGGTGGGTGCGCTCTGCGCGGGCGTCCGTGGCGTGAGGAAGGAGATCACTTTCGACGTGTAGGAGGTACGTGTCATCGATAAAGACACTGCGTGTGTGATTGATTTTCGGCGATCTGTGGCAACAGTGCATGTCGTCGATGGCTTCCAAGTTTAAAGTGGCGAGGTTCGACACCGGAAACTTCGAGTTGTGGCGAAGAGAGTGAAGGACTGTTGGCTCAACAGGGGCATCTCGAGAGCACTCGACGAGAAGAAGCCGTGGTAGATGATGATAAGTGGGAGGAGATGCGCAAGCATGTGCAATGATGAGGTTGTGTCTCGCTGATCGATCATGTACCATGTCATGGATGAAAGCTTCGCCTAAGAAGATTTGGGACAAGTTGGCCGAGAAGTTTATGTCCAAGACTTTGACTCGGAAGTTATATCCGAGCGTGTATGTGAAGATGCAAGAGGGTCGAGATCTTCTTGAGCATGTGAATGTCTTCAATCAATTAGTTCCGATCTTGGGAAGGTCGGCGTGAAGATTGATGATGAAGACATGGCGATTGTTCTTCCGTGTTTGTTGCCGGATTCTTATGATCACTTGGTTACTACGCTGACATATGGCAAGGAGAAGGTGCAAGTGGATGATGTTGTTGCGGCTTTGCTTTCTCATGAGCAGGAGGAAGAACAACTCACCTGAAGAGCCTTCTGGGAGTGCTCTTATGATCAGGAGTGATCGGAGTGGTGGAGATAAGAAGGGCAACAAGAAGAAGAAGGGACCGTAGTGCTATAAGTGCAAGGAGTGGGGACATAAAAGGGTTGAGTGTCCGGAACTGAAGAAGGATAGTGGAACCGCAAGTGTGATGATTGCCGACAAGATGACTCGGATAGCGATGGTGATGTTCTCACAAAGGTCAAGTGAAAAGTCTTGTGAAGAAGCGTGGTTGTTGGATTCCTAGCTCGCTTTCATGTAACACCAAGGAAGGAGTGGTTCTTGTCATACATTGAGAAGGAGGGTGATCTTGTTCACTTGGGAGATGGTTTGGGTTACCGTATCATTGGAGTGGGTGATATCAAGTTCAAGATGTGTGATGGACAGGAGATACTACTCAAAGGTGTGAAGCATGTGCCGGGCTGATTTAACTGATTTCGCTTGGGATCTTGCATGAAGAAGGATGGTTGTATCAGCTGACTTTTGATAAGAAGACCTTGAGAGTAATGCATGGAGGCAAGACGGTCATGGTTGGTGAGAAGTCATGTGCACACCAATACTAGCTGAAGGGAAGCGTTGTTGGAGGTGGAGTCATGGACGGCAATGCAAGTATGGCGGTGTTCTATCCGACGGTCGGCGAGGTGGCGATGGCTTGGCTGTTCTAAGTGAGCAGCAAAGGAGGCGACTCAAGTCTGGTACACGGAGGTTCGCGCATAGACAAGCTCAAGGTGGCATGTATATTCGCCAAGGTGGAGATTGTTAGATATGTGTAATATGTGTCCGTTCTGATTGGACTTGAGTTGTAATTTGGTAGGATAGGGGTAGAGTCTTGGTCATACTTTGTACCCTATGGCCCATAAATATGAGGGCACTACCGTTGTAACTGTGAGACGACTTGGCGGCTGGTGTGGGCGGCGGCATTGCCGCGGTGGTGCCCGGATGCCGGTGTAGCTGCTATTGATGGGGAGGAGCGCCCGTAGTCATGCCCCGAGGATGTAGGCACATGGCCGAACCTCGTTAAAAAACATCGTGCCTCGATGTCGTTCTCGTTTGTGTGATCTTGCGATTTGGTTTTGCGTTCTTGGGTTATCGCTTCCGCGCTTTGATTCTAACAAGAATTGTTGGGTTTAGTCCCACATCGGAAATTGATGGTGGTGAAGCGCAACATATAGGTGGGGGCAATCCTCACCCATCAGGCTAGTCTTTTGGGTTGAGTTAGGCCTAGGGCCTGTTGTTGTGGGCTCCGGTGGACCTAAGGCCTGATGGGCGCCGGCTCGTGGGTAAAACGGGCCGGGCCGGATTCCGCTGCGCCACTCTAACAAGTGGTATCAAAGGCGAAGGTCGGAAAAACCTGGGAAAACATCTCCGGGTCACATGGTGACGGGGGAGCCCGTGAACGTCTCCGGAGGGTCACACGGATGGTTGTGACTGGAGAATTGGACTCGGGGCCTGGATAACCTCTTCGGGAGATCACACGGATGGTTGTGATGGAAGAGTTAGGCCCAATGTGTGACGGGAGATTGTTGGGTTTAGTCCCACATCGGAAATTGATGGTGGGGGAGCGCAACATATAGGTGGGCGATCCTCACCCATCGTGCTAGTCTTTTGGGTTGAGTTAGGCCCGTGGCTGTTGTGGGCTCCGGTGGACCTAAGGCACGATGGGTGCCGGCTCGTGGGTAAGCGGGCGGATTCCGTTGCGCCACTCTAACATGCTATGTGCCATTTGTTAGATGTTGGATCTTTGTTAGTGGGCCCCACATGTCGGTGGGAGGAAAATCGCCTACTTCCACTCGGGTCTCGACGATGCGCCCAACCAGGGGCGTCCGCGGCACGCGCTCGGCGAGCACCTGCCGTCGCCGCGCCGTGCCGAGGCTCGTGGCCGCCGGCGCGGCGTCGAGGACCCGGACTCCTCCATGCGCGCGCGCTCGTCGCGCCGCGCGCGGGAAGACTGCCTCCTCACTGTCACTCGGACCGCTCACCGACGCTGCTCCACGAGCAGGACCGGTCTAGCAACTAGCGCCGCGCTGCGCTGCCGCGGTCGCCGAGGCCTCCGAGCCCACCGACGACCTCTACCTCCGGGCGCCCTCCCGCGCCTTCTCAAGCTCTGCGCCGCTGCGTTCAAGGCCAAGCCGGCTCATCTCCTCTCGCCCGCCTCGTCCGCATCCGATGGCGGAGCCGCATTCACCGTGTGCCCAGCCTTCGATCGGCCGCGAGGAAAGTCACCGAGGCGCCGCTTTGTTGGCTCTCGAGCACGGAGACGACCTCATCTCCCACAAATCTTCCTGCAATACCGTCTTCGTTGCCAAGAGATTTGATAAGGTTGGTCACAATTATGAAGTTTTGATCTTGGCCCACGATATCCTCATAGGTGCAGCTTTCCACATCTTTTTTTGACACTTTCTTAATTGTGCGTGAGTCCATGAATTGGATGATCGAATCTTGGCCGGAGATTCGAATCGAGGCGTGCGCAGGGGAGGCCGTGGACGTTGACCTCCATGCCGCTCGGATCCCACTCGCCGCACGAACCAGGGGACGAGCTCCCATGGCCGGTGCTCGAAGGAGGAGAGAGGAGTGGCGAGCCCGCGCGAGGAGGGAGGAGGGCACCGCCGGCGCACCTACACGAGCCGGCCGTAGAGGGCGGCGCCGGAGCTCGATTGGATCCCCACGGCCACCGATGCAGGGGAAGGGAGACTGTTGTTGGGTGTTGGCGGGGGAGATTGGGAAGGGAGGCGCCGACTCTATGCCCGCCGAGGGGCGACGCGACGGCAAGTTTGCTCGGGAGCAGCCTCGGCGGCATGGGGACTAGGGAGGCAGCGACAGGACTGTTGCGGTGTTGAAGAAGGGGATTTTCCCCTCTCCCCACTGACATGTGGGGCCCACTAACGGCATCCATCTGCATCTAACGGAAATGGCATAGAGCACATGAAAAATTACAATCTTTGACATAGAACTCAAATTTACATTTCCTATGACAAAGAACACATGAGCTACATTTTGTTGCGACATACAGGGAATTTTCTCTAAATTTTATCCGGGTCCACCACTGGACATTGATCTACTATCCTCTTCTATATTTGGACCTTCTCATATGATGACTGAGTTTATTTATTGTTCACTAAGTCGTACAGGCAGTGATTGGTAATAATTACGAGACTGAAGTTTTGAGTCCGACGATGCGCAGGTCGGGACTGTTTCCTTGGGCCCCTGAGATTCCCTGTCCATGGCCGCCCAAGTGGTAAGTTTTGACGTGACGCAGGCCTTGTCTTGTTTTTTCATGGGTAGTGGCCTTTGTCTTGAAAGGCGAGAAAGGAGCAGCTAGGTCAGGCCCATCTTATATAAGTGTGCTATGTTCAGCTTCTAAGGGCAGTCTCAATGACACGTTTATAATAGTTTCTATGTCTATTAATTACGTTGACAACTCAGTTTTTTATGATGTGACAAAGGAATTAGAGAAGAGAGCACCAGACTGAGAAACGATTTCTTGAGGAGGAAAAGGTGTCTACCCAAGGATCGATGCACATGGAAACGAGACAAATGCCACTGGGGAGAAACGAGTCGTTCCTTGCACATCCTGCGGCGCCGCCTGCACATCCGTGCGTGTCGTCACCTTGCATGCTCTCCTCGCTCGTCGACGCGGCCACCCCTCACCGGCGACCCGGCGTGCGGCCACCCCACCGCACGGCGGTCTCCCCACCCGTGCTACCTCCCCACTCCGTGGCCTGCCTCCCACCCCGACGCCGCCTCCCCACCCGGCGGCCTCCTTCCCCACCACTCGGCGGCCTCTCCACCCAGACGGGCGGCTCTCCTCCATCCGTGGCGCGGCTCCCCACAGATGGCGTCCTCTCCCACGACGCGGCGGTGTCCTCCATCACAGCATGGCGGCCTCTTTCACCAGAGCCGGTGGCGGACGCGGTGGTGGTGGGCGGCGCACGGCGGTGGATGCGCCCGGTGATCTTTGGATTGTTGGTGGCATGCAGCGCAGGCCGGCGCCTAGGATTTAGGATTTTTGTTTTCTTTGTTTTGTTTGTCGGGCGCCTATGGGGAGGCGCACGGCAACCGTGGGGAACTGTTTGGTGAACGGCGCTGCCGTCGGCCGTGCCGTTACCGATTAGTTCACCGTGCGCAGGGTTTGACGCTCTTTGCCGTGCGTGTGATAAAAAGCGCACGGCAAAGGGCCTTTGCCGTGTAAAAATCTGTCGTGTTCCATTTGCCGTGTCTTTTCGAGAAAAACGCACGGCAAAGGCTTTGTCGTGCGCTTTTTGACCTTTGCCGTGTAGCCAACGCGCACGGCAAACGCGTGTTTTGCCGTAGTGGATTAGTTATTACGAGGCTGAAGTTGTTTGAGGCAAATAAACCAATCAGCCAGCCCCCTGAGATTCCTGTGGCCCAAAGTGGCAACTTTTGACGATTGATGCAAGCCTTGTTTTGAAAGGCGAGAAAGCAGCGGCCTGTCCGTGCATTGGCTGCATTTATTAGTCCTTTTTTTTCCCGTGCACGTACCATGCCAAAGTGAGAGAAATCTACTGTTATGGTGTGTGGCTTTGACTTTGGTAGCTCCTTCCATGCCAAATTGTTGTTTGTAATTGGGCCAATTTATTTCAGGATCCATAACTTTTGCAGTTAACCAATCACTGATTTTTTAACAACAAACTTAAAGGCACATTGGAAAAAATCTCAGTTAGCCGTCCCACACGTATGAAAAATGCTTTCCAGCTAGCCGCGCCTCGACAAGCTTCCGCTTCCTTGGGAGGGGCGGAGTGTAGCATCACGTCGATCGTCCTTGGGACTTTGGGAGTGTAGCATCACGTGTAAGAATTGTGGTACTCGCATTGGACCTATATGTTTTTTATAAAATATAAGACGAATATATCATCAGTAGCTATTACTAGCTAGTGCCGTGATCAGAATGCTAGAGCATCTTCAAGAGGAGTTTATAGAAGCATCGGTACTTCTCACATGATCCCATGGACATTCATCTTTATCATCTACTACTCCTACCCAAACATTTATCCTCTCCTATATTTATATCAATATATGACGACTCAGCAGTTTATTATTGTTCAGTACTGGGGTAATTTTGAGGCTGAAGTTTGAGTCCAACAAGAAGCAAACTGGAAACGATGCAGCGAGCTGCGCATCCACGAGGACGAGATTCCCTGCCCATCCAATCCAAGTGGTAAGTTTTGACGTGCAGCAAACCAATCAGGTCTTGTCTTGTTTTTCTCTTTATAACCGCAGGACTTGTCTTGAAAGTCGAGAAAGCAGCGTCTACCTACCCTCGTCACATGGCAGCATTTTTTTTTTTACTATTTCGCATCCCACGGGGGCCGGCGGAGCCAATTGAATTTGGACGGGTCAATATCTTATTCAGCCAATAGAATTTGGACGGGTCAAGGTCTTATCCTGTGCCATTATTTAATACCTCACTTTTAAATGCCTCTTCCACCCAGCTAATATGTGCATCTTCAGTCCTCACTATCTACTTGAGCATCCCATGTACCACCACCTCACACACCCTGTATCATAGCACAAGCACACTAAATTTTTACATCACGATGCCTATGCTTCTTTTTTTAAAGGCATACGGGTACATCACACAAGGCACATCACAGGTACATACAATTCAGTCCACCAAAAAGATTTGATCAAAATTTCGCATTGGACATGTACGGTGGCATGGTCATGTGAACAATTAAATTCATGTTGTTCTCTTTATGTACAGAACTACAAATCATAAATTCCTACGAACAAAAGCAAATCTAAAATGTTCCCCATCCTTTTTAGATTCTGAAAATTGAAAAGGGGGGCAGCGTACTTGGGGAAGGTAGGGGCGTCGGTGGGCGCGAGGCGAGCTGCGGCGGGTCGGAGGTGGATGCGGCGCGCTTGCTGTCGGGGTTGAAGCCCGAGAGGTGGAGCGTGAGCGTGACGTCCTCGAAGTCGAGCCCCGAGGAGGCCGCGGAGGAGGACTCTGCGGAGCCCCGCGCCGACTCCTCCGACATGGCGGCGGGCCTGTGGTCCGCGGACTGGCTCCAGTCGTGGCCGGCGGGGGCTCCTAGCTCCGTCGTCGGTGAGGCGTGGTGGTAACCGGTGAGCCGGGAGTCCCCATCCTCCGTCCAGGAGGCGCCGTCCAGCGCGACTGCGTACGTGATGATGGCGTAGGTGCATCACCACCACCTCAAGCTGCTCGTCGTGCTCTCGGCGCGGCCGTGGCCGAGGACGCCTCGAGCCATGAGGAGCCGCCGCGAGAGAGGTCACCGGGGAGGAGAGGGAGGGTGAGGCTGTGCCGCCCGGGGAGGAGACGGAGAGGGTGGCCGTGCTGCCTGCTGCAAAAGAGGACGTGTCGGACCTCGCTTGGAATTCGCTCCCGCACCGCGGTAGAGCTCGTCGTCGTCGGAGCTCGCCTGGAAGCTGCACTGGAGGTTGTGGAAGGATCTTGATGTCGTCTAGAGGGGGGTGAATAGACGAATCTGCACTTATTAAAAACTTCAACCCTCTGTTAGTAGAGAAACTGGTCAGACCGGTTTCCAAAACCGGTCAGACTGGTTTTGCTAGGCAGCAAACCAACAGTCTAAGTAAAAGCCCTCTACGAGTTCTAGCATAAACCAAACTTGGTGTAGGACTTCCACAGGTGTTTCCAAGAGTGTCAATAAAGTCCCTGCACACAGCACAACCACACCAAGATAGATCGAAGCGGAAGCACAAAGATTAAGCTAGAAACAACTTAAGGTAAAGCAAGCAAATGTAAAGGAAGTAAGGACACAAAGACACCGGATTTATCTCGTGGTTCAGCTCGCCACTAAGGCTGGCCTACGTCCACATTGTTGAGGTAAGCCACAAGGACTTTGGGATCTCTTTCAATCCGCTCCTCCCTCACACCTATCGCTAAGGCAATAGATGGAGTGTTCCACTATCTTTGATTTGCAATTACAAACTTCTTGGAGCTGCCACACACGGATTGGGGGCTTCCAAGCGACTTCTAGCCGTCTATGAGCCAAGGGCTCCAAGAGTAAAAGATGTTTCACAAGATATTCAACAAAATCAGCAGGTGCTCAAGTGTGGGATGCTCACTAGGCTTCTCAAAGCTCTCAAAGCTCTCACACAAGTCACTCTCTCAACCCAACTCAATGATAGGGCATTAAAGGTTTGAATCTCACTTAGAGAGGTTGGGAGTTCGAAGGTGTTAGAAGTGTGGAGAACCAAAGAACCCCTCAAAGAGGAGCTCATGGGTATAAATACCCAACTCCCACAAAACTAGCTGTTAGTCTGTCAGACAAAACCGGTCAAACCGATTTGCCAAACCTCTGGGGACTCTCGCTAATGGTCTTGATCTCCTCCCAAATGAATTCACTCACTGAGAATGGAAGTCCGAGAGGCCTCATGTGAACGAGCAAGTCCTTAGCATAGTTGGATATATCCGCCAGGTTTCTGCCCCTAGGTGTGAGAGTAAACCAAAACATGCGGTTAAGCACGTTGTAGTAGGTGTAAAACCCTGCTGCATAGCCCACATTTCCTTGCTTGTTTCTCGGGTACATGAACTTCATCTCTTTAGGCTCCATCGAACGAGTGCCACGGTGAATGCAAGGGAGAGTCACATCTGCCGGGCTAACTCCAAGCAATCTAGCAATGTGTGTGAAGGTGACATTGTATCTAGTGCCTTCGGTCATCCAATGCATCCTCCTTGTACCCTCATTTTCCTCAAAAGCAATAGTGGTAAAAAATTGTGCAATGATCTCAGTGTTCCAACTGTGCCTGAATCCCATAAGAGGCTTAATCCTCAGAGTAGTACAAACCTCAATGATATCTCTGAAAATCACATTGTTTGTCTTCTCCATATAGCCCCAATCTATCCATCGAGCCTCTGCAACAATGCCCTTCTTCTTGGCTATGATGGCGGTGGAATAGTAGTCCTGCTGAAAGAAAGTGTGAAATCTGTAATCTATCCCACTAGCCATGTCCTTGGGCCCAAGTGAAGCAATACTTCAAGTCTCCACCAGCTTATGGTTGCTATCCATTGATTTTGCTTAGTTCTTCGTTTTAGCCATCTTGATCTCTTTATCATTTATCCTTGCCACTATTGAGTCAAGCCTTGCACTATAGAGATAATTCCATTTGAGATGCACTCAAATAATTGTCCTTTGATTGATAAGAAATATCCTTGCTTTGCAAACTTCCATTTATAGGTCCATTACAGTAGAGGTAACCACATGACCTTTGTTAAATCTCTACTTGAAGTCTTGCAAATAGCTTCTTTGTAAGAGTCAATATCCTTTACTAAATGTAAGAGTGAAATCCATTTGATATTGTACTCAGTAAACTCATTGTATAGTTCATCAAGTTCATGTTGTATCAATAATGAAATCCCTTGATGCCATACTCATCTTTGACTTAGTCCTTCCATCTTTATATCACAAGCTTCTCCTTTGTTCATAATGTGCTTTGCTTTACCATATAGAAGCCAACCAAGTACCACATATAATCATGCCTCTATATTTGCTTTTCTTTAGCTTAGGATCACTTGTTGTATGTCTCAAGTAAACTTCTAATAGGAAGAACATATTAACCAACTCATGACATTCATCTTTAGTATGCTTGCATACATTCCATGTATAATGTCATGATCCACCCTTGTCTTCTTTGCAATATGGGCCAAAAGCATGATCTTACTCATGAATATCATTTATCAATAATCAACAACCTACTCACATGCTTTACAAGAGTGTTAGTGATTTAATCAAGTTGTCACTCAACTCACCAAAACCCACTTAGGGCTTGATTGCACAGTTGTAGGTCGTCGGCTGGCAGTGGCCCCTCGAGCAAGACCCACTCGTCGGGGCGGGCCGACGCCATGGCCGAAGGAGGGAGCTCGGGAAGGAGGACGGCGTAGGGAGCTCAGATCTGAGCAGCCCGTCGCGGAGGAGGGGACCACGGGGCTCGAGAGGCCGGCGAGGAGCCTACCACATCGCCTTGGATATCCCCGTGTTGCTGCGGTGGCGCTTGGTCGAAATCCCTCCCCCGATTTCTGGCTGGGAGGCAGAACTGCAGGCTAGGGGCGCCGGTGAAGTGGTCCCTGACGATGGACGTGGCGGTACCGCAGAGAGTCGCGGCGTTGTCGGCGCGTCAAGACACCGCCTAGCACATCGAGCTCGTTGATGTGGTCGTCGGGGTTGGCGGTGGCGCCTCGTCTTCGTCGGCGAGGAGGGCGGCTGAGGGCACGCTGTTGCTCGGCTCGGCCAAGGATCCGGCCGCCGGAGTACACGGTCATCGTTGTGCTACCGTGGATCCGTCACCGGACACTAGCCCACGTCACACAGGATCCGAGGAAGGACGGTGGAGGGCGGTGGTGCCCGCGCGCCGGCGCTCACGCTCCAGATCCGGCGATCCTGCTCGACGCTGGCACCACGACGGCCGGATCCGGTGAGCTTGTCGGGCGCTAGCTCATCCCCCGAGCCGCCTCTCCTGCGGGGAAGAAACACTACCGGAAACCTAGCATTCGCTGAGAGTAAAAATCTTTGGCGAGAGCCTACGGCTCTCGCCGAAGAGCTCTTTGCTTTGAGTAAAAAAAATTCTCGGTAAAGACCAAAACTCTCGCCGAAGAAATTCTTCGCCTAGAGCCAAAAAAACTCTTGGCGAATAATTCTTCGCCGAGAGTTTTTTTTGCTCTCAGCGAAGAAATTTTTAAGAAAATCACTTTTTCACCTTCAAACTTTTTTATCATCAACATGCACTTATACAAAGGAATATGTTCAAATTTGACGCAATTTTATCTCTGTTTGCTATATTTAAAAATTTTACTTCATTCTAGGTAATTTTTTCGAAGACGTCCGATATGAACTGCAAGTGCATGAAATCATAGAGTAAAGTTGTTGGACATGAGACATCTCTAAGACCATGTACACGAAATGAAACTAAATTTCAAACATTTTGTTCTGTGATCATGATGAAGATCGTGTCGTAGAAAGGTTTTAAAATGAGTAAAATACAACAGAGGTCCATCAACTTGTAAGGAGGTATCACTTAGGTCTATCAACTCTCAAAATGCATTTCTGGGTCCATAAACTTGTTGAGTCATTCGCCACAGGTCCATAACTGTCCAAATATGCTTGTACTGGTGACATGACATGATGACTTGGCTCAAAAAGCATCTTCTAGTTGAGGAATTTCAATGAGTATGTTACAAATGGGCAACACATATACTTAGACATTCCTTGGGTTGAATAATAGTAGCTGTCGTTTAGCTCCGGAAAATCAAGTATGTGTCACTCATAAGTTGCTCGATGAAATGGCTCAATTAGGATATGCTTCTTCTAACCAAGTCATCATGTCATGTCACGGAGAAGCATATGTGGGATTATGGACCTGAACGACTCAACAAGTTTATGAACCTAAAAATGCATTTTCAAAGTTGGTGGACCTAAGTGACACCTTCTTGCAAGTTGATGAACCTCTAGTGTATTTTACTCTTTTAAAATTGTATAAAATTCAATTAAGTTTGAAAATCATGAATTTTGTCAAGCGCTCATTATATCATATGTCGAGGTTGTGGTAAAAAGTTGAGAACATTTTGAGCACTTCGACACGTACGCTTTTTAGAAACTGTAACATCTCACGAGAAGTTTGAGAGAATTCGAACTAATGTCACTAGGTTTGGTACATTAGAGAAATTTAAATTTGAGTTTGACCACAACAACTTTTTTATAAGCAAGACACAACATATCTAGTGTCATGTTAAGTTGTTGAGAATTTTTGCATTTAATTGCTATTTTCAACTAATTTGGAAAATTTTTAGAAAAATATCTTCGCCGAGAGCCATTTATTGGGCTCTCGTGAGCTGGAGGAGGCCCATTTCTGCCCACCAACACCCTCCTCCTATATATCCCCGCCCCACGGCTCCCCTCCCTATCCTCCCTCTCCATCCGGCCGCCTCCTCCTCTCTCCTCCTTCCTCTCCCTCCTTCCTCTCCCTCCAACCGCAGATGTCGCCGCCTCCTCCCTCCCGCCGGCCGCAGCTGCCGCCCCTCCGCCGCCTCACCTCGTGGCGAGGAGCGGCAAGGCGCGCGGCGGCGGATCCGCCCCGCCTCGATGACCCGTGGCGGCACGGCATCAACCCGGCGTGAAGACGACATCAACCCGGCTGGCGGCCACCGGGTGCGGGCGGGCGGTGGTGGTGTTGCATGTGGCGGTGGCCACGACAATGGTGGTGGTGCGGTGGCGCGGGGGCGGCCAGGCCATGGTGGCCCGGGAAATTTTTTTGTTTTATGAAAATGTCTTCGTCGAGAGCTAGGTGGGCCTCTCGGCACATGTCCGCCGAGAGGGTCCCGCTCTCGGTGAAGACGCCACGTACAATTGGCGCAGAGCTTACTCTCGGTGAAGCCTTCGCCGAGAGGAATACACCTTCGCCGAGAGGATGCTCGCTCTCGGCGAAGGCTCCGAATCCGGTAGTGAAACGGAGAGAGGAGAGAGAATGTTGGGTGTCGAAATGGTTTGGAATGGGATGAGGAGTCAAGCGGAGGTGGGGTATTACTTCAACAACATGGCCCCCTTCCGGACAATCAATACATGTATACATCCAACCCAGCTTTGCCCATGTCCTGGTACAAACCCCCGCCCGCACCGCTGCCGTCCCCCGCCAGCCCTGACCGCATTATGTACGTATTTGCTTTTCCCTCCCGGTATGGAGCCTGACACACTTTGATGCAGGTCTGACACGGTCCACGTCTCGGGGCACCGCTTGCAACGCCGCCTCTGACCAGGTCCGGCGGTCCGGATTGACCCTTCCATAACTGCAGCCCTCAATAAATCTTAGTCCTGAGGAATAAGCTTATGGTCGATTTTAAAGGCACAAACTATTAGAGATCCAAAAAATCAGATCCATAATCCAGATGGATTTTTGGATCTACTATAATCAGGCTTTCAAAATTTACCATAAGACGGAAAACACAAAGGAAAAATAGCTTGCTATCACAGTCGTGCAATGCGCCAATGCCTTGTCATTCACAAAATTGGAAGGAAAAAAACGAAAGAAGTTGCTCCAGCATAAGCATATCCAAAAACGGAAACACCTTAGCTCCTTGGCTACAAATTAAGTGCTTTAACATTTCAATCCACAATTCCTCCACAGATAAAATATAGGAGCAATGTCAGATGTCACCATCGCAGAGGAACGACACTCAAGACGCCAGATAAAAAATAAATGTTAACGGAAAAAAGAAACGTATAAACACAAAATCTGCACATGTTTCCTATTTTCTAAGCTTGTCGATGAATTTGGGCCAAATGTTCATATTCAGGAAATGTATCTGCGATTCGCTCAACTAGGCTGCCCGGCAACGTTTGGGCCTGCAAAGCGGGATGGTTCTGCACCAGACTAAGGACCACTTGTTGCACGTCCACTTCATCTAGAGAACCTGCACTTGCTCAAAGAGAGAAAATGTATGGTCATAAAACCATTCCATTTTTTATGAAAAAGAACATACAAATAAAACAATGCAAGAATTTTACCCAATTCAATGTCTTGTGTTTCCTCATCCAGATCTCCTTCCTCGACAACCTCGAGTGACTCACCAGCAGCCGCTAGCGCATATCGTTCAAGGAATTCTTCTTCCGTCTCTTCTCGCACATCATCATCCTCCGAATCCTAATTGCATTGTTTCCTTTATCTTTAGTAGTACGCTTAAGCGTGACAAGAAAAGATAGAAAGCATAATTCTAGATTCTGTTACCTCATCATCATCATCAGTATCTTCCTCCTCTTCCTCGTCATCAAGATCTTCAGCACCATCATCATCGTCATCATTATCCCCATCCTCTTGAACTTCCTTCAGCTGAATGCAAGATTCCATCAATGATACATAGCAGTCTTGCAACACTTTAGTGCCACCCATGGAAAGGACCAACAGACGCTCAATCACAGTTGATAACGTTAGCACTGCATGAAGGTAATAAACAGTGAAAAGATGACCAACTTTGTAAGCTGACAGAAATTATCAACAAGATTAAACCTAGCAATGATCGGTACATAGATACTTACAAGCTAATTTGATCTCTGATTCAGATGACAGGCCAGGACTGAATGAGCTGCTTGAGACTTGTGCCAATGCAGATGCCCAGATCACATAACCATTACCATCATAGTTGTTCAAGACTTGTTCAATGACATCTGGATAGCAAATGTAGCATGACGAAACTGCCAGCAAAAGTGGTTTCCATATCCCAGCAGGACTGTCAGATATAGACTTGAAATGGGAAAATGCTGCTTGTGCAAAGGATACAGCAACAATCTTTCTAGCATCTTCTGTTCCAAGGGAGAAATTTGGAGCATGCAGTAGCGTATGGATACATGAGCATGCCCTCCATGTTGCAGATGGGTAGGCTGAGATGGCCCTCGTGACAAAATTAGAAACCCGGCCAATGATTGAACTCTGTGAGCAATTTTCAGACTGCGAAGGAAGCATTTTTAGGAAGAAACCGGTGAGGTCAAATCTTTGGTGGAAATTGATAGCTTCTTTAATTGTATTGAAAACTTCCTGATCCTCCATCTCCTCCCAGGAGTCCCAGTTAGAAATAGTGTCAGCCCATACAACTACTAGTTCAAAGACCTTCATACTTGCAGTTTCTTCCATGCAAGTCACAGACCTCATGACAAACTCAAGTAACACAGAAGCATCATTTACGCATGATGGAGGTGGCAGTTCAGAAGAAGAGTTGTCTTGTAACCAAGCTTTTTGTAGCAGCGACGAAAATGTTTGAGCAATAGCAGATTGGCCTGACTGCCAGACCCTCTTTTCATGTTTCCTATTTTCATCTGGTGCAGAGCTCTCCCAAGCTTGAGCCATCGCTACCAGTGAAGCAAAACCCTGTTCAACAACCTAAATAGCACAAACATTTAATAGTGTGGTTGGGATTTCCTCAAAGGAATACAATACGCTAGGAACATCAGGATACCATACAAGATGATACAGACATGAATGTGAGGAAACGATTTTCAGTAGTTTCACATTAATGGTTGATGGTATTAATTATTCCATTGAAAGAAATTTACAAGGTGGATTCAGATTCTTCTCTCCTATTGTAGTTCGAATGAGTATACTGAATAAGCTAAACTGTAATTTCCAGAAGGCAGGTAGTAATTTTATTTATATGGAAGTAATAATCGATCAAATGATTAAAAGCAACCTGCTTGCACAAAGTATCAAAATATGGACACATAAAAAATTGATGCTCTATTACCTGAGGCCAGGGCTCTGGAACAGGGGGCAGGAGCTTCATTATGGTATTGGCAATGTTAGACACAATTTCAGGAATATGAGGCAGAACTTTTTCTTGCCCACCCTCAACTATAGTGCCCAGAAGCTTAAACAGAAGAGCAGACTCATTTTCATCTCCAGTACTTATTCTTTTCACAACCGCTTGCAAAAGGACGAGCCAGTCAGGTGGAGCATAACTGTTCTGCCAAATGCACAGAGAAAATACCTCAGTTTACATTTCTATGGGCAGGTGGACCACATTGAAAAATACAACGTTGACTGTTACCTCAATTAGTTCTGCAATAGCACCAGAAGCAGAGGCACAAACTGGATAGCAAGTTATATCCTCCACATCCTCCATGGTCAACGCCTTCATTAAGGAATGATAAATACTCTTGCTCATGGCCTACAGGTAAGCAAATGAAAATTAAATCCAAATATACAGTGTACAAGAACATACATATTAGGAAGCCTTTTACTCTGATCCAGTATTTCCTATGAGATGAAGAAATCAAAAACAAGGAAATACCTCTGGTAGGCATATAAGCTGTCCAATAACCCAATTAGCTGTTGAAATCAAATATGGGCTGCATGGATCCAACGAATACAATGGAAGAATCCGATTCCTGATCAATGTAACTGTTAAATCTTTCTTCTCAGTCAGAAACTGCAAGACGGATACTAAAATGAATCAGCATTTATTATAAAATGAATTCATCAAATAAAATAGTCTGTGAATGATATAATGCACAAATCTTACATCTTGGAGGCCTCCGTATGCCATTAAAACACCGAAATAACTGAAATGAATGATAGTGAAACCAACGATTTAGTACATCAGGGGTTCAGGAAAAGCTGCATTTCTGTTATTCTTTCTTTTACAGTAAGAAATTATTATGTTCTTACTTCCGCACAGCCATTGATGATGCATCTTCACCATGGGAAGGTATGGGAAACTTTGATAGGAATGGGATGACTAATAACTCCCCAATGGAGCTCCTTTCTGATTTCCCTTTACTTTTATCACCTTTCTTGCGCTTGGATGCTGCAGATGCAACTGGTGGACCCTGAAACCAAAAAAAGGGTGAGTAAAATGAGTGGAACATCTGCACATTTTGTATGAATTCAACAAGCTACCTGTTTTAATTAAAAAAATAAAGATGGATATGAACTGGGAAGTTTGTGCATGTAGCCATAAAAAGCACTCACTAAAGAATGAGTAAGTCATGGACTACAGTATAGTAATTCGAATTCTAAAAATATTTTTGCCCAGCCTGAAGTCAACAGGTGCAGTATGTTCAATAAACTAGAAGAAAGAAAAAGAATCACAACCTTTGACAGCGCTATAACACCAAGTAAATTGATTGCACTTTTCCTGGCAGTGAATAAATCCTCAGTCCATCCTGAAATTTCATCCTGCCAATAAATAAATCAGTCGACATCGACAGCATGAACACCGCAAACAAAACTACAAATGTTAAATCCTTGCACTTACAAGTTCAGAAGGAAGATTCTTTTGCACATACTCATCAGTATCCTCCTCCCACTCTGCTATATCCTAAATACGGACAAAATTTAGACAAAAAAGGTATACAATGGCCATGTTATTTATGAAAAAAAAAAGGGGGGGGGGGGGGGCTAACTTTCTCGTTCAATGCTAATGCTGGAAAAATTGCTGAATCCAGAAGTGGAGAAAAATGTGGTGAAACAAGTCGCCATCCCTGCAAACAAGAGAACCGATGGACACCAAGTTCGAACATATGAGAGTATTATCAAGCCCAACTATTTAGTGTACTTACCGGTCCTGTTTCCAATACTCGAGAAATCACATCAAATGCTAATGAAAAAATCCGATTGGGGAGAGAGTCAAGTTTCTGCAATCATTTGGGTATCTTAGGATCTCATCCAATAATTAACAAAAATCATTACAGTGCCCATTACAGCACTCATGAATAAACAACGTCAGTATGGGCTGTGGGCTCAAAATGCTAGCCTCCATTGTGTTGCAAAAAATAAGCGAATTCCATAAGATAACGAACTTACACTTAAATTGATGCTCTGTTTTGATATTTTGATTGCACAGTTGACAATATGAGGCATCTGGCTGAGAACAATGGTGTGTAAGTATTATTAAAAATATGCAAGACAAGAAAACAAATGCCAAACTACATACTCATCTGCATGTTTCCGGTGACGAGTAACAAGTGCACAAAATATGATAAGACATCTCTTTGCAATCTTGAGCCTCATCAAAGCTCCATCTTCAGGAAGACTATTAAAGTTCAAAGAATCTAGTATGCGGAACATGTCTTTGCAAAAGGAAGGCAAAATTTGCTTCATCCTAGATGGCATGTATGACCTCACCTGCAAGAGTATAACAATCAGATATACCCATGAGAAAAGGTAAGTATTTAATAGGCATGCATGGCACAAAGTTGATTAGCTTCAGCAGTACAACAATGTCAATGAACAGAAAAGTGAGTAATGCACTAAAAATGCAAAAGAGCATTGCCAAATCCAATATAGCAAACCTATAATACCCCCTTAAACATGAATGAAAGCTAAACTATTCGAGATTTCAACAACTGATAATCTTAAAAGTATTTCTGCAAGTGATATTGCTGAAAGCAGTTTTTAGATTTTCTTCTTCACCTTTATTCAAGAAAATGTTGCAATGATATGGCTAATGCATAAAGAATATGAAATAAAAAAAGGGGCTTACAGTGAAATACATGCATTTGCATGTGATGAGTAATAACTGCTCATATTCCATTGTAGCCTCGTCAGGTGACAACAGAACCTATTGCACACACACCATAAATGTTCAAAACAAAAAGATCAAGTTGACATGACATTTAACAAAAAACAGAGTGCACGAACATAATACCTTGTCAGCAAAGTGATGGAATGTCACTTGCAATGGTACAAGAATCTCAGCGGCAATTTCCTCCAACTGTTGTGGAACAGGCTCTTTTGCAACTTTTGGATTCAAGAAATACTGTGAGAGACACATAAATTAGAAAAAAAAAAGAAATATGGAACCTATTAAACCACTATGTGTGAAATTTAGATCACCAATGAATATAACTAAAGTAAATGAGGGTGGAGCTTCAGTCTGATAGTGGCATACTAACAACTTGCTAGTGAATTGAAATACTAAGTAATGAGTATAGAAATCTCAAACAGCGTATACCAGAATAACAGCAAGTTCCACAAGGAAAGGAAATTTGGGAGGAATCAAATTCATTTCATTATTTTGTTACAGGAAAGATGTGACTTTACCCTGGACAAGAAATTTGTAACTGTAAAGCATGCAAGGGCCACATTGTGCAGACATCAAAGTCACACATTCACACTTTTGGAGAACTTAAGGTGAAGTAGATGGTTTTCAGAAGCATGCCAGAATCATAGAAGCAAGAGATATACCTGGAAGGGCCTAACAACAGATTGAAGTACTTTGAGAGCATTAATGGTATTCCACTCAGGATGCTGGCCTGGACTAATAAGGTTGCTGCTCTGGATGACTAGTTTCAACTGGGGGGTAAGCTCAGGCCACAAGTTATCCTTGACAAAATCATTTTCCACAACTGGTCGGAACTGTTCAGTAGAATTTGTAGAGAACATAAGACATTAGTATAACAGCCTTACTAGTGAGGCATCCAATCACAGGGCTCTTGAAAGATATAAGACTTACAGCTTCAATTAGCACTCGAAGAATTGCAGGTTCCACTCGAAGCAAAGCCTGGGCAAGTTGATCACGGAATTCCTTGTACAGCTCAGACGAAGACAGGCTGCCCTCCATATTGCGCCGGGTGAAGTTTTTCAAGTATGTTGCAGCAGCGACTCTTACCCCTTGGTCACCATCGCCTATAACAGCAAGAAAAGATAGAAAAGAACATAATCAGTGAACTTAAATAGCACCAAACTTCAGCTTTCCTGGAAAGGGATTCCTTTTTTCTTCTTCAAAAAAAGCAGTTGAGTCTCAGTCAATTAAATCATATCCGTGGGTCCAAACTCAGTCAATTAATTCATGTTCATATCCATGCTTTGCCTAACCTTTGTCTTTCCGTGTACATAAACAGCATCCAAGAGGTGGTAACCACTAGTACCGTCTTTTAACAAAAATAAGGAGGATTGTAGGTGTTGTGTGCTAATTCATCACAAATGCATGGAACACTCAGAGCAATATCAATTCCCAACAGGGAAAAGTTATAATTTTTCAAGCGAGCTACATCGGAACAAGAGAAACAGACTTTGGCAGCATATAGACTGTGTGTGACACTAGGATTCCCAAATTGAACTCTGCACATATCAATGAAAGGTGCAAGCTTTCACAAAATCGCAGGGAACTAGAGCCGGCACAAGCGCAACAAAAGTGGCAAGAACATACTAGTGAACTTTCAGAAGGAATTTCAGCTTCTCTGGAAAAGAAATTTCTTCTTTTTTTTTGACATGACTCTGGGTCAATTCAATAGTATCCAATCATGGTGAATTCATTCATGTTCCTTAATTGCCTATCCTGTGTCTTTCCATGTACATAAACATCAACGGTGAAGCGGGTAATTGTCGGCGCCATCTTTTAAGCACAAATTCATAATTGCCTATCCCGTGTCTTAAGGAGGATTCTAGGCGCTCTGCATATACCAATTTAAGCACAAATGCATCAAACACTCACAGTCACTGCTACCCGTTGCAACGCCAGAGCCACACACAGGTATGGTCGTATGGATCCCCATTCCCCAAAGGGGAAAAAGGTAATCTTTCCATGGAACTACAGTGAAACAAGACAACAGCCGTTGCCGGCGGCTAGACCGCGCGCGGCACAAATCCCCCGAGCATCCCCAAAAATTGAACTCCGTGGTACAGCAATAAAAGGCGCAAGCTTTCGCAAAACAGCAGGGAACTGGAGCTGGCACGAGCGCAGAGCTGAAATTGCAAGCGGTGGCCGGAAGGAAGGGGATGCATACCTGCGGCGACGGCGAGGATGGCGAGGGGGAAGCGCGGGTCCGCGGCGGCCCTGTCGAGCCCCGCGGCGGCGGCGTCCACCGACGCCTTGTCGGGGCTGAGCGTGGCGGCGAGGAGCCGCCGGAGCTCGTCGCCGGCCAGGGCGGCGGCGGCGGGTGTCTCGATCTCCATGGAGCGAGCCTCAACCCTAGGACTTTTCCCCCCTTGCCCTTTTTGTGGCCAAAAACTCAAGTGGCAAGTGGGGGGAAAGAAGGCGAGGAGGGGACGTTTGCGCGGGAGAGCGTGGCGGGAAAATAAGAACTGTTGCTATAGAACCTGACAAATCAAGCAGAAACAGTGATAGCCAGAGAGGATTCTCAAGTTTCTTGTTCTAATTTTTATTTCTCCGTGTGTTTAAGACAAAACATAGTAGTGGTTCTTTTGTCCGCACTACTATGTTTTGAGGCCTCTAGAACATATTTAGCCTAATTGTAAAAAAAAAAAAATAAAAGCCCAAAATAAGTACTCAACTCCAGTGGAGATATCAACTCGGGCCTCTATTTGAGAGTGGGCCCCATGTGTCAGGGAGGGAGTGACTTTACCGTGTTGCTGTCAGGGAGTGAGACCTAGACGGATCTGCTAAGGCCTAGGGCGCTACCCGAGCAGTTTGTAGGTAGATGGGAGGATCGGAAACTAAGAGCGTAGGTGGTAGTTCGTGTGTGGAACTTGGAACACGGCAAGAATGGCGATGAACACGGGGTTTAGGCCTCCAGGAGAGTGAAACCCTATGTCCAGTATGTGGTGGAATTATGCGAAGAAGGCAAGTCCCCCCCTCCCCCGAATGGAGCTCTAGGTCGCCTTATATGGTCAACGGGCTAGGGCTTCCATTCGAGGTCGGTGGACCCTCATCGAGGTCTGTTACAAGATGGGAAGGCCATCTGCCTGGATTACAGGGATATCCCGCGATCTGGTAGGCCGCCTTGCGCCCCAAGTCCTGCGGATCCTCCAGGATCTAGATAAGGTCTTCTGGAGTCTTCCAAGGTCGCCGGGGTTGCGGATAAGGTCTTGCCTACTTGCGGTCGGCGGGATCGGGTTGGGTCCACTTAATAGGGACCTCTGGGGCCCTAGTTGATGGGGACCCATGGGTACCCATGTCTCTCGTGCCCCAATCCGCATCTCCTCCCGTCGGCGGCGACTGTTCGGAGCCGCTCCGCCCTCGCCGCTCCGTCGTGCCCGACCCTGTCGGCGCTCCCACCTTGGGCCTGGTAGCGGACCTTAACCGGAGTCCATCCGCACGCTCCTGCGCCCTGGTGACGACGTAACAGAGGTGGTCAAAGCCAAGCGCGGAAGCTGACGACGTTCGTGACGACGACCCGCCACGACGGCGGGAGGGGAGGGGCGGCGGTCTTGGCTCGAACCGGTCTGTCGTGGCTAACTACACGGGCGTCGGTCCCACAGGCGTTCGGGGGTCGTGCGCGCCGCGCTGGAGAACGTCACCGCGGTCGCCGCGGCACCGCGAGCCGGGGCTTCATGGCAGGCTCCGCAACGACTCGCGGCGACACGACGTTCACTCGCGCAATGATGGGAGAGCCTTCGCGCGATGATAGA